>JAVKLF010000110.1:9619227-9635632 GCA_034783495.1 Millerichthys robustus | reverse complement strand
GTGACTTTATACAGGTCTAGTTGGGAGGTTTGATTGAATCAGGTTTAAATAATAATAATAATAATAATAATAATAATAATAATAATAATAATAATAATAATAATAATAATAATAATAATTAAATAAATTAAATCAGGTACACTCCACAGATTAAAAGTAATAAAGAGTATTGATCTTTTGTGACTTTCACCACAAGACTGTAGGTTTTAACAGGACAGAGCATTATTATTTAAATGCTTGTTTTAATAGGCATCATCGCGGCAGACTACTGAGTCATTTTTGCAAAACACTACAACACAAAAAAAATAATACACTTGAATGGAAATGTAATTTTCATATGTAAATAAACTAAAACCAGGTCCACTTACCGCTGTGGCTTGCTGGCCCGCTGCAGAACCCACTCCTGGCTGCCGTCCCTGTGATGGAGCTTGTCCAGGTTTGGCCTGCTGCTGTTGTTGTGTTGGCCCAGTTCCAGCTGTAGTCATCCCTGTTGAGGGATGACTACTCTGAGGGGTCTGGCTGTGCTGTGGTGGCTGCTGCTGCTGTTGTTGTGGCACACTCTGCTGCTGCTGCTGAGCATGCTGCTGCTGCTGCTGCTGCTGCTGAGCATGCTGCTGAGCCTGCTGCTGAGACTGTTGGCTGGCATCAAGTGGTTCAGGGCCTGGATGTCTTCCTGTCTGCCCCTGACCACCTGATCTCTGCTGCCCAGCATGGCTCTGAGGAGCCTGCTGGCACTGAGGTTTAGAGGGATCGTGTCTCCTGGTGGCTGTGCGTTCTCCTTGTGGTCTCTGACTCCTTCCAGCATTGCCATGGTGATGACCAGAGGGTGCTTCTCGAGAGAAGTCCCCTGAATTTCTTGGACTTCCGTGAGCAGAGCAGGAATCCGTGCCACTTCTTCTTTGTACAGATGAGGTGGTCCTGCCTTCAGGGCGGCCTGTTGGGTCCTTGGGATGCATCCTGGAAGAGCGTGAAGACCTGGGGTCTTCTGAAGAGTGGCGAGAAGAGCTGTGCCTGCCAGAACTGCCTCCGTGGTGACGGTGATCTCGTGGCGTGGCAGAGGGGTGGCGCTGGTTATACTCGTCCTGTTGACAGTACTCCTCTGGAGGTTCATCATAGTCATGATAGGAGTGTTTACTACGCCTACCTGTGGAGGAGTGACTCCCACTCCCATGATGTCTTGAGCGATCAGAGCGGGCCTCCCGTGGTTTTTCAAACCAATCAGTCTCCTCTTGGCTTAAATGATATGCTTTTTGAGAAACCAATAAACAAATTGTCAGTCAGCTGTTGTTTGATGCAGAGTAGCATGCAGAATGATGCACTACAAGGACAACATGTTCCACATTCAAGAGCCATGCAGATTTAAAAGAAATCCAAAAATAAAAAGGAGTGAAAAAGGAGAGTTTATGCATTGACTCACATGTAAAAATTGTGCATGCATGCAAAACAAAGGCATAATATTTTTTGGCTTCATAAATGACGGGAATATTGAACAAAAGAAAATATTAAGATAAAAAAAAAATCATGAAGCTTTTGTCCACACTTGGCATGCAGTCTTTTCAGCACACTTGAAAGGTGTGAAAAACAAAATAAAGCACACATAACCTAGCACCAGTTACCTTCACTGTCAGATACAGCACAGTGCATGTCATCTACGAGATAAGGATCATCTGGTTTATAGACATGACTTCTAGGGAGATCCTTTTTGTGGTGGTCCTGCACATCTGGTAGTGAATGGCTGGAGCCATACTGGTTTCTCACATCGTGGGCTTCTGGTATGCCTGAGCCTCTTGCCATGCCTACAAGCTTTCCAACAGGACTAAGTGGGCTCTCCTCTTCTGAATTCTGATTGCGCATTGGTGGCCTTCCACTGCGGCTGGTTCTATGAGACCGCTCCATAGCATCTCTTTCATAGGATTTACTGCGATGCCCTGTGGCATCTCTAGATGATATCTTGTCCATTCCATATCCTGTGGACCTGGACCTACCAGAGCTGTACATGCGGTCCTCTTCCTCAAGACCTTCATGACTAGTGCCATAGTATTTCTGCTGATCATATTTTTTCATGCCATAAGCAACATCATCCTGAAGCTTCTTGGATCTTGACACAACTGGACATGTACCCCCAGTTGATGTTGTCATTGTGTAAGAAGCAAGGTCAGACTCCACATCCCGAGCTTCCTCAATAGGGGAGAATTTAGAAATCTTCTGCTCCATTCCCTGCTTCCTATGTTTACTACGTTTAGAGGAAACTACAGCAGGAGCAAGATTTTTAGATGTAACTTTGTGGCTACCAGAGCGTGATGTGTGTTTATAATCGTCGTAGTAATAAGATGAGCCTCCACTCACTGTGGTGCTAGTGCGACTGTCCACTGTGCTCTGGTAACCAGTTGACCCTGTAGACCTGCCATAAGCATCAACCGGCTCATCATAGGCAGGCCCTCTTGCAGGGCCATTCTCACTGCGATAAGGCCCTCCAACAGGATGGCCAAGAGCATCAGTGGGTTGACCTGTATTATCTTTGGTCAACTCACTGATGTCATCAATCATCACATAGTTCCTTGGAATATTCTGCTCCAGGTTAGAGGTATAAAGACCATCTGAACCATAAGCAGAGGAGGGGCTGTCAACTGAGTGAGTAAGTCCTGGCTCTGGAGCACGGTGTTGTCCATATACACTGCTGTAAACTGAACCAAAACTGGCATCTGGAGCTGATGTAGCCACTGAGACTGCTGGGTTGTTAATGACCTCATAGTTGGTGGGAAGCTTTTGTTCAAGGTCTGCCAAAGATGTTTGTCTTGGTCTTTGATGAACTGTAAGGATCTCTGCCTGGGGCTGGTAGGTAAGGCCAGGTTGGTAGGAACTATGGCTGGGATAGGGAAGGTTCTGTCCTGGAATAGGTTGAGCAGGTGAGTGGAAGCCCTGGTGACCATACTGCTGCATAGAAAAGTCTGTTTGATAGGAGGACTGGCCATATGTACGAGAAGAATAGGCTCCCTGGTTCTGGTACCCAGGACCAGTAGGAGGATGGGGCTGGAAGGTTCCGGGCTGGGGGGCAGAGGATGGGTATTGAGGAGGCTGGAAACCTATTTGCGGATAAGCAGTGCCAGGCTGTTGTGTCGATGGTTGACTTTGAGGATATGGATATGGCATATAGGAGGACGTTGAGGGATACTGAGAGGTTACATTGAGGTCATTAGTAAACTGACTCAGTGGTGCAGTGCTAGGCCTTGTCAGTAAACCATTAGCATCATAAGTTCCAGTTGCAGCTGCCATTCTGAGGTTATTGAGCTCACTGTCTGACATGTAGTCTCGAGCATCCCCCATACAACGCAGGTAAGCCAACTCTCTCCTCTCCCTCTCCTTCACCATGGTCTCTTTTCGCTGAGTGATGCCTAGCTCCAAATAGCGCAGTTTGGCATCAATCTCTTTTTCTTCTTCTTCCAGTTCAGCCTGCTGCTTACGCAGCTTCGACGACTCTTGCTCGACAGCTTTTAATTCGCTCAACAGACCGGCCTTGGTAACTACTTGAGTAGGTCTTGGAAGGACCCTCTGCGACATGCCAGGAGTACTGTACATTTGTGCCGGAGAAACAATAGGGAGCGGAGCCTCCTCTGGTGGTGGGCTGGGGAGAGTCCTCTTTACTTTCCTCATCAGAGAGTTCTGCTGCTGCTGCAGGGAGGCCATCTGCTATGAGAGTCAGAGACACATCAGTAAACACTAAGCCACATTACATTGGATGGTTATATTAAACTCATTACCGTATACTATGCATTTAGCATGCAGCACATGTAATAAAATATATCAATAATTCAACAAAATTCCTTTCTTTTTGCTTGTTACACTAAAATTTTTCAATGAAGGTAAGTAATGTTTTAAATCAAACACACCATAATGCCAAATGGAGAACTGCAGCTGAAATCAATTGAAATATACTTTTTTGATCTCAAAGGGAAATTAGGTTATATACGGCATAATGTATTTATTGATGGCCACACCCTGAGGTGAAAATTAATTTGTGTTAAATATTATAGAAGCAGCATTTACAACAACAATGAGCTTTACTTTAGCCAAGTAAGTTCTTACCAGCCTGGCCAAATTATATTTGTTCTTCTTTAAACTTGTACTTAATTTAATAAATGTAGAACAGGTAAACCTCTGCATAAAGATTTTTGCTAAAATGTGTATCTAAATAATTTTATATATTTAATTAAGAGCCTAAAACATTAAAAAAGTCATTTAATTTTATTTCTGCTTTTAGTTTCCCTTTTATTCTGTAAGTAAATCTTTGTTGTATTTTACCTAACCAATAATAAATGGCATGCAGGCACTAATCAGACACTATAAATGAAAACAAAACAGAACACTAGCCTACAAATGAAAACAAAGCAGTGTAAGATATTTATAGTAACATATCACTCACAAAATAGCTTTGTTGAGCAGATCCATGGAGATTTTCAAGTATCCACAAGAGAGACTTGCACTAAACACTAATCTTACAGATTTTATATTAAAGTGCGAAGAATACATCTCTGACTAGTTTTGGTCTAAGTGCGCAGCAGTGCTAATTTACTTTGACCAGCTGGTAACAATCAAGAAGAAAGCAAAGCCGAACTACGATTCCTTTACACTGTGTGTCACCTCCCCTGGCAGCACTTCAGGGGTTTTCCTCATTTAAAAGGCAAGGGGGAAGGGCAAGATAGGAGAAAAAAGAGGGAGGAAATACAACAGAGGCTTTTTGATATGGCCATATGCGCTTTTGACTCTCTGTCACTTCCTCTTCCTCTTCAGCGCCAGATCATGTGTGATTCTCTATGCTCTTAAGAAGCAATAAGCATTTTGTCCTGTTTGATTTTATTATTTTGTTTTAACTCTCAGAAGAATCAGTATAATACAGTGACTACATTTGTATATGTAGAAAAGTACTTTAGTATTTTGATCACAAAAAAATACACTGATGAAATGTCCTATCTTATATTCGACCTTCAGTTGCTAATTTACTCTTCAATATCTCATATTAGCCTTTTAACTTTAGCTTAAAAATAAGCTTTTCTCATGAAAATGTAATTAAAACATACATATTTATCAAAGTCTGTGCAAAGGATAAAAATGTGATTTCGTACCTGGCTGCTGGACACAACTTGATGATGATATGGAGAAAACCTGTTCTTGGCAGGGTCCTCTGATGTTGGGCTGAGTGGTTTTGGATCTGACATTGAACGCTGCACATTTTTTATGGGTCTTGGCAGCGACTGGTGGCGTTGAGGAGATTCAGCAGTGAAGGCTTTCTGCTGTGGTGTAACATGGGCCTTGTTAAGTTTCTCCTGTGAGGCAAATGTTGTCGCTAACATACGGTGAGGAGACAGTGGAGACACTGGGGAGTATAATACTTGGGGAGATTTGGGGGGTTGTCGAGATGAAGACTCATTTTGTTGATGATGATAACCAATTTCCAGAGGGTCTGGCTTCCTCCTTTCAAACTTAGCAACTCCTTGGAGTCTATGAGAGGTTGGGTCAGATGTATTTGCTCCTACTATATGCAAACTTGTTGAGTATGGACTAATAGTTGTAGGGACACTAAGCTGAGGAGTGACTACTCCCTGAGAATGTGATTCTGGTTCAGTTTGGCAGGCTAGACTCTCTCCTTTGTGAGTCCTTTCGGGAGCTGCTATATAGTGTAATAGATCAACTTTTGAAGTCTCTGCCATGGTAATGTGAATTGCGGGTGAAACCCTGCCTAGTTGGTCTGGCTCTGTTTGGCATGATGAATCATTAGTGGTCTGAATAGCTATGCTTGCAGAACCCACTTTAGATGATCCTTCAGACTTTGCCTCACCAGTGGACTCTGAATGCTTTGATGCACGAGATCGTCTGCGCCTTACTGGCTGTTGGTCCCATTCTGCCTGGTCTTCCTCATCAGTCTGCACACAGCAATCTGCAATGCGTCTTGTTCTCCTACGCCTATTTAGGTACCTGTCATCACCATCTTCATCATCTGTTTGCACACAGCTGTCTGTAATTCTTTTGACAGATTCTTCCTCTGAGCCATCCCTCAGTCGAGGCATGGAATTCTGCTTCTTCATAATCTTAGGATCAGTCGGCTTGTCACTGCTTTTTAAAGACATTTCAGAGGCAGAACTTTGAATAGGTCGAGCAGCCATCACTGCTTGAACCACTTGTCCATCCTGCCAGAACTGAACACTCTGTCCATCTTTTTGAATTACTCTGCCACTCTGGTCGCAAATTATAAATCCTTGAGGAACCCCTCCTCCAACAACTACCCCTTGGATGGCACCCTGAGCTGATGTTGCTGCTACCACAGCTGCAGCTGAGGCAGCAGCTGCCTCAGCAGCTGCAGCTGCTGCTGCTGCCTCCACTGCAGCCGTCTTTTGCCTTTTCTGCTCCTCTAACTGCTGCTGAAGCTGCTGTTGGAGAGTCTGAATTTGCTCAAGCTGCATTCTTTGCTGGGCCAATTGTTCTCTTTGCATTATAAGCTGTGTCTCACGCTCTGCTTGTTGTTGTTGCAGGACCTGCTGTTTGATTGTATGCAGTTCTTGAAGTTCCCGCTGAACAAGTAGCTGCTCTTTTTCTCTGTGACGCTGAAGCTCCATACGATCTCTTTCAAGCTCCTCTTGTAGGCGCATCTGACGCAATTTTTCCAGTTCAACCCGTTCTCGCTCTAGCTGCAATAATTGCTCTTGTTGTTGACTAAGTCTTTCATCTTCTTTTCCTTTCTGGGCATCTGTTGTGGAAGAAAAATTGGAATCTGGTTTTTGGGCAGTTTCAGTTGTTGTTGCTTTTGACTGTGTTTGAGGCAGAACTGTAGACTGAGGCTGATTGATGGGTTGAGCATGAGTTTGTGTCAAAGATAAAGGTTCAGTTTGAGCAGGCAATTGTTGTGCCTGCATTTGAGGCTGCACTGGTTGGACAATTGGAGGTTGAGACTGAGCTTGAGAGAGTGATGTAATACTCTGTGAGGTAAGTTGAGGACGATCTATTTGATGACCTGCTGTAGTTTGCATACCAGGCACAGATGCATGTTGCGTTCCTGATGGTACTGCTGGTTGTGTTGTTGGAATGGTTGCAGCTGTTTGTGCAGCTATTGTGGTTAAAGGTCTTCCAAGAAACACTGGAGTTTCCTGGTGTGAGCTGTTTATTGCAGAACCATTTTCTGGCGGTGGGGCTGATGTATGATACTGGTTTGAAGGAGGGTAGGAATATAGTCCTTGTGTAGACAGAGACATCCTGGGAGTCGCTTGAGGCAACCTGGTCAGACTAGCCAATGGTACAGCTGTTACACCTGTAGGGTATGGTCTGTAAATTCCCCTAGGTACTGGATGTAAGACTGGGGCAGGCTGTGTAGTAATTGGCAAAGTTGAAGCTATGGGAGTGTTTATGGTGGAATATATCATGCCATCACCTCCTCTCATAGCAGCAGGATACAAAGCGCGTATACTTGCCTGTCTAGCATTTATTAGATTTGTTAGCGTTTGACCATTTACTGTTTGTCGTCCATCTGGTCCATAAAGTAAATTAGCTCTTACTGATGCTAAACCTTGATGGAGATTTAGTCTTGCTAAAGGCCCACCCCTTCCAGCTGCATATGCTGCCAGTTCAGGGTTATTTCCAAAACGACTCCCAATCTGATCGACAGTGTTAAGAGCTGCACACATGCGACTAATCTCCCTGGCAGTAGTTGCACTGTATTGAGCCAAATTGGAGTCCTGTGATCGTGTCGGGTCACGTGATTCACAGGTATAATCAGAATTAATATTTGACATGGAGCCATATCGACGAAGGGGTAATGAAGGACCTGCAAAATCATCCTGGTGACGCAGGTCTGTGTAAGAACCATACTGTGCCCCTGTGCCAAGGTATCCAGCATCATAAACCTGATTTAAACTGCTAAGATCTACTGCCAGGCCCCTTTGGCGATCGTTCTGATAGTGAGCAACATCTGTCATTGAAGGCAGGTTGGTATCAGACATGGAGGGCTGTATTTTTCCAGAAGGTGGTACAGGTATTGGATATTGTTTATGATCCATTGTCATTCCTTGGGTAACTTGAGGCTTTTGTTGTTGCTGTTGTTTGCTAACAGTGTAATGTGGTACATTGGAAGGTTGGGCTATTTGAGATGTTTCGGAGATGGGATTGCTATCTGAAGATACTGTGGGAGACTTCTGAGAAAATGACCCTGAACAGGTACCAGCAAAGGGTAATTTGTAAACAACATCGCAACAAGCCACTTGATTATCTGGTTTGAGCTGTCCAGTCAGATCCAAAACCTGAGGTGTAGGAGGAGCAGGGGCCTTGTCTTCTTGCTTTACCAGCTGAGTAACTGTGCCACCTTGGGATGTGTTGGTCTCATCAAGGTGCACCATCATAACATGGGGTTTACCTGTGGACAAGTTCATTACTGTTGGCTTATTTTTAAGTTCTAAGGCAATGCCACCATACATTTCATGGGGTATATTAGAAGTAAGAGACCCAGACACTGGTGGTGGAGCCAGGGGGGATATTCTAGGTATGGCACTTGCAGTTACTACAGGCTGGGCATTACTTGTCTGGGCCACTACAAGATCTTTTTTCATCAGCAGCGGCTGAACCTGATTAGCTAAATTGTAACGAGCAAAAGAGGATTGCTGTTGATGCTGCTGAAGTTGCTGCTCAAGAAGTTGTTGCTGCTGCAGAAGCTTCTGTTGTTGTAACTGCAGTTGCTGCTGCTGTATTTCAAGATTTTCCAGACAGGCATCAATTTTAGGAATTGATGGGTCAGTAATCAGTTGCTTACTCTGAGTTAAACAGACAGCTGATCCAACACCTTGACCTAGATCCACACGGTTTTGCAAGGGGTCACCATACACTACTGGTTGCTTGGGTTGTGACATAAATGTTGACCCTGCAACTGTGACACTAACTGTTGTTGGTGTTGACACAGATACATGTGGTTGCTCTTGTGCATTCAAGTTCATAATAAGGGGCTGCACTAATGTGTGCCTACCGGATGGCTGCTCTACTCCTAGAGAGTACCTTCTTGTGTCAGACGCAAGAGATGTTAGATCCATGCCCTGATCTGTCATTATAATTGGAGCTGGCTTCAGTGGAGCTCTTAGATCCACAACAGTGGTGCTTGGATGTGTTTGGCTTTGCCCTACAACCATTGGAGTGCCTGGAACATTAGAGATTTTACACAGAGATATATTGTCCATTGAACTCCGACTTTGTGCACATGTGGTCATAGCACTAACACCAATATTAACTCTTTCAATATTTTGACCCACTTCAGTAGAATGCTTTAGGGTCTGGTGAAAAGGATATATGTGGGGTGATGTTGGAGAACTTGTTGAAGGGGTCTGCGAGCTATACAATGTTTTGCAATTTGCCTGTGTTGGTGATGATAGGGGAGATGTAGAGGAATTTACAGTAATTGGCTTGGCAGGACTGGATCTTTCAGAACCCAGGGTTATTACCATAACTGGCGAATCTTGAGAGGACTGCTGTCGTACAAGACGTGGTGACATTGTTCTTTGAGGTGCTTGAGCACTGTGGGATGCAGAAACTGTTGTAGCGCCAGCTGGCAAAGATGGCAGCTGCCTGCTGCTACCACTAGTGGGTCGCACAGTTGGTGTGTGTGCTGGGCTTTGTGTTGGAGACGTAGTAGGTGAGACTGGGGGGCTGGGTCCTTTAAAAAGTGAAAAAACTTTGGAGGTCAGGGAGGATGATCCAGAGTCAGGTGTTGCTTGTGTTGGCCTCTGTGAGCCTGCTCTATTGCTAACAGGTGCTGTGCTTCCTGCATGCCGAGTTGAGGCAGCTTGACTCATTTGGGCTTTGGTTGTTGCAACTCCAACAACACCCTCAATTTTAGCACTCTGTGTCATCATTCTGTTCTGTGTTTCTTTTGATAAATGTTGTGCTGCTTGCATACCTGCAATTCTTGAATCACTGCCTGTTGTGGAGAAGGACATTGGTGCAGAAATCTGTGTAGGGCTTGAGCCTGGAGTTAGAGAAGTTCCAGCTTCAAGATGATACCCACCATCTGATTGAGAGCCACCTTTCTGTTGATTAATTATTTTCCCTTGTTTCTGCATCAGCTGTGCTTTCCTCATCATCTCCTCATACACTTCCTCAGCACTCTTTAGAGTTTTATCAGATGTTGATGTCTTCTCTGTTGGGGAATAGAGCGATGTAAAGGTCGGAAGATTGAATTCTTTTCCTGATTTGTAAAGCTTTCCTCCAATCATCTCAAAACCTTCTGCTTCTGAGTCCATAGAGGGGGAATATTCAGAGCAAGAAGATCTGTGGAGCTCCTCCATCTCTGCAGCCTGTCTCAGCTCCTCTGTTGGTGATGCATCCTCTATAGGTGAGAGATTACTCGGAGGGGTTTTTGACCGTTCTCGGCGCCTCTGTGCTCGAAGTTCCTCTTTATCTCTTTTTGTTTTCCGAGCAGTACTTCGAATCCTCTGTTGCTCTAGATCTCTCATCTGCTCCTGTTCCCTAAGCAGTTCTTCCTCCTCTCTAAGCTCATCCTCCTCAGAAGAGTCCTCAATTGTGGGCAGCAGTGGACCATGGGACCGATGTCGAGCTTTCCTCTGCTGCTTTGCTTCTTCAAGTCGTGCCCTCCGACTAGGACTGCTGTCACTGTCATCTTCCATGGACGACACAGAGGTTGGGGATGTTCCAGAAGTGTAGCTGGGCGTAGTGGCAGGTAGAGTGGATGAATAATCTCCCTTGGATCTCTCTTCAGGAGAACCTGTCAGACTCTCCATTTCAAGCTCTGGTTCTCGGAGGTCATGTTCGCTGCTTAGCTCAATGTCTCGATTATAGCTGTTAGTGTTATTCAGCTCAATGGTCTTAAAACGCCTAAGGCCCCCAGCCATAACAACATCTTCCTCTTCTTTTGTTTTATAAGTACCCTCTGAAGCTTTTGTATCATCTTCAAAACTGTTAGACTGATGAGAGAGACGTCTTCTCTCTTTGCCTAAATCCCCACTGGCTTTATGTATCTTTTTAGATTTCTGGGTTCCAAATTCTTCTATTTCTTCTTCATCAGCACTCATCTCCATAATCTGCCTCCTCATGTATTCTTCATCTGTTAAATCTTTATGTGACTTCTTTTGTCTTACTGGCAATGGTGATAAACCACTTTCACTGCTGTCCTCTACATAATCATGACGAAGCTTGCAACTGAGGTCATCTTCTGATTCATCCCTTGCTGCCTCATCATCAGGACTATACTCTTGCCCCACAGAAAGTGAATGAGGTCTGTGTTTCTGGTCCGAGGCGGTCTTTGATTCAAGCAAAGGTTTCATGGAGCTTTCTAATTTGGTGATTTCAGAGGGGATGAAAGCACCTCTTTCACTAAGCTTGATTCCCTCTTCTTGGACTTGACCTGTGATTTCCCCTTGAGAACTTGAGATCCCATCTGAAGAATATCCAGTGTCACTTAAACTCTGCATACTTGACTTGTTGTGATCCTTAAGAAAGAAACAAAAAGAAGATGAATCAGAAATTAATAAAGATCTTTATAATTAACTCATAAAAGTTGTATTACAAGCTTCAATGTACATTTCAAATCTCACTATTTCATCAAGCTAATCCACAACGGCATTTTGAGAAACATTGGTAGACGATTGAGAGTAAAATCAACTGTTTTACATCTAGTACAGATGAAATAGTCTCTAATAGTTAGCTATTAGAGAATATTTACTTTGGAATTAACCAACAAAATACAGTTTTTTGACACTTTAAGCTAAACTCAACCCAAATGTTTACTTTATAGTCCCATTTGATTAGAAAGTTATACATACTTTACTTTATAAAGACATACTAACAAAAAAACTAACTAGTTTTTACTTATCACAGCTGTTGTCCATTTTGTATTTGCTTGGGTTGAATTTGCCTTTCAGTGTTATGCACACACAGATGGAATACCAACAGAGTGAAAATAACAGACAGTTGAACATACAAACATTTACAGACAAATGCCATTTTGTTACATGCTTGTTTGACATTTTTGATGCATTCTCCATTGCATTCTTCAAACCATTGAAGAATAAAGAACATGCTTAGAATGCTAAAAATATCACCAAATGGTGACACAATAAACAAAAAGCTTGCATTTCTTTGGGTTTTTTCCTTTTTCCTTTTACAAGAACGTGAATAAATAAACAGACTTAAACAAAACTTTGGAGTGGTCTGTTGACAAAGAATGGTCAACTGAGATGATTATGCTGATTTACATAAAAATTATGAATGATCATGACCAACTGATAATGGTGACAATTAGAGTGATGTTAAAGATTAGGATAATGAGGATGCTTAATATAATAGATATGAAGACAATGGTGATAAAACATTCTGATAAACCCAACGGCAACAATAAATTTTGTTATTTAATGTTTGATGATGTTATAATTAAAACTGAATTTACACAGTGATACTGCATTACTTATAATGAGTTGATAAAAGTTAGTTCCAACTTAAGAATAATGAGTAATAATAAATAAATAATAATAAATATTTAAAAAACAGAGGACGATGGAGTGATTGGACAGATTTCCATAAAAAATTAAAACAAATTTAAAAAAATGTTTGAATGGGTTCAATATTGAAATACAGAGGACAACATCATGATTCTGAAATGATTCCAGTTTTCTTTTTAAATGAAGCAATGTAAATCAAAATGATGAATCGAGAGTAACAGGTGTAACAGGTGAAGGCGAAGAAGTTGCAGGTAGCTCACTTCATGGTGTCTTGACTTCTTTTCTTCAGTTATCTTCATGTCTTTTGGAAGGTCAGTCTCTGATAATGCCTTCTTCTGTGAGGCTTTGGCGTCTTCCTTAAGAGTTTTAGATGCAGCTTTAGTCTTTTCCTGGCTTTGCGGCTGTTTGCGGGCCTGGTTGTTACCTGTGGGTTTAGACTGAGCAAGAACCGTTTTGGAAGGAGTGGGGGTTTTAGTATGTTTAGAAGTAGGTTTGACAGGGCCAGATGAAAGCTTGGCACCAGAGGGATGAGAAGGGCCCTTAGTCTGAGCAGAGGGCTGAGCAGATCCTTTTGTCTGAGTCTGCCCTTTGGCCTGACTCGGGCCCTTCGTTTGGTTAGCAGACTGTGTGGGGCCCTTTCTTTGAGCATGTGGCTGGTTAGGACCTTCAGTTTGAGTAGGTCCTTTACTCTGAGATGAGGGATGTGTTTGACTCTTAGCTTGAGGGGGTGGCTGAGTTGAACCCTTGGTTTGAGGGGAAGTTTGACTAAGCCCTTTAGGTTGAGGGCCAGACACTGCCTGTTTCACATTAGAGGGAGGGCCACTTACTTGGGGACCCGTTGATTTCTGTTGTTGTTGAGGACCTGTGGTGTTAGGCCCTGAATGTTGATTGGGTGCTTTCTGCTGAGGTGTTTGCTGTTTGGCTGGAGCAGATGATCGAGGAGAGCCCTTGGAAGGTCCCATAGAATCTGGAATATCTCCTAAGCTTCCTGACAGAGCCCTCTGTGTTTGGCAGTTTAGGCAAAGCCATTCTTTTATCTGAAAATAAGAGAAAGAATGGAAAAAATCCAAGTAAGAATCAAACACTATAGTTTATTGCATAAAATATACCAAGTATAGCCTTTTTAAATGTGTTTTCATTGATGTTTGCACCATAAGCACAACTTCAGATTTTAATTTCTTCACAATGGGTGATTTCTACAAGAACATAAAATTGTCTGTTAGTTAAATTAAATTAACACAAAGGCTGTTTTGCAGTAGTGTTGGACTCAGTAGAACTCATTCTGAACTACTGAATAAATGAAAGCCTGTCCAAACAAGGATTTTCATCTCTTCAAGAAGACTTAATCTTTTGACAGCATTAAGTACTCTCAAAGAAAGTACACAGACAAGGAGTGTAATGTGCATATAAATGAAGACGTATTGAGAGGTGGAACAATCAACAGTGAATATCAAACGTTGACCCCAGGGTCAAACCTGACCCAAGTGCTCATTTCATGTGGCCCACAAAGTGGTAAATTATTAATAAAATACAATCAAATCGGTACAGCAATAATTTGTAGAAAATGTTCCCTTCTGCAGTACCTAAGCTATTCAGAGCTCTTATTATTATTGATTGTTTTATTAATTTTTATTTAGGCAAATTGCATTGAGAATACAGATCTCTTTTATAAGGGGGCCTGGGTCTGAAGGCAGTCTCAACATGTTTTTGGACATGAAAACACTAACTGCAACTGATTAAGTTTAAAAATGATCCTCTCATAATGCCATGTTAGAATTGTAACTGTTTAGCTTGTTAGGTTATGTAAAACTCATTCACACAACCTAAGAAACAAAAATTGTGTTTCTTAGTTTCTTAGTGTGAGATACTGGATTCTTTACCCAGGTATGTTGTCTTAGGCACAACAAAAACTTCAATCAAAAAAGAAAAA
This sequence comes from Millerichthys robustus, assembly GCA_034783495.1. Lineage (NCBI taxonomy): Eukaryota > Metazoa > Chordata > Actinopteri > Cyprinodontiformes > Rivulidae > Millerichthys > Millerichthys robustus. The sequence continues at coordinate 9,621,223 of JAVKLF010000110.1, read as the reverse complement.
CAAAATTATTCATTGAAATTGAAAAATAGTTTAAATCTAATTTAAACTCGTCAAATACTAAAATTATCAACCACAGAAATTTGTTTGAACAATCCATTTACAATGAATCAGACTCTACAAAAATTTTAATCAACTCTAAAAGGTTAGCTATTTTATATTTTAATTTACAGTAACATCTTTGCTGCACCTTATAAAATGACTCAACATTGATATTGACAGGCAATTTGTTCATGTTCGTTCTGTTTTCTTTTTTGTTATTTGTTTTGTTTTTAAATGAGCATGACATATTCATTTACAATTTTGCTGTTGTAAATGAATAAAACAAACCAGCCATGATTGGACATGATAGAAAAAAAGAGAAAAAAATATGCCTCTACACTCATTCTGTCTGCAGGTATAAATTCTGACAGTGCTAAAAAATTCACAACAAAACCCATCAAAGACAGGATATTACCATAAAAAGACTCAATTTCAGGTCAATGCAACAGATTGATGAAACTGCTCACTGGAATGAAACAATTCTATTACAGGTTATGAAGGCTGAAAATAGCAGTGAGGGCACCATGTGTGCATCACAGCCCTCTGTTAATGACAATCATCTGTGCCTCAGGCCTGAAGATTGAGTGTTTTTGTGTCAACAACTTGTACAACAAAACAAATAATCTCATAAACGTCTCAATTCTTGATCACCATCTGCTGAATAAATCAAGTATTTTATTGCTGTCACATTTCAAAACCATAAATATAGAAGATTTAACAACTGGCCCAGTCACAACCATAAAATAAAAACAATTCAGGTGTTTAGCGACTATATCAGAAGACATCTTTACCGTGGTGCAAACAATTAACAAGACACTAGAGAAACCCTCAAATAAAAGATCAATAAAAATACCTTTATATTATTTTCAAATGCGACAAGCAAAAACATTTAGAATATTTTAGGTTTTTCTGCTGACATTTCAAGCACGACAAAGAGACAGAATGTTGCAATCATTTAGTCAGCAAGGACCATTTTAACATAAGAATGGAGATAACTTAATCTAGACACTCAGTCTCTAATAATAAGGTCTTAGTGTGAGACACAATCTGCTTTCTTCATTACCTCAGTCTAAACCTGTGTACAGACACTGATCTGATGGAGATGTTTTGCTATTCTCAGCACTTTATTCCAACTTTCAGCTCTCTAGCCACAATATTGAGTGGATACAAAACATGACGAACAATATTTTTATACGTAAATAGCAAAGAAGCAAAGCAAAGTAGATGATAAGGTTTTTGCCTATGTGTATGTCTGTGTCCCCCTCTCAAAATATCTAATGAATCACTAGACAAAATTTAATAAAAGTTGGAAAAAATAATCATTGGATCAATGCGTATTACTTTATTTTCAAAGAATAATCAAAAATTGGTATAATTCTGTCATTTTTATGACATAAGATAATCCTAGTTTAAAACTTTGGTATGGAAGGCAGCAGGCTATTTGCATCGCTTTAAGTGATTCTAGGTTTTTAATTAGATGTATGATTTTCTCTCTAGCTGGTGGATATTTAAAGCAGTCTGCTGCCTGTTGCAGAGCAGATACAATAGTCAGACGACACTGTAAATAGTGGAGGTACTCCTAAATGAGCTGTAAGTGCTATTCAATTTAAGACTTGAGAGAATGATCAAATACTGATGTTCTAGTAAGAGCTACAATTGATAGAGAATATATACACAAACAGACCTGTAAACAGATTGTGATTGGTAGAGCACAATGGAACACATTGGAGTGGAAATGATACGACAACATTACCCCACATAAAATCTTAATTAGGGTGATATGCAACTCCTTCTCTTTAATAACAATGCAATTTGAATCAGCATAATGTGAAAGCATTTAACTTTTGATAGCAATGTAGGCAGACACAACACTATTTCTTATGATTCTATGAATTTATTGTTTTATTAGATAAAACCATGGTGGATATCTGTGATGTTTTTATTGCCAAAGGAATAG
>JAVKLF010000110.1:9600527-9611586 GCA_034783495.1 Millerichthys robustus | reverse complement strand
GAGGAAGATAGGGTCTCTCAGATGATCTTAATATTAACAGACTAAGTGGTTAGTTTATGGTGGGTTTTTTTCTCTTGCAGAATTGGAGGAGGAGGCAAGGAGGATTCCAGTGTTCCCAAGGTGGTATAGACTGAAAGGGTGAGTATATTTCTTAGACGAGAAACTTCATTTGATGTTAGAGAGAGCAGACGAGGCCAGTATGTCCAGACTTGTCTCTCCAGACCGAGGGGGTGAATAGAGTGGTTCCGGGCGACACAGTGCAGAGACTCGGAAAAGCCAAACTCAATGGAAGGTAAACGATGGCACACGAGATTAGGTTTTTGGCAAAGTTTGAAAAAACCACAAACAAAAAATTTTGATTTGAATAATTTGAACCAACGCTCAGGCATCAGTATGTTGTCTGGCCTTTGCTTTTATGCTGGTACGGCTCATCAGAGTCGCTGCCACAGCTGTTGTGATTGGGAGCACCACCTCATGACAGTGGAGAGATAGTTAGTGACAGAGGAACCCGGAACTGAAATCTTCACATGTCTCAGCAGTGAGCCAGGCCAAACTGGTGACAGGTCAGTAGAGTCAGCAGGTATATAGGTCAATCCCCTGGGACTCCTTCAATGGGGACATGTGGTGAGGCCTCTGGATTAAAGAGGAAATGAAGGATCATCCAGTGAGCAAGCGAGATTGAAATATAGTCACAACCATATATGTAAATTTAAAAAGGCAATCCCCAAATATTAAATTCTATCTTAAAATAGATTTAGAATACAATGACATGGCAATGACAAGAACTTTTGCATGGCCAAAGTGACAGTAAGTGCATTTTTACAGTAGAATGTTACATTTCCTCTTCCTATGAGAGTCATTGTTACATAAACGTCTTTGCTTTAACAATGGGCTTTATGGCAGATAGAAAAACTAATTTTATTCATGATTAATAAGAGAACTTTTATTTAAATAGCAAACCTTAAAGAGTAACATAACGTGGAGTTATCAACCACTAAAATGTTACAATCATTACTAAAAACTATTACATAAGTAGGTCTTGAAATCCACAACTGATCCTTCTTTAATAATTACACAAAACGGGGCACTAAGAAAGCAAATTAAAAAGGTGTGCACTGTACCGGATTAGTGGTGTCCAAAGCAGCGACGCGCTACACGTGATATGTGTGAGTGTGTGCGAGCGAATAAGACTCACAATCTCCTGCAGAGTGCATTGCTGCAGGTCAACAATATGTCATCAGCCATTAAATGTGTGGGCCTCTGCTGTCCCTTCAGGGGCAGAGTAACACTGGCTCAGGTCATGTTTCCTGCTCTTTATTTACATATTGTGTCTGTTTCGGTTTGTTTCAGCGTGGGCTACAGGTGCCCTCTTTTTGTCCAGCAAACACATGCGAACTGTACTGGCTGGAGTAAATTTCTCAGCTGTATACTGAGATCTCTGTGTATTATTAGAACCATATGTAATTGCCAAAATTATGGCTATGGAGTTTTCCTTTGATCCTGTTTGAAGAAATGTCACTCCTGGAGAGTATTTGTGGCTTATGAGAAGTCATCTTAAGGTTATTCTAAACTAAGCAAAATGACTCTGTTCCTTTGCAAGAATTTTGGGAAGGTTTGAGAACACAAACAAACTACTGTTTCTATTTAAAAAACATATCTGAACTAAAAAAACTAATCCATTGCCTCCATCAGAGCTAAATGTATCTTGACCTTTGTTGGTGCAAGGTATGAAAGTCTTTCTCAGATGCAGGAGCATCCCAATATTCTTCACTTTGAAGACCTGAATTACATCATTTAAATGATGGCTTAAACTGCTCTGAAGGCAAAGTATTATATTTTACTGTGTACGTTTTTAAGCTTTTTAGGTCAGCTCTGCTAATTTGCCAAAACTATATCAGGAAGCCTCCACAATCTCAGTGCAAACAGACAGTACAAAGCTTCAGTAAATCCATTTGTCTCAATTGGTCAAATTGGTCTAATCCAGTAATTATCATAAAAAGTATTTCAATATCTTGTTTTTATATTCTTCCTCTCTGTGCAATTTTAATGTCTGATTCATTGACTGATCTGCACCTTTAGAAGCTGCAATCAGCTTGAAAACCTAAATGCAGTAAGATAAATGGTCATAGACTTGCAGTGTGGCTGAAGATTATTAGGTCTGGGTTTTGCACCAGCTGAAAACATTTCAGTCTATCTGCAGTGCCGTACAGAGGATGAGTGGTGCCATAAAAATGAAAAATTCAAATTTGAGTTTTGAACGACTCAGCTAGGACAAAATGAAAATACAGACAACGTCAGAAACAAAACCCTAAAGACAAATCTGTTTTCTTGGATGGTAATGAAGTTGCAGCCACACAAACCTTTTTAGCACTGCAAGCCATGCCCAAACAAGCCTTGTATCTCATCTTGTCACATATGTCTGTCTCTGGAACAAGTTAATCAGCCTGTCTCCTATGGCCTGTCGCATTTTAGAGGAGTTTATCTTTGTCTGGTCAGGCTAAGCTACAACTAGAAACAAGAACAAAAAAAAGAAAACCATTTATAAACCTCACTTTGAACCAATTAATCAAGTGGTTATCTATCACTACAATGTGGTAAAATGACAAATTTAAAACAACAGGCTATATTAGTTGTCATTGGTTTAGGCTGTTATAGAACAGCTGAAAACAACCATCTAATGACAGCTTATCTGCAAGCTGCATATCAATTAAATGATTTGCAGAAACAATATCTCAACAGCCGCTACAAATGAATATTAATATATCTAAAATGAGACAAAGTATTACTTTCAGTTATATGGTGAGTATTCAAGCAATTTGGAAGGCATTGACGAACCTACATTACATATTTATTAATTTGTTTGAATTTGTTAGAATTGACATAACATTTACATGCGATGACCAGGTAACTTTTGGGATACATCTTGTCGATCCTTTCAAATACTCAAATACACTGAAAGGCTTTTCTGTGTTGGTTGGTGAATGAATGTTTTTCTAAAAGTGAAGGAAAACAGATGTGACTAAGTGCATTTATGTGGGCTGGAGGTGGAGCTGCAGTGCCTTCACTAATGGAGGAAGTGGGAAGACCATCTCCCTGACTGAATGTAATGATCATCTACTGCTTTTCAAGTCAATGTTACTGCTGTGAGGCTGCTGCAGAGTACGGCAGCTCAGACCTTCGTCAACTGATCTGATCATCTCCAGTGCTGTCTGACAGCTGCAGCACTGAAAAGATTAGCAAGGGGTTAAATGTTATATCTGACTGATCAGTGAGCTTTATCTCTTTCATTTTGTCTCTCTATCGCCAGCTCCCTTTCATTCTAGCTCTCACTCTGTCTGACTGTGCTTTGTGTTTCCTGACATACAACCACATGTCTATAAGCTCACTTTTATCTCAGAATTCTTTTTAGCATTTGCAGAGCACATTCAACTGACCCCCCTGCTTTTTTTCTAATACCAGTATTAGGGAGTAGTTGAATGCCTGAAGAGCTACAAAGCCAAAAGAGAGCAGGAACACCAATGAGGCGGGTGAAGTAATGTGTTGAGACAGAAAGGCCCAGTTTTAGTAGTAGGAAGACTGCAACAGCCCACTCCGATGACTCTGACAGGGAGGATAGACATTGCACTGCTAGGAACTCCTGGGGCATCGCTAAAACTCATTAGTGTAGCCACCAGGCCTTGAAGATGATGAGTTCTGAAGAGGTGTTTGAGCCAATGTTAAGGTTACTTGTAGGCCTCAAAGCACATTTGTTCATATGGTGAAAGAGAAAGGACATTTAGAGAAACAGAAAACTTTGGGGGAGATATTTCAAATTCAGTATGGTCACTGTGCTCTTCACGTAGTCTTTCATCAAAAAGCTGCTTTGTGGAGGTCAGGGTTGGATCAGGTTTAGGTCAGACTCAAATAGTCTGACAAAAATTAAAGGGATAGTTTGGAGTTGTTAGTAGTTAGTATGGTTGTAAAGCACCAGCTTTACTTCAAACCAACTTTTTTAGAGGACAATACAATGTTTAGCGCTATCACAAAATCTCTCATGAAACAATGTCGATTCAGTTCAATTCAAAGGTCTACAATGGATATGATGTGATATCATATATCAATGATATCAATCCACATCAGGAATAGGACGACGATATGGATTGATGTTTTTGTTTTGCATTGATGTTATTGAATCATTTATCATTTAATTGATATATCAATGTAGATTGATGTACAGTTTTGTTACACCCGTAATAGTTAGTATCTTATCTTTAGTATAGAGTAGACAGAGTGCCTGTGCAAATTCTCAGTTATCCGGGTCATCGCAACAGCAAACAGGCTCAAATCAGAGGCAATCAAACTTTAGATCAGTTCATTTTTCAAGACGTTTTGACACCTATCCAAGGAGTCTTTGTCAATTCTAGTAGCACGCACTGAAGCGTAGCTCGCACAGTGTGAGCTAATTGATAAAACCTCCTTTTCCAGTAGCCAGAGTCTCTCACTTTTGGGGGAAGGGGAGGGGACAGAGGTTTTAGCCAGCTAGCTTAGCTAATAACTAGTAAGACTGGAGCTAAAAAGAGAGCAGTCTAAGCAGATTTTGTGCCATCTTAAAACAACTTAAACTTCTGAAAGATTTGAAGCGATTGATGTAAACACTTTTACACCACATCACTTTTGCTTAGATTAGATGATTATTTACATATGTCGATGTTTATGGGTATTTAAAGAATATGTCCATTTGGGGCAGAGTTTCTACTAAATAAAAAGTACTGTGGTGTAAAACCAATACAATCATATATTTGAATCGCTACAACTTTTTTGTTTTTTACTCTCAATAACTGCATACATCAGCTTTTCACTCTGCAGGAAAGACCACCTAAACAAACCCATTTTATCCCTTTAAGGCCAAGTGTATGCAACTTAGTTGGAGACCAAATCCTAATGCCTAAAATAAAAGTCCCAGAGAAAAGAGTGTGTCATTTAAGCCTCAAAACCAGCATGCCATCTGTGCTAGGTGCCCATGAGCTCAATGGGAAGTGATCATTGCTGTACATCATTTTCCTGTCACAAAGCAGCACATTCAAACACTGAATGTTTTTACCTGTACTGAATAAAAGTCAAGCTAAACTGTTCTGCCTGATTAAAAACATTTTTGGAGGGTAAAACATTATTATTTTTCCTCCTCTTTTTCAAGATAATGTAGTTATCAAACAAAGTCCAAACGACGCTGGATTTGTTTTAGCATCCGACAAGTCTTACTGTTCTCAGGTGGCATGTTTTCATGTGGGTGGATCCTTACAATGGTGTGTTGGGGCTAAGCACCGTACTCAAGGGGCTCGCTATACATCCTGAACCCGGATTAGTAACAATCAACAATTAGTTCCTTCTGTTAAGAGCTCCCTTCGCCTCTGCCCTCACTCACACGCATTTGTTCTTGTATTCCCACGTGGATGCTCAATCGACACAAAGGATTCCCAAGCCCGATATCTTTAATCTATTGTGTTGAAAAATATTCAACCAATGATCAGAGTTAAAATACAAAACAGTTAAAATATTCTGTATTTCAGACATTTTGCATTAAGTCAGAAAAACAAAAGAGCTGACGTGGGAATGGAAAAGTGAGAGTGTTGGCTGGTGCCTTTGGCTTCTTGTTTCAATCACCTCAAAGGCAGCTGTGGCAGGGAGTATCATCAACAGAGATTTACCATTTAAACAGAACTATGACCTAAATATACCTCCTAATTTTTAAACAAAGTCTTAATCTTATTTCAATAGCCAATTCAATATATCAAAAGTAAGCATTTTGCAACTACTACATACTGACAGTGAGAAGAGGAATATGAATGCAAAGGGGGAAAGCGCATCAATAGATGCATCATGAGTAAGAGCAAGAAACAACAAAACAAAACAATCTGTGTCACATTTTCAAAATGGCACGTCATGGCAAAATCTTACCCTTATGTCACATGCAAGCACTACAACACATTAAAGGAAAAACTAAAATGAAAATATGATGCAAGGCAGTACAAAACATATTTTATAAAAATCTAGTTTTGACTTTTTCACTGAGGACACCATACTCACACAATTCACCAGTTTCTAAATTAAGATAAAGCAAAAGCATTCATAAAATACACAAATGTGTTTTAAAAAATGTAATTTAATATATTTTAAAGTGCATATGTTTGTATGGTGCATTTTTGAAAAATACACATTGCTGTTCATGTTTTCATTTATGCAGCAAAAGAAAGCCCATTCTCACTAAGGTGGGTTATAAATTGATATTTAATCAAGACCCCTGCAACCTTTAATAACACAAGAAGTTTTAGCATCAGATTTTCACACACTGGGCACAGAGAAGCACTATAAACTATGGCTGTGTAATATAAAGAAAACTTACAATGTGCAGTATTATTGATTAATATTGAAATGACAATTTTAACTGAGATAAACCTACATTTTTCTCACTCCTCACTTTCCCTTCTGTCACGACTTTCTTCACCAGGTTTGACATTAGGGCCAGTGAGAGTCCATCAGTTTAACCAATTGTATTAGCATGCAGAATATGAACACTGGTAAGCTACTTGAAACACAATGGCCAATGATTTATTGCAGCCCTTTGTAACTGATGTTGTGCTCACTGGTATTGCAATGACAATACATTTGCAATCTATTGAGCAGTCCCGTAAGAAAGTGGTGCATTTTAAACTCTATCTAAAAAGTTACTTCAATTGTCTCGGTGGCTAAATCTAATTTTGTAGCAAAAGGCCTAAAGTTAAAGCATGAATAAAGAAATAAAACCTTTATGTAAACGAAAAGTTCAAAGGAAATAAAGGCTTCTCACAGCTCATAGTGTTTTATAACTCTAGTCTCTTGTTTACAATCCTGTATCTTTCCACTAACTTCCCCCTCCCCCTCGAGCCATCTTATGACAGCCCTGTTGATGTTCATAAATAAATTTTCTTTAATGGAGTTTGCTGTCAGTGTTTTATATTGTTGCAACCGATGCATTAGAGAGAATAAAAAAAAAACCTGGTGCAGAAACACCAGATACTTAAACGAGAAACCTTGAGAGTTTTTTATTGTAAACATATGTATTCTTACATTTTTATTTGTATGTTTTTATATTTGTTGTATATACTTTTTTTAATTGTTTTTTTTATTTGTGTATTTCTTATTTTAGAACCACAGTAATATTTCCAATCTACAATTCATTAAATAGAATTCTATGAGATAAAATCCTTGAATGGCACTCCGAGTCAACAAACTGATGTTTACAATTGTCTTCCTTAGCTGCAAAATTAACTAAATAAAAAAACAATATTTATTTTCTTTTTTTCTAAAAAAAAACACAAAAAAATGGTCCTTACATTGTGCTTCAGTATCAATGTTTTTGTCTGTTTACTTCTGTAGTTCTTGAAGTTTATTTTCCATGTAACTTTCAGTTCTTTCATATCAGTTTAGGTCCTTTGTTAGATTATTCCTGGTGTTTCCTTTGTATCTTGTCTCATTCACCCTCCGTCAGTGTTCTCTGAGTTATCTAGGCACCCTCGCCACCAAGATCCTTGTGCCTGCCTGCATTCTGGGTTCAACCCCTCCGGGACCCTGATATTCAGTAGTTTGTATGAGCAGCTTCAAGGAAAAAGAAAGTAGTAAAAAGCAGCAACCAGCTGAATGAAACCGGATGGGTGCCTGACTCATGCGATGGTGCACCATCATCACTTTGGGAGCAGCCTGTCTCAGCGCGGCAGGCTTGGACGCCTGATGCTGCCAGCCATCTGGCTTTGTATGAGACTCCTGAGGGAGGCGCAGGCTTGTGCCAACCTTCAGAAAACCTTTCCAGTATCTTTGAGAATGAGAGTCACATATTCGTCAGTATTGTGGGTGCATGTAAGAGCAGCAATCATCTTCCTGTAAGTCTGTGACACTTGCAAATGCTGCATGTTCTACTAATGTTTACGGTATACCTGCTGTGTCTTCAAGGGCCCTGATAGCTCAAGCTTTTTAGCAGTCCTGGGTGAAAGAATAAAGACTAAAAGTGACCATTTGTGATTCTAGATTGATTGATTCTAGATAATTGATATTGCAGGTGAGTGCTTTATGTGCAATTTCATCACCAGCTCATGTGTGAAAAGCAAAAGTGTATTGCATCCTGTGTTTAAAGACATACAGTATAGGAATGAGCTGATACACCACACAGTTAATGCAGATGGTGTCACAGTCGGTTAAAATAACTCTTTTGCAGAACAACCTAATTGTTACTGCTCTTCCACATATGTGCATTTTATACAAATGGGCCTGTTTTTGTGTTTTAGTATATAGCGATTGTGCTGCAGGCACCTATCATAAACTGAACAATGCCAACAGAAAGTAAAACTATGAGGCATTCACTGATACATGTGTCAATGCCATTAAAGCTCATTTTTGATGTGAACTATTTTTGGCAGATCAAACGGTCAGATGAGACCACATCAGAACTTTGCTTTGCTGACTCACAGCTTATGCAAACTCAGGTTTGTCTGATCTGCCCTAATGTTCCAGAAGATCAGAGAGTCTCATTAACTAGAAGGAAAGCCATGTTTAAGCCATAAATCAAACTATTTAATGTTTGTGCAAGCAGGGTATTTGAATTTCCGATAAAAAATATTTGATCTTGATATGTAAATGAACAAACTCATGTAGACTTTTGTACTGTCATGGTGCATTTCTCCTCACACAAATATGCATGAGCTTACAGCTTACACAAGCATCGACATTATGTGACAGGAGGAATCAAACACAGTTCTCTCACTGCTCCACGCTGCATAAACTATTTATAATGTACACCTGAATCATTGATGAGCAATGTTTTCTGTTTCTCTACACCTTTTCTACAGCTGTGTGAAACACTCAGTCCTTATTTATGACCCACTCAGGATCTCCACCTCATTAGAAACTGTGGGCACGCTTCTATATCATAATAATAGGCACACAGAATCAAACCACAATGCCTGCCAAACTGTGGGGACGAAAAGAATTTGGCCACATAAGAAAACTGACAGCGAGAAGAAAAGACATATATTTTATAGAGACTTCGAGGAATTGAGACATAATGCATCATAGCAACCAAACCTAATCTATGGCACACGTCTGGTGAATTGGCTTCGCCAGGTTGAGTAGAAAATGCTAACAAAAGGCGAGACAGAAAAACAAAGCTATCCTGGAAAGACGATTGACAATAAATCAGATATAGCAGCAGACGGCAAAAGATGTTTATGTTGTTTTTACAACTAAAGTCTAAGGAGATGACGATGGCACACGTTTTTTTGATTTATCTCCCTGAGAAGCATAATCAGGGAGTTAAAGTCCCAAAACAAGGACATTCTATTTACTCAGAACCACACATGACTTTCAGCACTAATTGATGTAAAATATTCTGCAATGTGACAAACAGTTGGCTTCCTCTCACTCATTATCTCTGATTCTCACTTTCTTCTTCAACCCGATTTTTCACCTCTTCCCTTCTTCTCCTCCTCCTTCGTTCTTCTACTTATTTTGCCACAGACACTGGTGTCTCATCACAGACTAAAAAGGAGCAGACTATTTTTCTTATGATGCAGCTCAGCCTAATTTGCTTCAAATGAATTATGTATTGTGCCAGAACAAATGTAAAAGAAAATTATTTTTATTTTATTCATATTGTTCACACATTTTCATAAATGATTTCTATAAGATTATTTTATAAGAGTAAGTGATTATCAAACTAGGTGATTTGTCCAGACACAATACAGAACCTAAACTCGGATTTAATCAGTATTATTGTTTTAGTTTTTTTATTTATTTTACATTTAGAAACATTTGTTTTAACATCAGTGTAGAATAAGAATGTGTAGAATCTGGACCTTATTCCACTTTTGTTTTCCCTTTCATTTGCATTAATTTCTCCCAGATGAACAAATTTCTTAGCTGTCAATGCTAAAGAAGGACCTTGTTTACTATAAATTATTTATTCTTGTGGCAAAACACATCAGTTTTTGAATAAATGAATAAACAAAAGCAGCATATAGAAGCAGAATTTCAAAAAGATACTTTTTTAAAGAGAAAAAAAAGTAAATCTTGAAAATAAACCTGGTGTTAATGTATATTTGTCTGACAACAAATTCTTAAAATGTAACAATTCTTAAAGCAGGAATAGGTAAAACTAATTTGCCAGCCTATTGTCTATCTATCGCAACAGAAAATATAAAAACTGACAACAGTTTGGGGTTTTATTCTTTTTTTTTAGTCAGTCAGGAAGTTCAGGTGTGACGATTTCATCAGACTATATATGAAGAAACATTACACCTTCAGTAGTGTGTTCAAACCAGGTAATGTTATAACTCAAATCTATTATGGAAAAAATATATCTTGTGGCTACTTGCCAGTGCATGTTATAGTTTTGACTTTTAAGAATTTGCCACAGCACAGCTTCACTTCGATTGTGCGCTGACATGATTGGCAGGGCATCGATCCGTTATGCAGTGAAGCAGATGAGAAACATGAGGCGGACATTGATGGCATGATTGATACCACAAGAGGCAAAGACAAAAATATCTACAACAGCTGCTCATCAACAGCTTCTGTCACTTTCATTTTTCTTGTCTCAGTGATGTATAGCATAAAAACAAAATAATCTGTATTATTTGGAACTTTAAATGAGATATAAAATGGAATTTGAAATTTTTGTCCCACGTTTTACAAGATCAGCAGGAGAAAATGTATATTAACAAAAAAAAGCTCAAAAGTCTTCAGTTTTCTCCTCCATTGCCTATCTTTTCAGCCAGTACGACATGGCGTAATTTTGTTGCATTTTTTGCTCTGACAGCCTTGTCACTATACCCACATTTACACTGTTCCTGCCCTCAGATCAAAATGACTCATTAGACTTCAGTTTTTAAACTGGGGCTGTCAGGATTTGCAGTAACGAGTAGCAGGTGGAGGTGGTGAGGACTCAAGATGCAGATAAAGGACCAGAGGATGATGATGTAGTGCAAAAATTACTAATATTTATTAAATACAAAAACAAAACAAAAAGCCGACGTGGCGGCAAACAAAAACCAAG
>JAVKLF010000110.1:9586222-9598655 GCA_034783495.1 Millerichthys robustus | reverse complement strand
GCAGAGGACCTACCTCAACTAGGTGTGGAGTGGGATTGAATCCACACATGTTGCACACTTTGGAGTGGCACTGTGTACACGTGTTGTAGTTGGGTTCCTCTGATGTGTTACCAATGTTGAGGGCTGTTTTACAGAGGGGACAACAGATTTTAGGCTTAGAGGAGGCTGGAGCTGCATGTTGTTGCTGCTGTGCAGTAGCTCGAGGCCCTTGTTGTGTAGGGGGTGGTCCCGAAGGTTTACCAGCTCCAGGTCCCGGACCAGGTGGCCCCCCAGGTTTAGGAGCCGGTTTTGGGGGCTGCTGTTGGGGTTGAGTGGTCTCAGATATGAGAGTGGTGGCTTGGTTAAGAAGAGAAGCACCAAAGCCAAACAACTTTCCAAAGGTCTGTTCAGGGGGTGGGGGTTGTCGAGAAGGGGAACTCCCTGCACTGCGGGTCTGGTCCTGGCGTGTTTGCTGGGCTTGGTGGGCGGGAGAGCCTCGAGATAGATCAGGCTGGGATGGAGCCTTGGCCATCCCGGGAAGAGGGACAGCCCCTGGAGGCAGTTTCCGTTGCTGCTGACCGGGGCCAGCTGGACTAGTCTGTTTGGTAGGACCGGGTGCAGGATGGGGCTGTGCTTGGGGCTGCATTTGAGGACGGGCTTGTGGCTGGGGTGCAGGCTGATTTGAAGGATCAGGTTTAAGTTCAGGATTGGGTAAATGGGAAGGAGAGTGGATTTGTTGCTGACTTTTGGAGCGTGGTGTGGTCATGTCCATTCCTAGTGCTCTCTGCATCTGACAGTTCAGACATAACCACTCTTGCACCTGAAAGAGACAAAAAAGAAATGATGGCAATAAGGTACTGTTTTCTATTTTCCGCATTCAGTATATAAAATGGTTGAGGTTGGTAATGGTAAAGGATGAGTATTGTGGATAAAAACTTTGAATATGTTATGACTGATTTCAAAGCATGCTTCATATTTCTGAATGAAAGGGTTATTATGACTGCTTGTAAATCTAAAGACATTTCATTTGATCTTTGATTCATGAGTACCTGACAAAACATTTTGGAAAAGGACATGCAGAAAACAGAAGATCTGTAGTAAAAGCAGAAAAACAACTTTTAATATTTTTTACACTATTTTTGACTCTGGATTGAAGTATCATGATGATAAACAAAACTTTCTGAAGGGATGACTTGCTAGTTCCAGTGCATTGTATGTTAAAATCTTCCCTCTGTGTTCTATTGTGTCTCCAATAAATGCTCCACTTATATTCTCTCTGTCCACAGAAATACAAGTAAAATGAACTAAAAAGTGAACTGTAACATTATTGTGCAAAGAGCGTTACTGTAATGATTGTGAATGTGAGCATGTTGATCTATTTATGTTACTGTCTGGATCTGATCCACAATAAAAATACAAGTTAAACTAATAGACGTCTAGAAATGAGACAAAATATGTTTGAGGAAAGATTTAATTATCCCTAAAACTCAACTTGAATATTTATTTACTGGTGCACTTTTTTTTTTTTTTTACCAATTTACAGAAGCATGGCAAACAGTTTTGACAGATGGTGTGAACTCTGGCCATCTTTAATAATCCAAAGCTGTCCTTGATTCTGTGATCTTCTCTCGTGTCTTTCAGAGTGTTGTCTCTTTTTGCTTTCTCTCATTTTCACATGCTCCTTTCCTCTTTAAACTCATCTTCATCTCTGTCACTTTCATTTATGCCTTTTGCTTTTTCTTACTCATTTTCTCTGCCCCATATAGACACATAAGAAGGTGAAAGTCAGAGAAAGGCTCATGGCCTTATGAAGTAATTGGCGTCCTGGTGCTTTGACAGCTGCCACACTATTGTAACCGTCCTGGACTCATGGTCATTGCATAATGCCTTAATGCATTATAAATGCAGCCAGGAAAAAGTTGTGTGAGAGCAAAGGATCACTTGGAGATGTGGGACAAAAAGAGTGAAGTTAGAGGTCTATGCATTTTATTTTTTGGATCATAACGCTCCAAGGTGTTAACGCTAAGATTTATTTACAAAGATGCCTGTGGAAATTCTCAGTTATCTGGGTCATCGCAACAGCAAACAGGCTCACTCAGTGTGAGCTACCAGGACTGACAAAGACTCCCGGATGGGTGTCAAAACGTCTTCTAACAAGAATGGATCTAAGTCCGATTGCCTCCGATTTAAGCCTGTTTGCTATTTACAAAGATGTTGTATCAACTTTCCCTAAAAAAATTAACTTTGGTAAAACTTGCAAGGAGAGAACAAAAAAAACAAACAAACCTCCTAAATACTGTTGTGGGATCAAATTTCTCCCCAACGCTGTGGCCATGTAAGATTGATTCAAGCACAAGCTCACAAATAACAGCACACATATACATCGAAACACATGAGTCACTGAAAAGAATTACGTCTGTTATTTGCTTGAAATAATCCTTTTTCTTCTAAGACCTATCAACCAGCACTTACTACATGATTAAAAATAATGACTTCACACAGTGTATCGAAAGGTACTGATTACAACAACATTTAAACATTTCTCAATTCAACTGTGAACAACTACTGATGATGGTATTTATGCACATTCAATAAACATATTATTGTAGTATATCACTTAGTAAATGTAGAGATCAAATTATTTAATTTACTAGAAACTTGGAGACAGGTTATCACTTCACAATTCAGCTGCAAAACTATAACTAACTGAGCCTTTTGCAGTGTGGTATGACTTCACATTTGCAAAGCTTTAACTAACTGCTGCGCTGGGATAGACTTTTGTTTAATAAGAAACTCTGTACCCCAAGCTGATTACATCTAATTTAGCTGTAATCTATAATCAGATGGCATAGTTATTTTTTTGACCTTCACTCAGTGTCTGGATTGATAAAAAAAATTAAAATTCAACACAGGCAGTGACTCAGGGGTCTCAAAGAGGGTTAACTTTGCTTTCTAGCCGTCAAAGTCCTTGTTTAAGTGATGTAGAATTCTACAAGGTGGGTTCACCTCGCATGAAACTCTTTTAATCTGAGATATATTTTATTGCAGCTTTTCTAGATGTTACACTCTAAAAGACCTACTGCTGCCTCCAGGTCTACTGAAAATGGTGCCTTCCCAATATTTTAGATCTAAGATACATGAAGTCATTATATATGGTGTAACATCAATGTTTGCTGTCATTAGAGGAGCGACGAGTCGTATTTCAGTTCCAACTCATAATAAAAACTTAGGTTTTCTGACAAGTTGTAAAAGAAACATTTACACCCCACAGTTGGTTAGTTTTCAATGGTAAATAAATGCAGTTTGACAGGCACAGTTTGGATAAATTTGCTTTTTTTAAATGTCTGTTTCTTCCTTTAGTTGGTAGATAGTGGGTAGGGTTGCATTCATGGTCCCTCCGGAATAGAATGTTGGAAGTTAAAATTACAATTGCAATTTTTAAGAGAACAAAGTGATGACAAGAGGGCTGTGTCATTTCGACAACTTCTAAACATCAAGGAGGTTCCAATCAAACATGTTAAAAAGAAGCAAAACCAGTGAACCAGGAAAGAGTCAAAAGGTACTTGACATTTATGTAAATGATATATATCACCTCTCTAAACACTGTTGCTGAACCAAAGACACCCCTTCATGAAAACAGTATTTGCTGAAAGCAGTGACCTCTTTCAGCAGGATAATGCGCCCTGTCACACTGCCAAAATGGTTCAAGAGTCATTTGAGGAACACAACAAGTTGAATTAGTTTCCAAATTCCCCATGTCTCAATCCAATCAAGCAGGGTTGTCCTGGACAATCATGTCTGATCAATGGAGGGCCCCACCTCTCAAATGACAGAACATAAAGGTTCTGACACAAATGAAATATATAGTGCAAAACACCACAAAATACTTTCAGCGTTTTAATGGAAGATTTGGTCATCAGAGCTGTTTGCCAGCAAAAGAGGAATCCCTCAATATTAGGCAAATTGTTGTAATGATATAAATGTTTGTGTTAAACACGCACAGATAAAATAAACTGACGTCTGATTGTTTTCCAAAAAGTGTACCGCTGACAACTTTTAAGTGCTCAGTAACCAATCCACTTAATTCATTCTCATTCAGCCCCCAGTCAACGATTTGATCAGTCATTCAGTAAGTTAGAGAAGACAGACCAAATGATAGGCTCAGCAGCATCGTAGCCTCACGCTTGGCCCCGTGCCAGTCTTCAGCATAAGGAGTGATGATGCCACCACAGTTTTGACTGTCAGTCAGGGTACCTGAGGAGTCAGGAGCCAGGATGAAACTCTGGGGACAGTCATAGTAAAGTGTACAGACAACAACAGTGCAACTCAGAACTATCCAACCCAAAACTCTTCATCTAGCCCCTGATTCAATCAAACTCTCTTTTTATCACTGCTATTATCCTTGAAACGTATTTTTCTTTCCAAATTACAGTTAAGCTAATTATATAAAGCTCAGTGGGGGAAAACTCAAGCCAGAAAAAAAGAAACAAAGAAAGCAGCTGCAGGGAGGGCAACCAGCTATTTATCAATTTCTTCATGTCTCTGTTTGCTGCCGCCTCATATCTCTATCTCATTCCTCTCTGCATCCCCTTGTTATGAGGCAGTCATGTGGATCTTTATGAAATCTGATCTGTATCAGCAAAATACAAGCACACTGCATACTCTGTCTCCTGTTCTGCTCCTCCACCACGTCTGCTACAAACTCCCATCCTGCTCTCCTTCTGCTATCTTTATTTCTTCTCCTTCACTGCACTTTTCATATGATATCACTCATTTTAACTACTTTATTTAAGCTCATCCATACATAGTTTTTGATGGCTATCATCTAAACATGGCTTCACTTTCTATTTTAGCTTGCAAGATGTGTGTATACATGTGAGTACAACATTAGCACATGTTAAAAGGTTATGAGCCAGGACATGAAAAACATCGTCTGCCAACAGGATGTTCGACCACTAAAGGTTCACAGAGAACTTGCTGCCTAAAATAGAACCTTTTAGCAGCAAGGAACCCACAGAAGGTGGGAAACAGACCAAATAATCACAGCAAAGCATCCTTGGCATGCATGCAGGTATTATTTTTTGCTGAACTGTGACAATGTTTGTACATTTCCTCACTAGTACTGATGTTATTTGATATTAAAATAAATTTATTTGAATTTTTTACAGTCAAGTAGTATGCATATCTAGGAAACTCAAGTTTAATTATTGCCCATCACAGAAATACTAAAATATCTCATAAACCACTAGACCCATCTAAATGCAACCTAAAGTAATCATTGAACGTACTTTTTTGGGGTCAACACAATTCAAGATGGCTGCCACAGACAAATGACCGTTAAAAGCACAACTATAACTGGGTAGATTTTACATATATTGTGCTAAGATTTGGGGTAGTTGTTGTTGAGAGCGATTTACAAAACATACTCCAAGTGCTACTGAATGTGCAAAATGTGAACTATTAAGCTGTTATACATTCATATGGAGAAATATCTTCTTCCTGATGTCAGAAAATTAAACACATTAGAGGACAGCTTGAACATCATAAGGCTCAGGTAATGGAGAAAGCTGCAGTTTTGAGCAGATTTAGGAGCCCTCTTGGTCTGTGATGTCTTTACGCTGAGCCTGCATCCATGGCCTCTATGGTGCTGTACTGACTGACCTTATGACTGCGATTATTGCTCCAAGACTTTTCCCCACCTCTTCCAATGTGGTTACATCTCCGAGCTGAGAGATGTGCTGCAGATCCAGAGCACTTTGGTCATGGCAGCGTATTTCTCTAATTTCTTGTCTGCCATGAAAGATAGCAGCCCATCCACCCAGATTACTGAGCCAGAAATGTTGCTATGGAGTCAGGTTCCAGTCAAAACAAAACACAACAAAACACAAGTCTTTTTCTTAGTGCTTTGTGTGTGTTTGCACATATTTTTCAAGAAACAGACATTGGTGAGAAGAATAGTTGGTTTATGCAGGTTAGCTATAAGCCATGTCTGGATATCCCTTCTGCTGAATTTCTGTATTTGTAGCACAGCACACTACGTTGTTTGAGTTTTCTCCCTCTCAGCTGGCTGCTTTCTCTGTCATTCAGGGAGAGTATAGATTCCAAAGATTGTTCTTGGTCTTTTTCTTTTAGCACCTTTCACTGCAACCATTTTACCACATTAAATTGTTTGCCCCAATACCAACTAACATTCATATTTATTTTTAGCAAAAAAGAACTGATTCAAATCTCATGTGTTAATTCTGACGCTGGCTGTTATTTAATGAAACAAATTATTTCATTAAATGGTATGGCTTTATTATTATTTTGCAGCAATGATTTGAATAACCTAAATGTTAAACCATTAAAAATATAAGCTATGGGGGAAGGCACATTCATATTAAGTGCTGTAATTCAGAAGCATCAAAACATTTGTCACTCTGGTGCGATGAGTTTCCTGCGTGCCATCCTTCATGCCTTTGCTGACAGGTGTTAGACATCATGCAGCAAATCCACTGAAAAGCTAGAGTCAGAATCAAATTTCATCTGATGCAGATGAAGAAGATGCGGTAACACCATGCAGCACATACAGCAGCTGAATACTGCAGTTTGAGGATCAGGATGCTTGAACAGCAGTGGTTTATTAACTCCTTGTAAAATGGGCCAAAAACATTGAAATTCCTTCCTATGCCTGCCTCTCTCTCTCTCTCTTTCTCTCTTTCTCTCTGTCAGTTTGTCTGCTCCACACAAACGCAACCACCTCTTCAAACAACTACTTAGAAATAACCTCAATAAAACACTTCGGTTTTACTTCTGAAAATGCTGCCAAGCGGGGAAACGGGAATTCATGAAAACAAACTGAGACGAGTCAAAATGTTGAGCAGTTGTTGGAAAATCGCTAATAAATCTCTTCTCAAGCTGCTTATTGAGTCTCTCACCAGGTGTGCTGGTGCAGTGTTAAGCACAGCAGGGAGCCCAAGTGTTATTAAGGATGCAGGAGAGTAGTGCAAAGTGAATAACATTAAATCTTTATATTCACTGCAGGATCTGGGCATGATCTAAGGAACACATGTGCATGGGTGGTATTGTAATGAATTGTTTGTTGCTGCAAAGGATCTGCTGCTAAATGTGTAAGATTAATGTAGACTTTAGAAAATGAAAACATATTAAGTTATTAAAAGCTAAACTCCAAAGATTTTAAAAACAAATATCTTTGTTTAAAATAGTTTTCTAATTCTTTAAATTAAATTAGGTTTTGGGTTGAAAAATTATAATGTAAATTACACTAGTTTTGTAGTGTAAAAGGCTGTAATGACAAGAAACAGTACATAGCACAGTATTAATTGTTGATACGTGATAAAACAAATAGAACGGCAATGAAAAAAAATTGAAAACTTGCCTTAGAAGCATAAATATTGCAAAATATATCAGTTTGAATTTAAATAAGTTTTCAGACAGATTTATTTCTTCTGTTTAACTGTAATCCAAACACTTTGTTTGTAATAAAAGCATCAACATGCATATATGGTTCTCCTACAAAATGTTTCTGACATTTCTTGATGGAGAGAGAAACTGAAGTGATTACAGAAAGACAGGACTTTAAACGCATCGGGTTATGGGGTAATAATTAAACCAGTGTCCCAGATTCAGTTTCTGGCAATTCTCAATGCAAAAATATTTTGGTGTATGCAAATGTAAGCATGCGTGTGTCTCGGCTGGATTCACTGACCCAGTTCTCACTACTTACCAACTTAAAGTTTCAGACAATATTTATATCTAAAAGCACTGCATTAAAACGTAAGCTTTCTGGGATTAAGAAACAAATACATTATTTTTATGTTTTGTTTGAAACTACACAATGAAATACATTCCAAAAAATATTGTGAGACTGAAAGATTTACAAAAAATTAACAAAAGCTCCTCATTACCAAGCAGTAGGGGGTTCGGTGGTAGCATTTCAATGAATGTCAATCCTGAGACTCTAGTTCAATGGTTCACAAAGGAGGGGTCAGGAACTCACTGTGGACTGTGAAACACCATACCATATGAGGCCGTCTTGAAATGATCTCCAGAAATCTACTGGTACCAATAAAATTAAAATCCTAACCAACAGCATATTGCCATGTTTAATACAGATAAAAACAGTGGTCATTAATTGTTCTAAAAATAGCTCAATAGTAGTGAGGGCTGTGAGGTTTATGGATGGACTTTTCTAACCTGTGACCAACACAATGCAAATAACAAACTGACAATGATTCAATGTGACACACATTCAGCAAAATGTATTTATGTTATAATGAATGGGGCAACTCAGAATGTTATACATAAAACTGCACATTAGTCAATTATTTTCACGTCACGTATTCAGCTGACATGTTCTACTTTAAAGTTTTTCCTTGGGAATAGTTGATCCACTTGATTGGGGCAAGATAAAGTTTTTCATCAATTTTGAGGAGCACAATTTTAAAAAAACTTTCAGTTATGAGGCATTTTATATGTTAACAATTGTTGGACGGAAATTATGTTGTATCCAAACCCTCAACTTTAACAAACAGCAGTATAACTAATCCAGATATGAATGCTACTGAATCTCCATTGTCACATAATGAAAAGTTAAAGGGGGGATTAATGTGTCTGATTCTAAATATCTGGATTATTTTAAAGTTTTAACTTGAGTTATCATTCTTTGGCTCCCGTGAGTCAAAATTAAGTTATATTTTATTAATATGCAAGACTATATCAGAATCATTGTCCTATGAAGCCATTATTTGTTCTTCACATATAAAATGTTAAGCCATAGATTGTGTTAGATTGTAAACATAGTAAATAACGAACCAACTGAGTAGTTCTTTTATTTTAGGGTATATTTTAGAAAGTTTGAAAGTAATCACAAGTTGAAGTTCAAATTAAGATCAATACTGTGCCCAGGACACTCACAACCTGTAAAGTCCATTGCAAGTACGCCTGAAAAAAGAACAGTGTTTACTTCTGACACTGCTGACAACTTGTTCTCTCAGGTCGGTGTTGTCGTGAAAAAATCAATCTTGAGCTTTATGATTAGAATCCGGGCAGCATTAAAATCAGTTAAAACAGTAGTGTAACTGGAAAACGTGGTATTTTACTGTGTCTTTCTGACACAGTCTTTTGCAGTTTTAAAAGCAAGATGGAGCTACAACTCAGACTTCAATAAAACATCTTGTTTTTAATAAAATAAAGGTTTTTAGCTCGTAAAAACTTTAGAACAATATGTTGAAATACTTTAAAATCTAGTGGTACTCCAGAGTTGTGGGGCTTGTAAATATAAACTAAAACAAGACTTTTATTATATTAAAAAATAAAGTTACAGTGCGTTAACTTTTTCCTTTTAGGCTACTTTTTGACGACTGGAGAACATTTTTAAGCACACTAATAAACATTTGGGAAGGTCAGTCATTTAAAACAAAGGTCCTCAGGTCTTAAAGGGCTTCATGGCTCTCTACCAGCCTGCTTGATTCCCAGTATTTATTCTTGACAGTTACTTGTTCTTTCTTTTTTCTTTCTTTCCAGTAGATTAACTCTTAGATTTCCATCCAAATGTCTTCACCTCAATTCTACGCTTGTCTGATTCTATCATATGTTAGCCTACAGACTACTGACCAGCCTAATGTAGGTCAGTCACATGACAAGCGCTTGGTTTACATTGAGTTTGGACCCATATTTCAGCCTTTTAATATGCTGTCTCCAATACCTTCATCAGCCCAGTTCTTTATATTCTATGTTCTTATACCACCACCTGCCCAATGTCTAAGGTCTCCCTCATGTTCCCTTGTATAACTTTGAGTTCTGTAAGTTTTTTTGCCCTGTCAGCTTTTTTGTTTTTTGTTAATAAAGGAAGTAATTATCTCTGAGTTCCTTGTAGGAAATGATTAGAATAGAATAGAATGTTTAAATGTTCTACAGACCAAGTCAAACTACAAGGATAAACTTGTAGGTTCATCACTACGAGTTTCTCTGTGTACAAGGACATGTTTTGGGGCTTTCTGACAGCCCTGTGTGCATTAAATCTCATATATCTGAATACTATATTCAAAAAGCCTGGGATAGTCCAGTTTTAGCAGTTTTAGACTATTTTAGTGCCTGCAACTTTAAATCCAAGGAAGATGTTGCTGCCCACGTCCCCCGCCCTTCAGACGATGACTCTGCCTCTGTTCCGTTCAGTGAGTGGAAGAGACATTATTGCCTTGGAGCTAAACTCAAATGGAAAAATTAAAAAGTAAAAAAATAAAATAAAAAGACTGCCTCTGGCCCTTTAGGTTCAGCAGTCAGTAATCATTTTACATGTTTATGAAAGGAGAACTTAAAATATTTTAGCTGCTGATGAACTTTTATGTTTGGTTAGAATAAACCACAAGTGTGCATGTTTTATTTATTTTATATTTTGTCTTTCTAGGCATGTAGACTTGGTGAATTTGTCTTAAATAATTATGAACATCAATTTATAGTAACATTTGTGTAACTTCCAGTAAGAATTTTTTGGTACTGTACAAATGTCTGACTTGTGCAGCATTTTTTTCTAATTTAAGTTGAAAAAAATCAAGAGTTCAAAAATGAGAGTAACAGTTTTTGTGTGTTTGCTAAACCCACTGGTTTATTTTAAAACAAAGGAGGAAATCCACTGGGCCTCTGTGTAGGAGTGTTTGTTAAAACTATGCCTCAGCTCTTGGGTTATTGGTTAAAAAGAGGAAAAACTGCAAAGTCTATATCAAATTTGGACTATGAAAACTCAGAGCTATCACCTGCTGCCAAAGGCTAATGGGCAATATTGTTTATGGCCATGTCTGGATGTGCTTATTTGTATGTTTGCTAACACATCTCAAGAGATCTCAAAATTCCACAACAGATTGCACCTAAACTTTGTACAAAATGGCTTTAACTTCATTCCTTCTCACCTGTAAATGATTTTAGTCTAAAACAATATAAAAGGTGACAGACAATGTGTATTCCATCAATGGCAGTGTCCTTGCTTTTCTGCAATTTTAAAAAGTCCATTCTTTGTTGTTGCCAATGTTTTGCATTTTGTATTTTCTTTTTTTTCTTTGTTTCTTAGGAGCTGAACTATTGCAGAGTTGCACTGCACTCGTACAAATGCTCTGGCTATGCTGTTTAATTTATGATAATGGTTTTCTCTGCATTTCTGTCTCTTCCTGCTGCTGGCACAGCTCTCTCTTTCAGCTGTGGCTTCTCAGGACCGGGCTACCGCAGCAGACAGAAGGAGGGTAGGGATAAAAATAGAAATGGGACCAATTATAAAGCAGATGTTCTCCTGTATGATGGTGGGAGAACAGTGTTGAGGGAGTGTCGCTGGTATTTTCACTATCTCTTGGTGTGCTTCTTCTGTTGTTTGAAGTTTAACTTCAGACTGGCTTGTCTCTCAGACTGTCTAGCTCTCTCTCTTCTGTAATCACAATATTTTTTTTAAAAAGCACCTTTGTTAAAACAACTTTTTTTTTTACCAGAAACAGCATTCATTTTACTTTGAAGGTATCAGCACGATTGCTTCTAGTTCTCGATTGTCAGACTACATCTTTAAATAAGCCCATCTGTTTCAGGTTGACTGACAGCACTGCAACAGACCGTGGCATATGACATCCATTTGTTGCTCGCTGTTTACATCTAAACTGAACTCCCGTCACCAGGTTGTTGAAAACAACTGACTTGTGTTTCAAGAACAATCTTCATCCCTCACATCACCCTACGTAGGCTGGAATGATTTGGTAAGGAGATTTTGTACGACATGATCTCTGAAGAGACAGTTTAAATGTGCGTGTTTAAATCAAGGCTGAGTCTTTGTGAACATTAAATTTCAGTCAGGACTAGTTACACGTACATCACAGAGACACACAACTATGCACATTCATGTGGTAATTGTTCCAGATTTCAATGTCAAACCCAAAACAAACAATTTAATACCAAAAAGCTGTTAAAACTTTTTTGATCTACTTTGTTTCCAAGTGTCTGGTTGCAAGTTGTAGGAAGTCAGTGGTTGATGCATCAGACTTTCGTCCAATGAAGTGCACACACAGTCAGACATTCACTATAAATCGTATTTAACCCATGAATTTTCCGAATAGCAGAATCTCCTTTAACACATGCCTAAATGTTCAGAATTTTGTTTTTGTCGTCTCAGTCTCTTTTTCGATCCAGTTAGATCATTTCTGTCTTTAAACTGCCGCAGGAACGCAGTATTTCATCACTGTAGTTTATGTGTCACGCTGTTGTTGTGCCGGACGACTCTTTCATAGTTAAAGTTTTTGGCTGTATCAGCAGAACTGTGTTTTCCTGCAAATGTCGAGCCACACAGAGAGAGGGGATGTGGAATTTACGACATTAATACAAAAGAACAGAAACTGCTGAGTGTTCCTGTGACTGAGTCAAGTGGAGGAAAAGACTGTGCTGTTGGTATCAATAATGTTGCACATCTACTAGGTTTTAGTAT
>JAVKLF010000110.1:9556218-9579649 GCA_034783495.1 Millerichthys robustus | reverse complement strand
AATCAATAATTGCCCTAACATGTTTATTTTTGGACAATGGGAGTAACTAGAGAAAACCCACACAGGCAGGTGGTGAACATGCAAACTGCACACTGAGACTCAATATATATCCAGAATTTTTACAGTTAAAATGAGACAAGGTGGGTCAAATAAAATTAAAAATGATCCATCCATTCTGATTGGTGGGAAGCTGCACCCACTCTGTGTATTTATAAGTAAACGTGGTGCAGTATTTATGCTACCAAAATATTTAAAGTGGTAAGAGTTCCAGTCTTCAGCAGTGCAGTTTTCTCCCTGCTTAGACAAACCATTTAGTCTAAAAATGTAAAATAGAGAGTCATGTGGTAAATTGTAGTTTCACAAAACTAAGGCTTTCTTTTAATCTAAGAATAATTTGGCTTACCACCAACCTTTCATGATTATCACATATATTTACTTTATGTATTCAAAAATGTTACAAAAAGTAAAGACTATGTTTACATTGTTGGTTTGAGGTAACGAGAACTATTTGTTATGTCTGGGTCATAAAGTGCACAGAGCTCCTACTGCTGAACATAAATGAATCATGAGGACATACTGTCTGAACATTACGTCTGAGAACATAAATGTAGACATTATTACCATGGGTTTTATGAAGTGTTTCTTTATTTGGAAGCAAAAGAAGGTTGCCAGCAAACATAAAAAACAAGAATCACATTTTTTCCCCATTTAAAGCATATAAAAGAAAGTCTGATTACTCACTAACTTTGTTCTGAGACAGAAAATAAGTAGACAAGAAAATACAGCATTAAACAAACCGACAGGTGGAGTGCAGTATTGGCCACCACTGACCTTTGTTTCAAGACAATTTTCTTCTTGGAAACTTTGAGCCATGGCATTCAAGAACTAAAAGAAACAGGAAAACTTGTGCATGCACCACCTGCAGCAAAACAATTGGAAACCATGCACAATTCTCATGGCAACCAGACTCTGACATCAATGTCCTTTGACCAGCAGGACACTGTGTCACAGCACACTGCAAACCAGAATCAGCTTTAATGAAAACCAAACTCAATCAAGCATCTGTGGACCGCATTGGAACAAGCCTCCTAAAAAACAGAAGATCAAATGGATCGACAGTCAAGACATTACACGACGCTAACCTACACAATACTTGGCCAGTGGTTTTAATGGTATGGCTGAGGCACACGGCTGTAAACAGGAACTACTTGGAGCTCGTGTCAGAATGCTCTTCAGTAATGCTCAGCAGATCAGGATGACTGTGCACTTAGTCAAAGCTGTTTTGACAGGAGAAGAAAACAATTACTGTAGTGCTCTGTGAAGCAGAAGGATCGTCAAATACCATAATATTGCAGAATCCTAGAATGACTCAGATTTAGTTCTCATACTGAGACTTAATGCACATTTATATGACCTGAAAAGAGCAAAGATTTTATTCATGTAACTTACTTCTGGATAATATATTATCAAGCATAATATTCCTATTCACCTCATTAAAATGGGTCTTCCATTTAATCTGCAACCAGGCACTGTCTCATTGTTTCTAAGATGTTCTTGATAAAAAAAGATTATTTTAAAGCTAGAATTATGATCTTAAGAAAACTATTTAAATCAGTCACTCGCTTTTTCTCTCTGCTCTGTTTCTCATTTTGTCTCTCTGTCTTTTGGCACACTCCATCTCAGCACTTGCCATTGCTTTATGAGATACCTAAGGGTGGATACCAGAGAGAAATCAACACATAAAAAAATCATGAAATTACAAGGAAGCTACGAGCATTTAAATCTGCAGCACCACAACAAATACACACAATGAACAGTGATTGATCTTCCAAACAACTACACAGTGGACTGAATAATAATTTTAGAAAATTGATTAAAAAACACCTAAACTCCTCGTTATAACTTAACAACTCGAATAAAATTTAATTCCTTTAAAGAATGCATAGCGTCTTTTCTGTCTGAGTGTTAAACTAAGAATATGCTTTGATAGAAAAGGGCAGAGTTATAGTGGCTTTGGGCAAACCTTGATAATAATAATCTCATGCAAACTTGCAAGATCTCATGTCATCTGTTAGCACATGAAGAATGTGTTGAGGGTGATTCAACTACTACCAGACAGAAATAATCTTTATATGTAAATTTAACAGAGTTATAGACATTTTTTGTGTGTTTTGTGTGTGGCCATCTTGAATTCAGTTGATTCCAAATGTTAATTACTTGTAGATGTACATCCAGTGATTACTGTCTACAAGTTTTATTAAAAGAATTTGTACAGTGGTTCATGAGAGTTTGGTAACAGACAAGCACAAACACACACACACACACACACACACACACATGGCCACAGCATTATTGCCCACTTTCACCTTTTGACAGCAAGTAATAATGAAGCAATAGCCACACATATTTTTCAAAGAACCAACCTCCCTATTGAATTTTAGCTTTACAAAGGTTTGCTTCAAATCTATAAAAAGCAAGAATAGAGAGATTGTAAATAGGTGTGGCAAATCCAGTGTAGTGTGCGTGTGTGTGTTCAGGTCTACAACTGTTGAACTGTGTAATTAAGGCAATATCAGATCTTGTTAGGAGGGTAATCCCTACCACATGACGCCCACACACAGAAAATACAGACCTGCCAGCTGCTACAGCACATGTGATCACTGATCTCAGAAGGGCTCATGTTTGACCATTCTTATACAAATTATTAAGGCAGCAGTGAGGTTCAAATGTGGAAGGATCAGTATAGGAGAGGAGCGGTGTCTCCTTAAAAAGCTGCCATGTCTGACTGAGCCCAGTGTCTGGATTTCATTTAAAGAGCTGCAACGCACACCTCCATCCCGGAAAAAAATGAGCCTTTCTGTGCAGCTGTGGTGGTGAAAAAGTATTTTTCTCTAACAGCATATTGATCTGAGGCTTAGATCTGATTGCTGTAGCTCTGCGTTTCGGTGCTTTGCTCTCAATGACGTTGGTGATATCTGATGGGAGCACTGACATTCTACACACACTGTCATCAGGATACAGGGGAACGGAGGAAGGTGTGTGTTTTTCAGAATGACTCTGGATTTACTGGTATTCATGTGAAAGCGGTAACAGGACCGACCCATCCCTTCAGCGTCAGATGCAGTGCACTTTGCATCATCTGCATTACTAATTTATCGTCCGTGTTTGTCTTTGTAGTTTATCATATGTGGAGAAATTATATTTGTCAGACCCGAGTATTCACATTTGTGGCCCTGTTTTCATTATGAGAGAATGGGGGGGGCGGTCGCTTTTTCATTCATGACACTTACTGAATCCTTGGGGCAGACGTCGTAAGGGCGTAGAAATTCCTGCTGAAACGGTTTAAATCTATCTTGTTGTTTTTTTTGCTCATTCGCCTTTTTAAAATCTAAACCAATGTGGCGTTAACTAGCAAAGTGTATCAAGAAGATCGCGAATTGTGCTGTTAGGGATATATTGAAATAAATAATTGAGCGCTCATTCAAGTCGATCTACACGCAGTCGGTGTCTACGCTGCTCTCTGTACTAATGTAGGGAAAACACCACGCTGCCGTGAAGCTTCACTGTTTTCAAGCCACACTTCGGCGGTGAAGCCTCCTAGCTATCGCGGCTACCTGTTAATCCCCGGGACGGACGCAGAGCCGCTTCCTCCGGCTGGCGCTCCGTTGCTCGGCTTGATGAGCTGTCCAGAGTCCGGTGGTGCTGAAATGGAAGCCGGAGCACCTGCTGCAGGGACGGCGGGGCCGGCCTGTCCCGGCTGTCCCTCCCCCTCCATGCTGGCCTCGTTCCCCATCGCCTCGGGATAGAACTCGACGGAGAGAAACGATGTTGTAGACGCTTTCTACAGCTGTGGTGGAAACTCAGATGGAACTCAACGTTGCTCCCCTTCCGCCATCATCACCTACAATTCAACATCCCGCACGGAGCACGCGCGCTGAGGCTGCTGGAGCGCGCTGACGCAATGGGCTGTGTCCCTTGTACGTGCGCGCTCACAGGGCTTTTATTTGAAGCCTAAAAGACACTTTCTGTGTCAAACCACTTTTCCTATAATTATATATAGAATTATGGTATGATATACTTCATTCTATTAGGTAGACCATAAGGAAATATATCACCTTATATATAAAGTAGTATATTCCCTTATATTATGCAATAACAATTTAGGGTATTCCTCAGTATAATGTCTCACGACTGGGAGACGTGATATTATTTGTACTGTTGACTTCTGAGATATTGGAAATGTTGACAAAAGGATGATACAATAAATGTTGATTGGGAAGAACTGAAACATGTAAAGGCATTGCATATCTCGCTATTAAATGTTTCTTGAACCACTTGCTATTTAAGGATTTTTGTGTATTTTAAACTTACTTTTTCATTATTAGTCTTAAGATCGTAAGATCGTTTTTATTTGTATGAATATTTTTTATCTTTGATTTCAAATCTGTCTGAGAAATTTTTTTTTCAATAGAAGGAACACCACTATCTACAAAGTAATTTGAGGTAAGTGTGGTTTGATTATATGTTGCAATGGCCTGCCATATTTAATGCAAACCTCCATTGCTGAGGACCAAGGTCTTTTCCATTCAGTTCACGTCCACTTCATAACAATCCATTTATTTTATTAATAAAATACGAAGACTGCACACATTAGTTAAACACGGTATAAAATATGATCATCTGCTATTATATTAAGAACATTTTTATTGTGATTTGTTTTTCATAACAGTGACTGTGGTGAAAAATAAAATTAACTATGCAAAAACAAAAAAGTCAATTTATTGGCAATGCTGGACTACCACACAGAAAAAGAATTAAAGCAAAGAAACTCATACACAATGCAATCAATGTGAAAGTTTAAATTAAATAATGTATTTTATTTAAAACTAGTACATAACAAATTGTTCATTCAAGGCCCAACAACCAAAATGGTCTTTACAAATTTATTATAAACTGTTAATTAATAAACCCATTTAACCCTCCCGCTGTCCTTAGGCCACATGACCCCACCAGGTTTCAGTTTTGAGACTGAGGCCTGGTGGGGTCATGTGACCAAGGGCAGCGGGAGGGTTAAAAAAAATCTATTTTGTTTTAACTGTAAATGATTCTATTTACAAACAAATCTGGAATTATCCCATTTGCCTTTGAATAATTACTCTCCCTAGTGTACACCTATTGTCACTACAAGTCATAAAAAATAACCTTGGGTACCTATCTAATCATCAAGTCTCACTTTTCAATCTTCCAGCAAACATTACAATCATGTCAAACTGAAAACTTCATAATACAAAAAAAATTGTAAATTAGAGGAAGGCATTGTCACTAACTTTATTTCAGAATTAAAATAACAAACACAGTGAAGAAGTGAACTCGTTGTACAAGTGACTCAATTAACATATAAATATGTACAAAAACCAGCCAGCTGTCAACATGTACCTGAATGTCAGCTCACTGTGAGATCTACGTCAGGTAGAAAAATTACACTGGAAATGTTTTTTTCATTTGCAGGACCTCTAAAATGGTATTACATGTACAAAAACAAGTAAAGGTCCTTTAATAAAAATTTATTCCACTGAAAAATAAAAAGAACTGATACAATCTGACTTGTGAAAACTGAAATTCACAAGAAAATATCACGTGATTAAAAGATGTTGTTATAGTACGAGTCTATGTATTAAATGCGCTGAAGTTGATATTTAGAATTCAGAATAATTTATTGGCACTGAAGAAATATTGACTTTTGGGGTACATACAGTTACAGGGGTTTTAAATAAGTCCATGCTTAATGAAATTATTGCCATATTGACAATTAAAAGCTAAAATCGACACGAGTAAAAGTCATTTGTAAGCATCAATGGTCCATTTTATGTAGCAGAAGAGTTTCTGGTTAAAATTCACACTGAGAATGCCTTTAGGAACAACTTTCAGGAGTGCGTCAGGTTTTCTCTTCCCTCTGCCATGACTGCTTGGTGCCCACAGATTACTTATTGACTTTCTGACTGTTTGTGATTACTGCCGTTTCGCTTTGTAAGGTCGGGAGCGTTTCCTTCGGTCGGGCTTCCTCTGCTTGTGCAAACGGCCAATGCTCACTCCCTGCCGACGGCGCACAGAAATGTTTTGCTCCACCAGACTGGCCAACATGCCTTCAGAAGAAATACGATCAGAAGGAGAGAAGGTGTAAAGACATTTCATTGAAGTGAATAGAAAGAAAAAATTGAGTTTTTTACAAAAAATGCTTTAATGCTATTTGGTATTTAAGGAAAAAAAGTTATTTTTCTTTCTAATTGGGGAGCTTCATCACAGCTCAGTGGTTTAGGCCAGACAATCTGAATGCAAATATCCAGTTTCACTGTAGAGATGTGCCACAAGTGAAAACTAATGATTTTCCACTGAGACCTGAAGGAAAGTAGTCATGTACAAAAGGTCTGGGCTTCAGATCAATGTCAGTACCAATAAGTAAAAAAAATACCTTGTATCTAAAAGGCAAAAAGTTAGAAACTAAATATTTGTAGTGTTTTAGGTGAGTTTCTATTCGAACCTTTTGTTCTTTTAAAAATAATTCAAAATTAAAAGGGTTTAAGCAGGTTTGGCACTGAGTAACAATCTGTCAAGAATCTACGTGTGGAAAAACCTGGTGCCTTAAGAGTTTTTATAATGTTCTAATCACAGTTATATTATGTCCACTATTCTCATACAGACCACCCACCTTCTTTCAAAAATGACAGGGTTGACACAATTTTTTTCTTTATGCATTTTGAAGAAATTCATCACAAACAATATTGTGTCAAAAAAGCAAAGTATGTTTTTTTTCTTCCTTTTACAATATATTTTAAATTATTGACAGTTTTTGAAATTGTGCAAATATTTTAAATGTCTCTGCAGATTAAACCTGATGAGTGTTCCAAAGCAATGATATTGATGAGAGAGAAAAAAGCCAAAATAATCTGGGGAGGAATGAGGCAGAAATAATCCAGTTTACCTTCCTGGGCCAGCATTGATATAAAGGTGCAGATAAACTCATCGTAATTATGGGTCCTCCTCTGATCATCAATCTGAACAGAAGAAAACATTTGGATTAAAATCCACTTTAAAAGTCTCACAAGATTACAGAATTTTTAAAACTCACCTTATATTTTTTTCTCTTTTCAACCTCCTCCTTTAGAGACACTTCATAAGTGGCGATGTCAGCTTCTACATATTTGAGCAGTGCAAGCAGCTCCTGAAAAACACAATAAGGTGATCCACTACTTGTGTTTATGTATGTTTATATGTTATCTGCTCCCTTATTAGCAGCATTAAAAACAAAACTATAAAACGTGATGTCGTTCAAACAAGCATAAGGAACATAAAGTAAAACAAAAGACTTACTTTAGGAGAGTATTTATCCCCAAGGGCCTTGCTGTCTGCACCAGACTCTGTAATGTTGAGCTTCTCCTTGCTGGGTTTCACCTCTGCTCCATCTTTATTATCCTCCTCTTTTTTCACCTCCATTGATGCTCCTCCATGTCCCTCCTTCAAGCCATCTTTTTCATCTGTTTTGTCTTTGCCTTTTACCTTTTCTGGAGTACAAACCTTAGTGCCCTCAGGTGTCAAATCTCCTGTATCATTACACAAAAAAAACTTTTAGAAAATAATGTTAGCAAAGATATTACATAATTAAATATTATTGTCACGTTCGATTTTCTGTACTCAAATATTGAGTTATAGAGTGTAGTCTTCACTTCAGCAGAGGCTTTTTAAAACACGTTTTTGAAGACCGTGTGTTCGCACCAGATGGAGGGAGAGCATTGATGACTCCATCTTCCTGTAGGTGTAGCAGCGTTACGCTGACGGAGGGGCCAAGTTCTCTGACAGCACGATTATGTCTGGAGTCTAGCCTCAGCATTTCGTCTTCTCCAAACAGAACTCGGGACAGATGGGATGCAACTGGACTCGACGGGCGGGTGGCAGCCTGAGAGCGTGCCGGTGAGCGCAGGGGGGAGTTGAACGCGCTGCCGATTTCAGAGGCTGTGTCGGTGCTTTCGTTGCTCGGAGTTGGGGACGGCTGCGAAGCAGACGTAATGCATATCCCCCCGGTGCGACCTTCAGTACGCACAGATAGGGGAGTATTTAAGGAATCCTTTCTTTGAGCCTCTTTTTTCAGTTTCTCAGCCAAAACATTGAGGGCAATCTGACTCTCCATTCCGGTCCCGGTCCGGCCTGTTCTTGAGCGAAGGCTTGCCTTCCGTCTAAATCTTTAAAAAAAATATACATTTGAAAGAACCTTAGATTTGGGTCCTAACACAAATGGAAAAACAAACCAAAAAAACTCTTATTTACAATGCTTGCCTGGTGGAAGTGTTTGCAGTAGTTGTCACTTCTTCTTCATCTTCATCGTAATCATCTTCATCATCCGAGTATTGGCGTTGGGGTGGGCCTGTGAGCCGAGAGCGACCAACGCCTGCTGCAAGATCCTCCTCCTCCTGTCAGACAAACAACCAATATTAAAATTCACCCCGCTGACGCAGGATAAACACTCCACTTCTCCTCACCTGCATTGGAGACTTAGCGTAGTTATGGTTGTCCAGGAATGCAGGTAGGCGCTGAACAATAGGGTTTGGACATGTGACTTGCTGTGCACCTCCTCCGATGGGGACAGGGGGTTTTCCCATGACTTTAGTGCCTCCTGAGGGGCCGGATCCATCTTTGGGCTGAGCCCCTGAGTCATCCACTGAATCTAAAATCAGAGTAGCTTTATTTTCAGGAGTTTAAGATTTAAATAAATAAGCCCAAAACATAAATGACAGGAAATAATAACTGATAATCGGTGATAACTAAGTCAGTCAAGTTACCTGAAGAGGATCCTTGGGAAGTACCTGGGCCTCCATCTCCTTCTTTCTTGATAGCAGAGGTGCTTTCATCTGGGGAAGAGGAGTCCTGCTGCTTTTTGTCATGAATGTGCTCAGTCTGAGTAAGTCGGATCATCTAAAAATAGACAATACATTGGAAAAAAACATTAATTTACAAATATAACTAAGGTAATGTTCCATGAATAAAACCTGTTCCACCAAAGTTAGCCCAACTTAGACATAAAGACATTTTGATTAAGTTCCTGGAGAAACTTTGTTCGTCTCAGTGCCTGACCTTCTGCAGACCCTCCAGAATAGTCTGTCGATTCTTCTTTAGAGTTTCCAGTTTGGACTCGTACTTCATTCTGCGGTCAGGCACCACTGCCATCAGGTTGAAGCGGATGTCGTGGTACGGCTCGCTGGGGAAAGGAGCAGCAGCATTAGAATTAAGCCTTAAGGGTGAATGTAGAAGCTAAAGCACTTTGCTAACTGGTGCATGACTCACCCAGCGGTGGCAAGTCCAATCCTCTCCATGATAACACGGCGAGCCTTATCAGTCCATTCCTCATCCTCACCCCAAGGCCCTAATGTATGTTAATAATAATATAAATCTTTTTTTGTAGCAAGTCACAAAGCAGCCCTAAATTTATCAATAAAAGTAAAGAAAACAAGCTAATTTTATAACCCAAGTAGCTGCCGTAAGATAAATCAAGACTTTATCATGGAGTTATACCTGACTTCAGGTTGTGCAGTGGACCAAAAATAATTAAATATACATTTCTTGACTCAATTTACATTTTTTTTCCCAAGGAAGAGTAAATTCTCACCGTGGTCAATGGGGTAAGCCTTGAGTCCATCAAGTTCAAAGAGACGGTCTTTGATTGGCACATAGCTAACAAAGTGGAAGGCTTCCATGGTCCGCACTGCACTGATCCCGTTCTGTTTCTCTGGAAGGTGCCTGGGCTCCGGTCTCCATGGAAACACACACAAAAAAACAAGCTTTGACAAACCAATGCATGTACAAAGGCTGACAGCTTATATAACACGGCAAACCAATGAAATATATATATTTTTGTCAGGCAAACCTAAGAGGAATTTGAAAATGTATCATTGACTTTAGCCTACCTGGCATGGCTGTTATGTGCTCGGGCAAGCTCTGGGGCATTTCCTATTGCGTAACCTTTGCTCTGAAAAAAAAAAGAAAAAATATAATCTGAAAATTATTGCCAGGAGAAAAACTGATCATAACTCACAAGGAACATTATTTAAACTTAATTATGAAATTCTATATAAATATTATGCATTATAAAGCTTATTTTAGTACTATTCATATGAATATACAAAGAATTTCTTCTCAACTTAACAATATTCCCAGCATTCTATAGCTTAAAAAACACTATCAAAACATTATTGAAATACCAGCTTTTATTGCACCATTGGGAAAAACAACATACTTCTGGACTGAAGCCTTTGGTAAAAGCCTTTATGCGACTGAGTGTGGTGCCAAGCTCAACTCCACTGCAGTTCAGAAGGACACTCAGCAAAGCATGAGTGGCACATGAGTTTGGAATCAACTAGAAAGAGAAAAATCATCACAAACAAGTCAAATATGACTATGTATTTATAACAACTCTGCTTTTTCTGCCATATTTTGCGCTGAATTGAATTTATTTAAATCAAGGACGGCACAGAAACAAGTGTTTGACGCTAAAACAATGCCTTTGTTTTTTGTATGTAGGTTTTCTACCGTAGCTAAAAATTTGCAAACCTAGTTCTTGATTAGGCTTTTTATACAATTAACTCTTAAGATTTTGTACTCTTATTGCTTATACAACTAAAATCACTAAAACAATAAAACTAGGCATGTCTCACACTACAAAAATTAATACAAATTGAAGTAATGCAAATATGGATTGAAGAAAAACAAGAGGGCCTGTGAAAGAATAGATTGTCCAATTAACAGTTAAAAACTCAAAATTCATATATCAGTTTATAAATATATCTGTACATAACATATTTCTCATATCTACTTGAAAAAAAATATTTTTTATGTTGTCACATTTTTTAAAAACGTGTTTGCTTTGCATTATTTTTCTTTGATACTTTCAAGGAATATGTTGTATAAAACCTGGTAATGTGTGCTGTTTTTTGGAATGCTGTGCAAAAACGACCACCTAATGAATTATGTTTGATCTAATACAATGTCACAGTCATTTAACAGAGAGATAAACATAAGAAGCCTGCGCCACAAACTTTTTCACTGCTATACGGAAAAAGGTCTGAAACCAATCAGAACCTTTAATATTTGCCATCCAAACAAAATATATAAAAACACTCAAATTTGCTACTTAGGGATGACTGACAGCAGCAAAAAAAAAACTTTTTGTGAAATGTTAACTATCAATTTTTTACAACTAACTAAAAGACTATGATAACTTTATAGCTTTTGCAACTTCATCAAAATATGTCAAATCTACATATGTATGTGTTGTGTAATTATATGCACATTTCTAACCAATATTACTGTGCTCAGCCAATAAATGCCAGTTATGTTAAAAAGCAGAACCTAAATCAATCATGTTGTTTATTTTAATAAAAAAAGGAAATGCACATAAAGGAAAATAAGTATGTCTGAGTTTTAACCATATAAGCCATAATATAATTTTAGTTTTAAGTCCCCAAAAAATAAACAACCCAACACAAACAAAACAAACAATGTGTACGATCAGAAAAAAACTATGAACAGAAATCACTGACTAAAATCACTTCTAATCACATGGTGTGGAACATTTTTATCAAACTCATTTCACTCCAAATTGTTTTTCCCGATTTATTCTGCATATCTTATTTTGAACATTTTGTATGTACAATTCTGTTTCTTCATGCTTCTAGGTACCACCGTGACATTAGTTTATTGCCTATGGGATCAATATAATCTGAAACTGATTGTGCTATCTGACTGTGATAATTAACATCTGTTACAAATCAAGCACTTACCTGATGTGCAAAAAACATATCATTTACAATTTCCTCGTCAATGACAGAAGTCTCATCCACCAAGGTGTTGATCTTTCTCCTGGATCGACGCTCTTCAATCCATTTAAACAGGAAAATGAAGCCATAAACAGGACTGCAAAAAATAAACGTCATTAAACTTAATTTATCACCAACAACATGTTATTAGAAGCTAAACGTACAATACATTGCTAAAAACAGATTCTACTTTATCTTTCAGGTCTCACACATACCTTTGACATTTGCTTTGAAGATCATAGATCTCCTCAACTTGTACACCTTTAACTCCTACAAAAATTATATATTATTTTCACAATAGATTATGTTGACAAAATGCACAAAGGAAGTTTAATTATCTGTCTACAAAATACTCACCAAAATCTTCCACCAGCAGAGTGAACAGACCTGCAGTTCACAAATCAGATGTTTGTTAATTAAGCTAAACAGCACAACTTTAGTCATCATTCGTATTTTATTCCTACTTAAAACATTCGCTCACTAGCATTGCACAATACTAGCTTATATGATAATTCGTCATAATGTTTCACTGCTTTACAATCACTGTCAATACGTTCTTCTAGCTGCATGAAGAAGCTAATGTTTGTTAGCTCCGACGCTGTTAAAAATTCTCACCTGGATCACTTTCGAGCTCCAGCCACCCTTTATTCATTTTTATAAACTCGTCCACAGCAGACTAACATTTAAGATGTTTTCCAATCCATGTCCGACAGTAACTAAAGGTATGGGGTTTTTTTGTTTTTTACGTGAACGCCATTTTTACTCAACAAATCAACCGTGAAAAGCTCGACATAAACACAAAAGGCAAAATGAGTCGCTAACAAACCGCGTCATCAAGCGAGGATAGATTGGTGTCACCACAAAAACAGTCCGGCCTTCAAATCAAGTCAAGTCATTCGTAATCCAGGATTATTTGGTTCACTCAAAAGAGAAGGCTATCGTGGTTCGTCGTGTAATGCCACCTCTCTTCCTCTGTATATACAAAATGTGTGCATGTGTGTCTCTCTCTAGCTCTCTCTCTATATATGTTTATATGTCTCTCCCTCTCTCTATATATAAAACCTCTGAAAAAAACTGGAGTTAGGAACCTTTGTTTTAGTAGTCGCTACGGGGACAGTATTTACAGTCACACTGGAAAAAATGAAAATGAGCAGCGTTTCCCCCTTTATTTATACACTTACTGTACTTTTCGAATAACTATTTATTGTGTGCACTAGTAACCTAGATTCTTGAACAGCACAGCGTGTAGAAGGTAAGCTTAAAAAGCTATTTTGTGTTTGAGAGCAGCTGACGCGCTTTAATTAGCCGAGTGTGTTAGCCTCGCTGCAATTTAGCA
This sequence comes from Millerichthys robustus, assembly GCA_034783495.1. Lineage (NCBI taxonomy): Eukaryota > Metazoa > Chordata > Actinopteri > Cyprinodontiformes > Rivulidae > Millerichthys > Millerichthys robustus. Next base: position 9,566,452 of record JAVKLF010000110.1, on the reverse strand, counting down.
TTAGCTGCGTTACACCCACACAATCAATGTTAGATGATTAGCTCACACAGAAACGTCGAACTGACCAGTCCCGTTTCCTTCTATGTCAATTTGCGGCCACACATCGTTGCTCGCTAACACGTGGAGGTTACGCGTTTTCCCGCTATTGAAATTGCGTTTCTATTTGTGTAATTAGGTAAGATAACGTCTGCATATATAAGCTTGAAAAAGAAACAATAGTTAGTCTCCGTGCAGCCAGTTAGCTCGATACTTGTTAAACCACCTGTCCAGAGCTGCTTGGTGCTCAGTAATAACAATAACAATGACATCCAGCACAAAGGCTGCAGAGGTGGCTTCATGCTAACTGCTTCTGTTCTCGCTCTCTGCCACTCAGGGGTCATCAGCCCATGTTAAGGAGTCAGTTTGGACTCTTTTCCGCCAAACACAATTTGAAGCGTAGCATTTCTAAAATCGAGTTTTATATATAAAATCTGTAGATTGTCTCGTTGTGAAATTTAAGAACTACAATAGGCACTTTTGTATTTATATTGGGTTCTGTGTTGGACTGAGTTTATTAACAAGTAATTAGACCTGTTATTTTATTGCTTTTACAAGATGATGTTTGTGTATCGGCACTTTCTTGCAATATAATTTTGTTATTAATATGTAATATGAAAAAACTTAGTTTGAAAGAAAAATAAATTGTAGAGCACAAACAAAAAATACATTGTTAATTGTATAATTGGAATATACTGTATATACACAAAGGTAGAGATCTGTAATTATTTAAGTTCCTTAGAGGCTTTTATTAATAGCATGTTTTTTTATTATTGCTGTTGTTCTAAAAATGAATGACAATTTTCTTTTTGTGGTATTTACTTTGTTAAGCTCCTGATGAAGGTGTGCAGGTAATATAGGAGAGCCTTGCAAGACAACATGTCTGAAGAGGCAATTTCAGAAAGTGACCTGGAGGCCAGCCCTGAAAGTGAAGTGGACTTTATGGAAAATGAGGAAGAGGAAGACAATGAGGACATGGATGTTGATGAGGATGAAAACGACGGAGACGACGAAGATGATGGTATTGCTAAATAGGGTTGTTTTTATTACGTATATTATTATATTATTTCGTAAGAAAAGATCCCACCAGAAACATTGTTAATGTGGGAAAAAGTAGAAACGAAAATGGAAAGAAGTTATTCAAAATGTGTATATTTGACAGATGAAAGTGGATAATGTAACTGCAAAATTATTTCTAACATAATGTCAAAAGTCAAAGATTGTTGAAATGTTTTTTTTTTTTATTATTCAAGACCAACCTGCAAGTACCCAGAGCCGAACAGATGGGACTCAGGATAGCAGGGACTCCTCTTCAGATTCCTCTGAAGACCCTTCCTCTAGACCTTCGTCCCAGCCTGCATCCCGGCCATCCTCCAGGACCTCTTCCAGACCTGAATCTCGTTCTCAGGCTCCAACCAGCCCAGAGAACTCCAACCAGAGCAAGCCACCTCCTAGTAAAACTAAGAAACAAAAAAACTCTAAATTACCCAAATCATCAAAGTCTTCAAAAGGCTCCAAACCTTCCAAACCATCTAAGCCTGCACACATGAGAAAAAATATCAGGTGGGCAAATTTGTTAGACTTCTTTAAGTTTATTGCAGTACTTTAAATGCATAACTAGATGTTTTTTGTGCTTACAGAAAGTTGCTAAAGGAGGATCAGCTGGAGGCTGGGACTAAGGCAGCTCAGCAGGAAGAGATGGAGAGACGGAAACGACTAGAGCAGCAGAGGAAAGAATTCCCTATGCCTGCCTCAGTTCTCCCAGATTCTCAACTAGGTGATTAATATATAATTACATAGTAAAAAAGTATTTGTTTACACCCTTTGTTATACCCTTTGTAATAATTGAAATCTAAATGCTTCCTTTCTCTTCTGCAACAGCAGAAACTGCAGCTTTATTAGCAGAAGTATCTCATTTAGTCCCTGCAGTCCCGTCAGACGTGATCTGTCTGGACAGCAGTGGTGAGGAAGATGAAAAATTGGAGTCGAATTTGCCAGCCCTTGCCATTCGAAATGGTAAGTGAAAGGATAGCTCTGTGCAACTTTAATACTCCTCTTATTTTAACTGATTTTAAGCAATGTGAGATTTGATTAAGTCCCTAACACAATGTTAATGGCGCAGATGTAATAGAGCTCAGTTCAGGGGATGAAGACTCCTTTCAGATAAGCAGCGAGTCGGCTGACGAGGATGCCGACGGCGCCACTGGATCAGAGGAGAGCAGCGGTGCACACATCAATGATGCACTAAATATGCCCGATGCCCAGGGTCAAGTGTTGGTGAATATCAACCATCCTCCAGAGGAAAAAGACATTTATCTCGCACCACAGCTGGCCAGAGCTGTCAAACCTCACCAAGTATGACTACAGTCTGATACTACTCTCCAGTTTACAAAACATACATTTTGAAAGCCCACAGTGTAGTGTGTGTTATTATGAATGTTTTTGTTTTGTTTTTTTGTCTCTAAGATTGGGGGAATCCGTTTTCTTTATGATAACCTCATTGAGTCACTGGAGCGGTACAAAACCAGCAGTGGCTTTGGCTGCATCCTCGCCCATAGCATGGGCTTGGGCAAGACGCTCCAAGTTATTTCTTTTATCGACATCCTTCTTAAGAATACTGAGGCCCACACTGTGCTTGCTATTGTCCCTGTGAGTATTCAAGTTGTAAAAATGTTTGGAGCACACATTTATGCTTGCAAGAATCATCGTGTCAATAAAACCTCTTGATTTTCTTTTTGTTTTCTTCAGGTGAACACACTTCAGAACTGGTTATCAGAGTTTAATCTCTGGCTGCCACCCCAAGATGCCCTCACCCCTGACGCTGACCCTACACTTGTCACTGGCCGCACATTCAAAGTTCATATTCTCAATGATGAGCACAAGTATGTGGCATGCTGGTAAAAGAATGGAGCAAAATTTTCACTGTCATTTATTTGTTATTCATGCTGACTATTTGACCCACAGGACGACAGTGGCCAGGGCCAAGGTTGTGGAGGAGTGGTCCAGAGACGGTGGTGTGCTGCTGATGGGTTATGAGATGTACCGCCTGCTGTCCATGAAGAAGAGCTTTGTGATGGGGAAGAAGAGAAAAACAAAGAAGCCTGTCGGACCAGTCATCATTGACCTGGATGAAGAGGATCGACAGCAAGAACTTATGAAAGGTAACAAGAACATGAGCTTAAGGAACTTTTATTGGCTTTATTAATGTTGGGATTTTTATCTCAGGGTTCAATTTGGTTTTTTTTTTAGGAATTGAAAAGGCCATCGTACGGCCTGGCCCTGATGTGGTGATTTGTGATGAAGGCCATCGCATCAAGAACTATCATGCCAGCACATCGCAGGCCTTAAAGAATATTCGCTCCCGGCGCAGGGTGGTTCTGACAGGTTACCCGCTTCAAAACAACTTAATTGAATACTGGTGCATGGTGGATTTTGTCAGGCCGGACTTTTTGGGCACGCGACAGGAGTTTAGTAACATGTTTGAGCGTCCCATTCTGAATGGGCAGTGTATGGACAGCACGCCTCAAGATGTGCGCTTGATGCGCTACCGCAGTCACGTGCTGCACAGCCTGTTGGAAGGTTTTGTTCAGAGGTGACCATTTTTTACACTCAGAAATTAAATGAAATGATTCAATTCTGCTTCCTTTTTAAATCTGCAAGTATCGCTTTTCTGGTTCACAGACGAGGTCACGATGTGCTCAGAGGCCATCTTCCAAGTAAGGAGGAGTTTGTGATCTTAGTACGCCTCTCGCCTGTTCAGAAGGCCCTGTATACTGAGTTCATGAAGCGCTTTCGAGAGGCAGGAAACAGCGGTTGGCTCGGTCTCAACCCACTCAAAGCCTTCTGTGTTTGCTGCAAAGTATGACTGATTTCCTCTATTTAGTCGTTACAAGTTTTACTTTTTAACAATGGTTCAAACTTATCTCTTCTTCGTGTGTACAGATCTGGAATCACCCAGACGTTCTTTATGAAGCATTGCAAAAGGAAAACCAGGCCAATGAACAGGACCTGGACCTTGATGACATCACTTCAGCCAGTAACCCTCGTTGCCCTGCTCCCAGCACTGGTCTGAAGGCCAAAGTACCGGACCCAAGCAACAGCAAAGTCAACAACAACCTGCCACTACTCAATACATCTCAAGACAGAGCAAATCAGGTCATCACATATGAATGGGTATGTCATGAAAAAAGTTCACATCAAGCTGATGCCATGCCAATTTTGTTATTTTTTTTCCCTAGTTGAGCTCAACTACTAATAAATTAGATTTAAAGTGTTCCTCAATTGTTACCATACAGCTAACTTAGTGCTAAAATCTTTTTTAGGCGAAGGACATTATGTCAAACTACCAAATGGGAGTTCTGGAAAACTCTGCAAAAATGCTTCTTCTCTTTCACTTGATTGATGAAAGCGTCAGCAGAAGAGACAAGGTTTTGGTCTTCAGGTAAGCCCTCTGTCCTGTTATTATATTACAAACCCTAATTAACTATAAAACAACTTTTAAAAGAGTATCACTACAGTTTGACTAGCAGCCCAGACTTTTTTATACAGAGGTTGAGAGTTAGAAGAGAGGGAGTCGCCCTTTGAATTGTCAATGCTTCAATCACTCCCTTTCCCTGTTCACTAGTCAAAGTCTGTCCACCCTGACGGTACTTGAGGACTTCTTATCAAAGAGACCCATGCCCGAAGGCATCGCCACCACTGACAGCCAGAATCCAAACTGGGTTCGCAACCTCAATTACTACAGTGAGTCCTCTAACCTTTAAACAAACTGTAAATGGGAAGTTTGTCACTGAAGCAATAAAGTTATTGTAAGTGTTTAATTAATTTTGTTGCCTCAGATTGCTCTCATTTCTCTGTAATCTGGAAAATGTTAATGAGCAGTTTTTCTGTATATAATTTTCATCATTTACAAATGACATTCATATTCCAGTCAGTTTACGTTTTTGAAAAGATGGTAGAAATTTATCATACAGGTTAAAGATTTAAAACTGTTCTAATTTTGTTGCAAGTCACCAAGAGCTCAAGGATCAGTTTTTTCAGGGTTAAGAGATGGTGCCTGTTTATTTTTTGTCTGCAGGACTGGACGGCAGTACATCTGCCTCAGAGCGAGAACGGCTTATTAACCAGTTTAATGATCCAGAGAACACAACAACTTGGGTTTTCTTACTTTCTACCAGGTTTATCTTCATATATTCTGTTCATTTTAGCACTTTTCACGTCTTGTTTTTTTATGCAGAAAGTTTATCATTTGTTTGTTGGTTTTTAATTTTCAGAGCGGGCTGCTTAGGGGTTAATTTGATCGGGGCCAGTCGGGTCATTGTGTTTGATGCATCGTGGAACCCCTGTCATGATGCCCAGGCGGTGTGTCGCGTGTATCGTTACGGTCAGAGGAAACCCTGCTACATTTACCGCCTCGTCTGTGACTTTACACTGGAGAAGAAGATCTATGATCGACAGGTCTCCAAACAGGGCATGTCTGGTAAGAATCTCTGCTTGTTAACTGATTCAGTTTGATCAGAAGGAGTTTTTTTTTTTGTACACTTATTCAGTACACTACAAAGATTTATCTGTATCCTGTCTTTACAAAGATCGTGTCGTTGACGACTTGAACCCAGTGCTGAACTTCACACGTAAGGAAGTGGAATCGCTGCTACATTTTGTAGAAGAGGAGCCTGATGCTGATAGACTCTTGCTGGAATCTCAGGAGGACTTAGAATCAGTCATACATCAAGCTTGTCAGCTTTACCCAAACCTCATCACAAAGGTACAATGCAAGGAAGATGTTACTGAAAGCACAATTTACTTGCATATTTCAGAACCTCACAGGAAGTGTAGTTCTTGTTCTGTAGAATTTTGTACTGTCCTACCTAAAATACATATATATAACTCCCATATTTTTTGAGGAATAAAAGTGCAAGAATAAATATGAAGAACAAATCCTTACCTGTAGTTTTGTTTCAAGATATTTTCTAAACAGTTCAGAGGGCCAAATAGACAGATGTATAGAGTCGGTTCAGCTATGGTCTTTGTTTAGTCCAAAAACACAAACATCGTTTCGGTCCTGAAAAGCTTTTACAACTTGTGTTTATAAGCTGTAATAAAAAAGATAAACAGTAATATTTTTAAATAAAACAAGGATAAAACTATTTGTTTGCTCTGAAACAAACATTCTGATCAATAACCTGGGTTAAACCTGAGATCACAATCCATTGCATTGTTTTAGCTTTAAGTCCCACATCAACAAAATCACAAAAACATACAAATGAATAGTTCTACCTCCTCTGCACAACCCTCTTATTTCTTTTTAGAACTGACTTTATGAGATAATTGTGAATCCCAAATTACTTGTCAAAAAACTGGATGCCATCATGAAACTCAGGTTTGTTGGCCTAACATCCTTTTACTTGTTCCTCGTGTCTCTGAAGCCACCTTTCCACCACGAGTCATTGCTGGTGGATCGCAAGGAGTCAAAACTGACCAAAGCAGAAAAGAGAGCTGCAAAGAAAAGCTACGAGGATGAGAAACGAGCCTCTGTACCTTATTCTCGCCCATCATATGCTCCCTACTACCCAACAAGCGATCATGCGCTTGCGAGCATAGCAGCCTTTAACCAACGCGGCTGGTAGGTGTCAACTGCATGTTTTCCCCCTCATTTTTTTTGAGTTAATGATTGTTTGATTCTGGAATATATTACAGTATACACTAAAATAATCAGTACTTTATTTTCAGCTAGAAATTTAAAAAAGGAAGTAATTTTAGGCTGCACTTGCCTTTTTTCCCAATGTTTTTTTACACACTAAATACTTGTGCTGAAATATATGTGGGATCATCTTACAAGCTGAGCTCCTATATTTCCAGGCGTCCGCTGACACGACCAGATGACAAGCCAGTAGCAAGCGTCAGGCCCATCCAATCGACACCAATCCCGATGATGCCTCGCCAAGTGGGCATGGGCATGTCAGGCTTCAGCTCTGCAGGCAGCCTCCCTCTCAACTTCCTGCAAAAAGCTGGGGTTTATGTGCAAAGGATTGTCACCTCGACTGGTATTTAATGTTTTTTATGCTAAAATGGTTGATATTGGCCTGTCGGTTCTCTCACTGAATGTTACATTTTCTTTTCCTTCAGACATTTCAAGTAATTATTTTCTTACCTCAATTTACAGACATTGTAATCCCCGGACCAAACAGTCCAACAGATATTCAAGCTCGCATTCCTGCAGGAGAGAGCATCCACATTATCAGAGGATCTAAAGGTATTTGCAACAACACAATAAAGAACAATTTTCTGCCAGTATAAATAAATCGCCTAATTCCCATAGGGTTTTCTCTGATACAGGTACTTACATCAGGACGAACGATGGAAGGATTTTTGCAATTCGATCTGGAAAGAATAGCAGAACGGCGATCGGGGCGTCTGCTTCTTCAAGAGGTGCAAAGTTATTGTTCATTTTTGTGTTCTTCATCAGTTGCTGTATTATTTGTAATAGCTGGAGATCGAAGAACATATTTGACCTAATAACGCTGTTTTCGTGGTAAGCCCTAATATCAGTAGGAATAAAATATTTTCTGTTATCATCCCAGACACCCAGGGTTCATCCATCCAGCATGTCAGTAATGGTTGTTCATCGCCTGTAGATCCGCAGCAACGCTCTCCTAACAGTGACCAGCGGCCTTCCTCTCCTTCAAGCTCTGAGATTCTCAGAGAGCTCAGCAACTACGCTTCATCCACAGGTGATGCCTCTTCTGGCACAGGGAACGAATTGTCATTACCATCAGACGTGTCGTCTGGACCTGCCGGAGATGAAGGCAGTTCACAGACTGGTGATCTCAGGAGGCAGGTCAGTGACGAGCTCCTGAGTTCAGCGTTAGAGGTGCGAGGCAGTAAACGCAAGCGCAACGAAAACCAAGGCAATGCACAAACAGGAGGCAAACACACTTCAGCTGCAGCTCCTTTTCCAAGTCTGCCAATGGGTTCGAGTGGGCTCAGTTTCCCACCTGTAGGTCTGAACTCTTCATCTCTTCTGGGAAACCTCAGCCACATGAGTCAACCACTTCTATTGGCTGGTGGTGGATCATCGTTCCTTCAACCTCCTGGACAAACTATGGCTGATCTGCAGTCGATGTTTCCCCCAGCAGGTGGAGACTTACTAAGACAATCTGCTACAGGTAATGGGCACCTTCCTACCCCCTCCTCATCCTCTGCTTTCTCTTCGGCATCCACCACTATTCCTATGTCATCTTCACCCTCAGCAGGAACTTCTTCTTCCCTCTCGTCTGCTCCTTTGCCTCCATATTTAATGAACCCAAACATGGTTGATCTTCTTTCTCCAAGTTTCCCTCTCGGCTACAGTCAGTCACTGCTTTCTGCACCAAGAATGTTCCCCACCACTCTCCTCCCAGGGACAGGGGGATTTTCAACCCCTAACTCCAGTTCTACTACGTCTGGCTTCCTCTCCCATTTCAACAACCCAACTTCCACCCTGCTGGGGGCTGCTTTGACCCAACCAGACAGATATCCGAGTTCCATAAACGGAGGGGACAGTTCCGATGATGATGTTATAGAGGTGACAGGACAGTAATCTTTCAAACAGCCCCACACAGTCCAGCATGTTTTACCCAAAGAACATTAGGTATGGGAAGGATTATACAAACAATAACTAAAATCTTTACGATAAATGCTAAAAAAAAAGATCTGATTGATGATGGAAATAAATGATCACGAATACAGATCTAAAATGTTTAAATGTATAAATTACATTCTTCTCAGGAAGAACATAATCAATATAACCAAGCAAGTTTCTGATAACTGATTTGGCCAATTTTTTTTCAGCCATCACTTAAATACAACTGAGTTCCCACTCCTAATGCTCTCAGTACACACATGGACTCTCCCCTGCAAACGAGAGAATCAACCTAATGGCTACAGAGTCAAGAGTCACAAAAATCCTTATGCTGAATATCTCGGAGTTGTTTGGCTGGAGCGGCAGATCAATGGGAACAGACCTTTGTCATACAAGGGCCAGCTGAAACTTTCAGGGGCCGTGCACAGCCTCTGCTGCTATGTTTTTACTCAAGGTGTCGCAGTGCTGAACTTCATGTGAAAAAATGTGTTATTAAAACTGTTTAATGTCAGATTTTCTGGTGGTATATTGCAGTGAAACAGTTGGGTGCAAATGGATTTAATTTGCAGAGCTCACATGTTGAACACTGATGTACTCCTGTAATTATGAGTGGTTCTTTTCTAGTGAAAAGCCTCGAAACGTCAGAGTAGATAATGTGGTATTAGTGTTGGTCAGATTTACAATATAGAGAGAAAATCCTTTGAGGCTTACCTTTAAAACCAGAAATTTTAGGTATTCAGAGCATATTTTAGTCTTTAGCAGTTTGATAGACATTGTAGCATCCCCTGTTGAAAAGATGTATGACACTATAACTCAAGATGTTCATACTTTGTAAATAACAGTCTTTATCATTGTTTATATTGCAAGTCAAAACTGTGCAGTGTGTAGATTTTGGTTGTAGCGAGACTGTTTAATATTACAGTAACTATCTTAATGATGAACTCACCCAGACAAATTTATGTTCAGTTTAATCATTTACTTTGTTTCCATTAAAACTAAAACGAATGTACTTTCATGTTAGCCTTCGTCAACACAGGAACTGGGACGTGGATTTGTACTGTGTGCTTTAAGTTTTAGCCTTAAATAACACAAATGGTCTTGGGTTTTAGGATTTATACGTAGTACCAATCAGCTTTTTATCAACCTGTGAGAGGAATCTGTGACGGTCATCTTCAAACTCAAAACATGTTTAAAGCAGATGAAGCATTGTGAAGACAAGAAGCAAGGGTGAAAGCCAAAAGGAGCTCAAACCAAGGCGTTATATTACTACTTAATATATTTTATCTTTACTTTTTTGGGTTCCTAAGGAAGTTGTTTCATTTTTTTCTACCTACACCCCACATGGCATAAGAATTTAAAGACTTCATTTTCAGGACAAATATTACCCAAACTATAGGAACAGTTCCATCTGTACAGCCTGGGAAGGTGAAACCTTAAGTTAATGTAGCCACAAACCATCTTAACCAGAGGAGTTTGATATATCCATAAAACTGCCGGTGACTGTGGCACAACCTGTTGAAGTTGATGCGGTGGCCTTACAAAAATGACAGTGCCATTTTTCTGTGATCGCACTTCCCC
>JAVKLF010000110.1:9424330-9439521 GCA_034783495.1 Millerichthys robustus | reverse complement strand
CAACCTTTGATGGCACCCAACCTGTCTCATTGGTTCCTTTTAGTGGATATTTGAATAGAAATTGTGTATTTGTTTTCTGTAACTACAACACATGTTCTACTACAAACAAATTTAGAATTTTACTTTTCAATACAGTCGTATCAAGTTTTATTTAATTTGTAACTTGACTCAGTCACCTATAACTTAAATATACCTACTGCAAATTTACTGCAATCAGTACCAACCCTTACCTCTAATTTAACCCTAACCCAATTTCGAATTTGGAAGAAAAATATTCCTTTAATGATTTGCAAGTCAATCAATTTTGTTTTGGTTTTCTAGAGTAACTTTGGCTTGTTCAGTGTACATTTTATTCCTAAAATTGTGCAATGTTGTTTTTTCTGTTGTTTACTCACTTGAGTTTTCCCTCCAGTGGTTTCTTGGATCAGACTTCGAGACATGGAAGAGCAGACAGAAAAACACTGGAAGAAGCCTCCCACTGTGTTACTGAGACCAAGTGCCACAAGCTCCTGCAGCAAAGTGGAAACAAAGACAAAATGTGCTACATGAAATAACACTAAAAACAGACTTAAAATTTCTGTATATTTACTGCAGTATCAGAAGTATATAGCTAAATTATTTGAGTACTGATTCACCTGATTACTGTCCACTTTGTATCCATGCTTCAGTCCAAATGTTTTTCCAAGAGAAATGGATACAGCATATCCAACAATGGCCAGTGCAAAAGCGTCACCAATAACCTCACTGAAAATGCTCACATCTGGCACACTGGGAGAAGTTAAACTGGTGAACAGGTAAAAGTAGACAGGAAACCGGTCAATGCAAAAGTAGCTGGAAATATTCCAATAATGATAGAAGTGTACAATAAATCCAAACACTCACCCACTTGGAATCTCTCCAACAACTGAAATAGTATAGTTGGTATTCAAGTGAGCATAGGATGATATCAGGGTCCCTGCCACAATCTAAAAACAGCACAAAACATAAGAATCATAAAGTGAAATACTATATTTTTCAACACTGCTCAATTATTAAAGCATAGTCAATCATACTCCAAGTGTGAACCTAATTATTAGCTTTGACTTAAACATTTTTGCTGTGAAGGGCACAAATCTGAGGGCCTCCTTGCACCAATGCTGATTCAGCTGATGATTTCCATTGCGTCTGTACTTTTTTTTTTTTCCAGTGCTGCATCATCAGCTCCAACACAGAAGACAGAGGTGGTGAAACGGCAAAAGGCCAGAGAATGTGTCTTTGTGTCAACTGACTGTTATGAGCTCCACTGGAATGGGCACCGGCAGCTTTGAACTGAAGAACGAGTTGAGCTCTTTGGCTGCGATTAGAAGCACAATGCTCACAGCGCTGACTGCTAATGTGGGAAGATTCGTCTGAGGAAGCAAGGTGCAAACGTCCACCAGAGTCTGCAAATCACAAAAGGTCAAATGAGGTGCTCACTTCAAATGAATCTTGCACATACTGTTCAGTTTTATTCTTAGGAAGTTCAGAAATATATAAGTAAAAGTCATAACGCATGTAAAAATTTTGATGAAATCGTGAATTTTTTTAAGTCTGAACCTCAAGTATTTAGCACAGAATTTATGTTATCACAGAATACATTGACAGAAAGGAAATGGAGCAAGAAGATTCTGTACTCAATGATACTCACATAAACCTGTGACAGTGGGCCGTTAAACCTTGTCGGAGAAACTCCAAAAATGTTCTTCAGTTGTGCCACCACAGCATGTGCTGCTGCAGCTGTCGTGTAAGCCCTCACCAGAGGCTCCGATAGGTACATTCCCACAAATCCAAACTTTACAACACCTAACAACACCTGCAAGCACAGTTAGGTCATGTTATAGCTGTGAGTACAAAATGTATGTATATATGGTTTTCAAAGCGTAGAGAATTTCTTTCAGGAATGCTTTGTGTTGCATACTTGAATAAGCCCTCCTAGGACCGTAGTAGCAGCTGCCACCTGCACTCTATATTCATCCCGGGCACTAATGTCCACCTCTGCAATGATGTTGGTCCCGTTTCTTTTAAAGAAGTTCTCATCTGGAGCAAGCCTCTCAGTCACACTGCCTACCATGATGCTGAGGATGGTAAATGTACCTAAAAACAGTCACGTTTACAGTCAAGACAACAAGTACAACACTTTTGCAAGATCACAAAAATATCTATGCTATTTCTGCTGTACTTACCAATGGAAATATGACGCGAAGTTCCAAAAAAGAAGTAGATTATTGCTGGATAGAGAGATGTGTAAAGGCCAAACACAGGAGGTACAGAGGCCAGCAATGCATAGGCCATACCTGTGAATAAATATTTATTACTACAATTTATTTTTAAAAATCTGGGTTGTACTTGTATCATTATAACAAAAAATTAAAAATCCATATGTACATTAAAAATTACAAATCTATTCTAAGGTACTGACCTATATTCTTCAGATTGAAGAACAGTTAAATCAGAGCAGATATGATTTTATTAATTTTGGATTGTTGTCATACCTTGTGGTAGGTGCATGATGCCCACACTGATCCCAGAAACAAGGTCGGGCATGCCGAAATCCCAGACTGAGTACTTGGGAAGCCAGTATAACACAGGAAAGCTGCTCAACACACTTTGCTTCAGTTTATGTACACTACATCTGTAAAAGTACAACTGTTAAGGTCATTTCACCAGCAGATGTTCGTGAACAATATACGTATATTTGATTGCAGTGAGATGTTTACCTTAAAGAGTCTTTTAAACGCCCAGTTAAAGGTGGGTGGATGTCCGAGTAGGCTTTCCTTTGAGTTAGTTCTTCTAATTTCTGCTCGTCCAGGACTTCCCTCTCTACCCTGTATTTCCCCAATCTTTGTCTGGAGTCCATTTCAGCTTAGATATAATTTTAAAAGTCTTCAACAAAATGCTCATACGGTACTATTTAAACTACAGCTGTATGTGTTTTTATACTTGCACTGGTTAAATAGTTAACTACAGTCAGGATGTTGTGGGCAGAGCTGTTACAAGTGATAGCTGAGCGGCACGAGGAAAGGATGTAATTATGGGCTGAAAAAGGAAAACTGTCAACTCTGCTGAGTTTGGATAACCTAAACTTTCCATCTTCTTTGTTTTTCCTTTTAGTGACAAAAATGAAGTCAATGACACATTAAATTCTAATTCTAATTAATTAGTGGCATAAAAATTTCAAATGAGTCAAATTCATAAGAAACAAAAAGTCTCTTCCTTTAGGAACATTTCAGGTCTAAATTGTTATATTTTAAGCTGACTTTAGAGTTTAGATTGCAAAAAATTCAACTTTTATGTGTTACAACTTTTGAAGAAACTGAACACGTTGACTGGGCCTTTAAGAAAGTGCTGTCATGAAATCTGAATCCCAGCTGAGAGCAAAGTTTCTGCCGTTTCAGAACCACATACACTACACTTGACAAAATTGAACAAAATGGCGAAGAGCAATTACCCTAAACACAGAATAACTAATCGATGTATACAAATAACAGAATATTTGTTCAAATTTCTCATTCCAAACTTTTCAATTTCTTTTCTAGGCTCTCAAACTCTTGACCCACTTACTGGTGGCCACAACACCGTCTATTTTTGGGTCAATAGCTAGGGGGGGGCAGCAGCACTAGATGGAGGGCGGGGGGTACATACCTTTAGATTGCATTCGCTCAGATTAGATTTGTCTAACCTCTCTGACTATCACATTTTGAACATCAACATCACGTGTGGCCTGAAGAAAAACATGGATATTTACAGTTATTTTTAAAGAATCTGTTAAGACGAGTCGGTGCGTTAGGTAAGACTTTAAACTAAACATTTCACAAGCTCGTAAGTGTGTCTCTGCTTTTGTTTTTTAAAGATAATTTGTTTATTTTGTGCAATCGTTACTTTTAGTTCCAGAGTGACTCTTTTTTTAATGTATGTGTTGATATTTAAAATATCACTCAGATTTCACATTACGAAGCCTGTATTTTGGGAAGTTGTTTTTCTACTACCTTCCGAGTTTTTTCTTTCTCCAGAATGGATTTCCAACATTACACCGTTGATTTTTATGTAAATACAAGTTTTGAACTGTTTGTGTTATTGATATTTAACTACTGTTTACTTTATCGCATGCTGTTTCTCAAGTCTTAACAAGCCTTTCATGGAAAAGATATTTCCATGAAACCTATCAAATTACTTACTCTACATTAAATCAATTACTTTTTCTAAAACAGTCACCTGACTCTGCTTTTGTTTTTCAGAAATAACCTCACTATTTGCTTTTGGTGTGTAAAACATCTTACATGTATTCAATTTTCTGCTAAATCCAAGCAAAATGGATTTCACAGCCAAACACGGGCTGGTGCTTCTTCAACAGCTGAGTAAGATGAGGGAGGTCGAGCACCTGACAGATGTGGTGCTGGTTGCTGAGGGCATCAGCTTCCCTTGTCACAGAGTCATCCTCTCTGCCTTCAGTCCATACTTCCGTGTGATGTTCACCTGTGGTTTGCGTGAGTGCAGCAACAGAGAAATATTTCTGCGCGACACCCCAGCGGACAGCCTGGCCCTCCTCCTGAACTACATGTACACCTCAGAAATTCCTCTCACTAATGCCAACGTTCAGGGCATCTCCATTGCTGCTTTCCTCTTGCAGATGGATGACGTCTTCACTCTCTGTCAGCAGCACATGACTGAGAACATGGATGCTTCTAATTGTCTCGGTGTGTATTATTTCGCCCGTGACCTCGGTGTGGAGGAACTGGCTGACCATGCTCAGCATTTCCTGAGGCAGCACTTTGTCCAAGTCTGCCAGAGCGAGGAAATCCTGGACCTGGAGGCCCATCAGCTTGGAAAGCTCCTCAGTTCTGATGATCTCAATGTGACGCGAGAAGAAACTATCTTAGATGTGGTTCTTCATTGGGTCAAACACAGCCCTATGATGGATGGAGAAGTACGTGTTCGACATCTACCAGAGCTCCTGAGGAAGGTTCGTCTACCACTGATAAACCCTGACTACTTAAGAGAGGCAATGAAGAGAAACACAGAGCTGCTGGCTGATGCTGAATGTCTGGATATGCTGAATGAAGCTCTGGAGGTTGCGGCAATGCATCCTTCTGCTGCACCACGCAAACTGAAACTGCGCTATGGAATGGAAAGCACTGATCTGCTGCTCTGTATTGGTAATGACAGTGGAGGAATCAGGTCAAGGTATGGAAACTTTGCAGAGCGCAGCTTCTGTTATTCCCCAACCACAGGCCGGACTTACTACATCACATCCCCTCGCTATGGAGAGGCTCTGGGGTATGTTTGTGCTGGAGTTGTGACTGAAAATAATGACATTGTCGCAGCAGGAGAGTTAAGTGCACGCAGAATGGCTCGACAGAAAGACCTAAATGTTGAGATTTACAGGTAAGAAAGAAGTGGCTTATTTTATAAAAGCGCATTACATGTCCTGCACTGTCTGATTGTGGTATCTTTGAGCTTCCAGGTATAAAGTGGAAGCTCAAGGCAGCTGGGAGCACCTGACATCAGCAGAGTATCGTGACTCTTATGCTCTTGGATCACTGGGTGACACTCTGTACCTCTTGGGTGGACAGATGAAGCTGAAGAACCAGTTTCTCATCACAAACTGTGTGGATCGATGGTCTCTGCAAGGTGGACCCTGGCGAAGTGCAGCACCCCTCCCCCTGCCTCTGGCCTACCACAGTGTGGTCAGGATGAAAGATCGTCTTTATGTGTTAGGTGGTCGCACCCCACAGGTATTGAAAACATAATCTTTATCTGGCAGTAATATAGACAAATCCATTAAATTTCTGTTGAAAGCTCCTAAAGTTTTTGTGAGGCAGATTCTTCCTAAATGCACCTGCTCTGCTTTGTCACATCTTTCCTCCACTTTAACTTTCCAGTCATACCGCATGGATGATGAGCCCGACCGTCTTAGTAACCGCCTTTTGGAGTATGATCCAAACACAAACAAATGGACGGAGCTTGTTCCCATGAGGTACTCAAAGTACCGCTGCAGTGTTGTGGTGCTCAATGGGGAGATTTACGCAATAGGTAAGATTACTTTTGTTTGGTTAATTTTGTTATTGCCATGAAAAGCAGGCACTATTTTAAATTTCTGTGTCTGGGTTTGTTTGTATGTCTGTTAATGAAAGGCTCAGAAAGTAATCATTGGATCTACATCTACAACTGGTTAAATTTTGGAATATTTCACTGATTTCTGAATGTTTATTGATGGTCACGTTTTTCAGGGGGTATTGGGTGTGACGGTCTTGACCGTGGACAATCACGCCATTGTCTGAATGCTGTAGAAATCTACAACCCAGATGGCAATTACTGGAGGGATGGACCTCCTCTCCCGTGTCCCCAGCTATCGCTGCGTACCAATGCGTCCAATGCAGGAGTAGTGGGAGGAAAGATTTATGTTTGTGGATACTACAAGGGAGCAGGTAAAGAAGAAACCCGTATTGGTGTTTCAAGTTTTATTTCAAGGTGACTTTGTCATCATGAGTCTCTTAAATTTCCTCAGATCGTCATAATGATA
Source organism: Millerichthys robustus (assembly GCA_034783495.1). NCBI lineage: Eukaryota > Metazoa > Chordata > Actinopteri > Cyprinodontiformes > Rivulidae > Millerichthys > Millerichthys robustus. The sequence goes on along the minus strand of JAVKLF010000110.1, from coordinate 9,432,983 downwards.
TAACAAAGGACATTCTGGAGCTGGACCCATGGGATAACCGGTGGACAGTGGTGGCTCAGCATGCGCTGATGCATGACAACTATGACGTCTGCTTAGTGGCAAATCTCAACCCAAGAGGACTCATGTCTCCACCAACAGACTTAGTCAAACTGTGACACACAGCTGCCAGTCTGAGCAAAGTCTGGATAGGAAAATCAGTGAAGGAAATTAATTATTAATGCACTTATTGCTGGGTCAGAAGCCTTCTTTTTTTTCTGGCAGAAAAATGTCTTAGTGCTCTGCATTGAAGAGAGTATGTGCTTAATGGCTTAATTGCACATTGGTAGGTAGAAAAGTACTTTGTAAATATAGCAGTTTTTGTGTAAGTGTGAATGCACCATCTGCAGAAAGATTATAAGAATATAAGATATTCTAAAACCTGCAGTTAAGCAAGTATTTGGGAAAAGATTATTAATAGACCTACAAAGTGTATTTTTTTGATTCAGGCTTAAATTTGTAAGATGTGTTAATAGCATTTAATCAAACTGATATTTAAAAGAAATGTATTATAACTAGAATTAAAGCAAAACAAAAGTCAACTTAACAGTGATAAAAACGTATAGATGGCACGTAAAATTGCTTGTATTTTGTATGAATTCAAACTCAATTCACAGAACTTACTTATTTATTGTAGTTAACACAAATAAATTAGATTTCTCTCATTTCTGTTTCTTATTAATTCCATACTAGAAATATAATTAGGAATATATACATTTTAATTATCAAAGTCTGTGGGTGTTTAATTACAGTATCCAAATGTAGTAATAAAATTGAACATAACCTAAAAAGTTTAATTGGCTAAGGTAATGCTTAGTGGAGCTGACACATGCCTTAACTGTCTTGTATTCTGTAACTCTCTGTCAAAGTTCTTCTACTGTTAAGATAATATATATATATATATATATATATATATATATATATATATATGTGATATATATGTGATGCATTTTCAAAAACTATATATAAAAATTGTCACTAGAACACCAGTCACAGTAATATTAAATATAGTTGTATGTTTACTTTTTTGGATTTTACTCTAAACAGAGCAAAAATAAACACCATACCATTTTGTTACTTTCTTCCTTCCTCTAAAACCCCAAGTCAGAATCAAACAACTGCCAGAAACCTCCGTCTTTCGCTGGGGTTGACGCCTTTGTCTCAGCTGAAAGTTTTTCTAAGATAGGTTCAATTGCAATGCATTCAGAGCTGCTGCTGTCTTGAGACCAGCAGGTCAGAGGAGTGATGAAACATCCTGCAGCCCCACTGGATCTTCTCCCTTTGTTCACTGGCACCAGGTTGTCGGAGCAGAGGATGTCCTGGCTTGCTGGTATGTTTTGATCATGACGCTCATGAAGAGGTTTGGAAATTGACTGCAATTTGATGCACTTTTTTGTAGGTTGACTGTTTTCATCTGCAACAGACAGCTTGTTCTTCTTTGGAAGAACCAGGGGTCTCTTTTTGCGTCTGTTGCGTCCCAGAGGGAATCTTCTCTTTCCAAACACAAGCCTGTGAGCCTGAGAAGTTTCAGCTGGGCGTTCTTCAAGATTCAGTGATGCATTTATAAGCTGAATGTCTTCAAGCTGGTTGTCCTGCAACTGGTTGGACAATGATTGTTCCAGCTCTGTTGATGCCTGAATGGCACTGTCCATCACCAGCTCAGAGATGGGTTTGACTGTATATTTAGATACTAAAGAGTTAAGCAGCTTTAGGGTCTCTTCAAGCATTTCTCTTTCTCCTTTATGCTCCTCTCTCAGACACTCCAGACTATTTTTTAGGCTCTGCAGATGTGACTCAAGCTGTGCTGTGGTATTGACATACTACAAGGTAAAAAATGAGCATTTACACCCATTATTGATCAAACAAATGTTTACTAGTATATTTTCTGTCAACATGTGATTAATACTCCATACATAACAGACTACTTACCCTCTGCACTCTATCCTCCAGCTCTGTCATCACCTCCTTCTGAGAACTTAATTTGTCAACCAAAGTTTCAAACTTCTGGGAAATGTCACTCTGAAGACTCTCCAAAGCATTTTGCACTGGGAAAATAAAATAAAAGGATTACTAACATGAGACATAAACAATAACTTCGTTTATTTGAACTAAAGTAAGTATATATTTCAAAATAAATGTTAACATCTGAGTGATTCATTTATAATATTGAGTAAATTGCACCACCTGCTGGGCAGCACAAATGCTGGCACACTGTTTTTTACACAGTTGTTAATTTTGCATACTCTTCATTCTGATCATGGTCACAGATCCTATGATTGAGTAAGGGTCAACACAAAGGAACAAAAGGCAACTATACATACACAAAATCATTTCTATTATCGATTTTAAATACCTAATTAACCTAACTTATATGTTATTTGTTAGACAAAAAAAATCCACGCAGTTAAAAGAACACCTGCTGTTTTTTAATAATCAGATTTATAGATGTGGCTTTTTATAACTGCAAAAAACAGACCAGCAGAAAAACTTACCTGCTGATGGAAAATTGTCAACTTTCTCAAAGACTCTCTGGGACACAGCTGTTTGTTTCTCAGTGCCAACAACAAATTGTTGAATCTGAAAAGACATGGGTTAAACATTTAAAAGACAGGAGATGTGTAAATCACACAGAATAGCTGCCTATTTGCACTTACACTGATGAGAGTTTCTCTGATATGTTGAAATTCTTTCACCAAAACCTCACTATTAAAAGAACAGGATGAGATTACAAAAAAAAATTAATTAACAATAAAACATGCCTACTCTTTGTCATCAAATAAAAATGACTATATTTCAAGTGGTAAAAAGACACACCTGTCATTCTTCTCTTTTGCCTTTCTCCTGTCCTCTTCAAACTTGTCCAGTAAACAAGAGGTTCTGCTTTTGTCCTTAAAGTCTCTAAACAGGGAAGGTTTACTGCGATAGCTGTTGAAAATCTTTGGCTCACTCCCCTAAACAGATAAAATGCAGAGATGAAGATGTGGAAATTGTTACATTAGTAATATTGCACATACAGCATACTAATAATAATAATACCAATAAAAGTAATATGTTAACATCACATCTCTAAAAAAAAACCTCCAGGGAGGTACGTAAATTATATGGCTCTTTTTTAAAACATCAGATAACACGAGTGCATTTGGCTCTGTACAATTACAGAAATATTGTGAGGAATATACTCACGTCTTGTGAACTCTGTTGGGAGTTTCTGGATGACAAACTCACATCCTGAGAGGTGCCTTGGGAATTGTCCAGCCAAAACTGGGACCCAAAGAATAGCTGAGAATCCGTCAAGCTGGAGTGGCCACTTGTCACGTTTCTGCTCAAAATTGTCAACACAAGATTTGATGAGTAAATACATACAATAACATATAAAGTACTGGAAAGCAAAATAATTTATAAATAGATGAATCACTTTTTCATATACATCAAGTTCAAGTTTATAAATTAGCAAACTACCTGCTTCCAGATGAGATGTTCAGCATCTCTTTTATGTTTCTAGCATGATTCATTGTGTTTTATTTGCTGCTCAAAAAACAAAAAACAAAACAAGTTAGCTGTTTCATCTACTAGCTATTTTAGCAGAAGACTTTCGTTAGCATATGGCTTAGCACTAAATGATTACTGCTTAAAAATAGCTAAACATCCACAACAACTGTCTTATGTTAAGTATAAGACTCGTATTTAAATGAACGTTAAAATGTATGGCTCACAGGGTGTATAATAATGAAGAAAAGCTGCTCGGTAGCTAACTTCATTAAAAATTCCCGCCGTTTGAACTGTCCGTGCAAAGACGAAGCCGCATTCACTGACCCTCAAAAAAATTCAAACGTGTTCGTAGCGCAGTCATTGCAAACGTCGAACGACCACTTTACATCGTCTTGAAAAGGATTTTATTGGTCGGTTGACTTTTCTGTGGGCATTATGATTGTGTCGAAATTTTAGGAAACAAACCGTAGGGTAAAACAGAAGTGATAAAAAAAACCAATGATAAAACAGATTATCGTGAAGTGGCTTGTGAGCAAACGACGGAAATAAACGTGCAGCTGCTCCACTTCCAACTAGATCGCTTTTAGTAAAACTTAGGTAATTAGTTGATGTTTTACCAGGTAAAATTTAAAAATCCAGTTTAGACCCTAATTATGCAGTGCTTTTGTCGTGCCTGTGCAAATTCTCAGTTATCCCAGTCATCGCAAACTTAAATCGGAGGCAACGGGACTTATCTATACTTTTTTCCACGTTTCGTTTCGACACCTATACAGGAGTCTTTGTCTTTTGTTCAGCCAAGTAACTATGAATACAACACGTGTCATACATTTGGAAGAGCTAAGTTAGTCTTAGTTATTGTGATTTGTGATACAAATTAAAATTATAACTATATCATCCAGATGACGTGCCACTTCAGTGAAACAAAACAAAAACTCAAAAAGCCAAACAAAACTATACATTATAACTGACATGCAAGCTTAATTAATTTTTTTTTTTTTTTTAAAACGTCATTTAAGTGCTACCTTGGATGTTTCTAACGTACATTATTGGAATTGCCTTGGAGAAAAATAAACAAGGAGAAAAATGTTGCGTGACTAGTTTGCTAATCGTGTTTAACACTACTTATATTTTGTTTAGAAAAAGACACCAGTAGGAAGTTTCCGACTTTATTTTGGAATTTCCCACCGGAAGTGTGCTCTCTAGTCTAAAGCGAGAAGCTACGAGGTGAGATTTCTGCTTTGTGACAGGATTGCAGGAGCTGTAGAGGTGAGTTTAGGACAAATTTATCAACAAGCATTAAGTGACTGTGTGGTAATACAGATTTGTGGCAGTAGAGACGTGCTGTTCTTTAAATTACGCACAAGTTATTGGTCTGAGTAAACACTGGTGTATCCATACATCAGTGTGACTAACAGTGAGTGAACTTCTTGTCTTTCACGTAGCATTCATTGGGCAGCTGCTGGTTGTACAGTTAGAACTATTAAGTCTGCAGATCTGCCTCTTTAACACTAGCCCGTGTGTTGTAGCTCCGTCTGCTTCTACTTTCAGATTATTACTTTATTCTATGCTAGCTTAACACCTACAGAAGCTAACCCGCACCAGATTAATATTAGCTAAGACATGCTGCCTTCCTGTTTTCGTTGTCTCTGTGCATGACTATCAGATTAACCATCTGCAAGTGTAAGAGTTAAGAAGTTGTAGAGAGAAGCAATGAAAGTGTATTTTATAGTTTGTAAATCAGTAAAAAAAAATCTTAATTTCTTTATTTTGCTTTAAAGCAGCCATTTTCCTGTAATCTTTTTAAGTAGTTCAGGTCAACATTGCAGGCCTTTCTGAAAGTATTTTCTTTGGATTTTGGCAGCTTTTTCTCTTTACCTGTTCATGACAGCATATTGTATGGCCTATGTTTTAAAAATAAATAAGGAGAAAGTTTGCCAAGACTTGACACAAGACCTGAGATCTTCTCATGGCATATGATATAATTCACGTCCAGGTTGTAGTCTGTTAAGGATTCAGATCCTCTCTTCGCCTGAGTGCCCAAAACATTTTATTTTTCTGGTTAACTAATCCACCATCAACTATGTAAACAAGCATGTTGAGATGCCACGCCACTTGCGTGCCAGTGTTCTGTGCATTGATGAGACAAAATGTTTTTTAGAAAAATGCACCACACACTGACAGGAAATCTTCATGTCTGTCGTGTATGATGAAGGGAAGTTAAAGGCAGATTTATTGCAATACTACAGAGCCAATGTTGCCTGGCAATTGTTGATAAAACTACGAAGATACAAAATAAAGGTCAGCGGTTTGGGGTTTGTTGACAAAACACAATCCAGATAACACAATAAGTCAGCAAGATAGTGGTTGAAAATATGATAAATTGTGTTCTGGAAATTTGGGACTGGATTTTAACAGCTACCCTTTAGGAATTTTTTTCTCAAACAGGGTTTCTGAGCAATTAAAACATTGTTGATTGTTTGCACTTTTTGTATGCAAGGGTATATATACTGTTGTTCTGGAATAAAACCAAGTTTTAGACACAGCCCAAAATCGGATTTATTTGTTTAAAACAACTCGTATAGGCGAATAATGCCCTGGAATGTGTTTACCTTGAATTTAAAGAATATTTAACATTGTTAGGATTCCAGAACCCTCTCGTAGGATTCACTGAGTAATGTTGTGTCCTGTTTTGTCCTTTGGATGCATATCTAACACAGGTGTCTTTCATCTCCAAGGGTTCCAGCATGGGTTTGTCATTTCTTTTGGTCTTGTCTGCCACAGTAATTCTTATCAAACCTGAAACACCTGTAACAAAGGTAAAACAAAACAAAAAACACATGGATGATATTCCACTAATGCAGCTGCACACCAGCTTTATTAATTCACACGTGTCCCTCTGCCTGCAGGCCCTGCGTCAAAACTCACTGGAGTGCTGTGGCGAGAGACAGAAAGTGAACAGCTCGTGCTCAAATGACACTCACTGTGAACCAGGTATTACCAGTAACCAAATATGTCCATATTGGAGAGTATTTAGTTCATATGATGCTGGTATTAACTTGGAGTTTTAAAATGTTTTGATAACTGTGGTTCTCAAACTAGTGGATTCAAACAATTCTGGTAAAGCTTTAAAGAAAATACACTTAATAAACAAGATAATCCAGGTTTAGTTAACACTGTTGTACTGAGCTTTAATTTGATGTATAGTTTAAAATTATTGTGAATGATTGGTAATTATTACAATGTGACAAAACTTGTGGAAGATGGATTCCTTAATGCTACTCTACTACTCTAGAGAGTATTTGAGAAATGCCCACTTATTACTGCAACAAAAACACTTGCCTTTGTAAAATTAGATTAGTAGATTATCTGAACGTGGATTAACAGCACATGTGAGTTATGTTGTTCAAGGAACAAGCAAACGAGACCGGTTTTTTGAAACCGTCAGGAAACGTTTTGTCTATTTATTTTTTTTTGCATTGCTGATTTTATATAAATAAATGTCAAAAAGGTTAAACACGTGTTATTAGAAACACTAACTTTGGTTTGAGAACAATCATACAGAAGCAGAACTCAATATACTGTAACAATTATTTTCATGTGAACGTAATTTATTTAAAAAACAACTAAAAGCTTTAAAACACAAGCGCTTTACAAGTACAGGCCATCATTTACAAGTCAACTCATCGTTTTTTTCTTAAATAATGTGCATCATTTTATTGTAATTTCGTTTTTGATGATGTTGAACTTGCTGGATGAAATGAACAATTTATTTATGAAGCGACATCAAAGTGGAGAAGAAAAAGGCAGCAATGGGAAATAAATCCTCCTCTCGGATTCTTCAGGTTGCTTTGTTCGTGTCCTGGAGAACATCAACACTGTCTGCATATTCTGTGATTCGGCTGCTGTGGATTTAGAGAACATAACAGTCTGCACCTACAGTAAGGATTTTATAACTGTGCACCAAGTGTGTTATAATAGAAATATTTTGATCTGATAAACAGTGTTCTTTCCTAATTGTGACCGCTTTGTGCCTTCTAGACTACACATTGGAGCGTAAAAATCACACAACAGTAACTACTGTCATTCCTAAAATTGGTAAGCGATGTAGAAGGGTTTTACCTATTTTATTGTCAATATTTGCATCTTTATTTTCACTATGTTTCTGAGTCTGAATTATTTGAGGAAAACTTGCACATTATAATTAAATGTCAACCTTTTGTGGGAAACATAATCAGTAGAAAGTTCATCTGTAAGTAATTCTCTGCAACAGGTGATGTTGGCTTCAGCTTGTTGTTGTTTTTCTGTAGGAGGCCCAGGTGTGGCCGCTTCTCTTCTTCTGGGAACTCTGTTGATCAGCCTGTTCCTCATCCTCACTGTTGCCTCCTTTTTCTACCTCAAACGCTCCAACCGTCTGCCAAGTATTTTCTATCGCCGCAACAAAGGTGGGCACTGTGTTTCGGATACACTGAGGAAGACGAATGAGGTTCCTCAGTTGGGAAAACAAAAGTTACTGCTTTATTAAGATAATTAATGTTTGCGTGCATCTCTTGTGTCCCTTTACAGCCTTCATGTTTCAACCAAGTGAGACAGTAAGTCTGTGTTATTTTTGCTTTATAGTTCATCAAGCAGAAGGAATAATTGGAGCATCAAAGATAATACTTCATGTGTTTGCTTTTTTTCTAGGCGGTGATGATTCCCTCCTCATCAGGTAAGACAACACTGTCTGTATAAAACCGGTTTGGAATCTTGCTGAACAGGTTTTAGTGTTTTGGAAAGTTTTTGAGCAATGCCTGATGTTTTTGGCAAGAGTAAGGTGTTTCTGTTGCAGCCCTTAAAGGAAGAGATAAGTATTTGTTTTTTTCCAAGTAGGAGCGTGAATCATTTATGAGCAGTTTGTTTACTGCATTAAACAACGCAGTAAAAGTCTCTGCTAAAAGGTCCAAGTGTAAAAATCCACAATGTTGTATTTATTGGACTGCAATCAAATTTTGAAGATTGAGTTGCACAGAAAAACTTCACGGAGAAACAGATAAACTTCAACAAAGCTTGTATTTAAGAATATCTGTTTGCATATTTGGTGACAGGAATTCCAGTGCATGTCTCTACTTTTTACACTCAGATGATTACA
>JAVKLF010000110.1:9412872-9424230 GCA_034783495.1 Millerichthys robustus | reverse complement strand
CATCGGTTTTATTTTTTTTGTCTGCTGCAGTGAGGAAGCCGAGATACGTCCGAAGGGAGCGGCCCTCTGCAACATCAACACTGAACAGTGCCACAATCCCCACATCAGCCACAACTCAGGTGTACATTGTGTAGGAAGAGGAGTGACAGAGTTTCTGCAGGTAGGAAGGAAAGCTCAGGAAGGATGGTCAAAGGCATGGAGGAGGAGGAGCTGACTCTGGAAACTTTAGCCAAATTTAGACACAGCTGTTGCCTCTGCCCTCATCTCATCAGGGCCACTGCTGTTAGTCTTTTAACAAGAAAATTATGAATATGCCATAAAAAATATCAGTCGGTCTTTTGAGTGTTCTACGTTCACTGGAAAACCTCTGTTTGCTTTTTTGGGACAATAAACGAGTTTCTCAGGATCACTTAGTGTTTAGTGAATACACTATTACCCCTTTTTTCCACCAAATTAGTTCCAGCAGCCCTAATTTCAGACCACTGCAATAAAGAATGTGCCAAAAATGGGCATGTGGAGTTTAGTTTTTGTCCAAATGTTCCCTACAGCTCATAATTTCCTGCTTGGAAATTAGCAAAACTTTTCGTACTAGTAAACAGCTGCTAAACCTGAGTGTTGCAAGTACATTAAAAACTGAGTAATTTTGCACATTAAAGATCTTTAATTTCCTTAAAAGCAAAGGCCGATCCAGAAGCAGTGATTTTATTATTTTTTTTGTGGAACAAACTGACAGCCAAGTATCATGTTGGTTCTCTAATACAAATGTTTACCATTTATTTCGTCTTTGTAACTGCACTGTGTTTTATAGCTTCAAATAAGGCCAACAGAATAAGTAATGTATCTTCTGCTGGACCTAAACATACTGATGAGTTACACTGCAAACACTGTTTGAATTCATATTTGCTTGTTCTTGTCATTTTATTCCTGCCACTGTATTTATTTATTTTGTACCCAACCGAGGTGAATGTATTGAACACATCCAACAAACCAGATGTATGTAGGCATCAACAAGTAGGCTCACTCCATCATGAAGTTGCTAGTTGGTTGTAAGGAATGTTGTCATTTTGGTCTTTTTAAACCAACTAAATGTTTGTTTTAAATCCCAACATTTTATTTTATTTTTTTTTGAAACCTTGGAGAATCTGTGTGCACTTTATTAATCTGAGGCCTCCAGCTAATAATGGATATTTTTTAAGAAATAGTCAAAACCAGTGTGATTTGTCTACTTGATATTATATTTGAATAACACATGGCCAAACGTCTGAAGAAATCAGCTTTTAGTTCTAATTATCATGACTGTGTCACTCTGAGCTTTACGTGCAGCCGCAAGTGTTTTAATGATGCTGTATCTTTGTTAAATTAAAGTAATATTTTGTGATTAATTTTAGTCATATCTTGTGGCCTTTTACTCTATCTAAAGTCCATTTACAAGTTTTATTTGTTTGTTTTTGCTGTTAATTTTTGACAAGCCTATAGATTTTCAGTTTTCTGATGTGAGCTTCAGTAGTCATTCCGCATCATTTTCTTTGTTTCGTGTTTACTGATGTATAGGTGAACTGAATACGTGTACATAGTGTTTTATACAAATGGACTGTTTTTGAAATTATGTAAAATATTGCTGTTTTAGTGCCATGAAGGAAGCTCAAATGGTCTTTACAGAAATAAAGCACCTTTCCACAATCAGGTGGCTTTTTTAATGGCTTCTGTACTGGATTAGAATTATGCATTATTCACAAAACATGCTTTTAGTGCCTTTACTTACTTACTTACTTTAATGTTTTTTGTATTCATTATCACCACCTATAATCAAGTTGATGAATCCTTTACCTGGGGATCTGTTTTAAAACAAAGGTGTATTAATTAATTGGGTATAAACATAAATTCTATTTAAAATATTACCTGATTGGGAAAAGGAAGGGATTTTTCCAAAAACGTTTGAGATGAAATTGGTATCTGTACCTGCGGTAAAGGAGGGAAGCTCCATGTGACAGGAAAGAGCTCTATTAATAACCTCAGAGTGCCAGGACCCAGTGTGACAGAACCAAGGACAGATGGACAGCAGAGGGAAAATGTCCTTTAAGAGAACAGTATGAGGACTTCCAAATTTTCTCTGAAGCAGGTAGGCTCTTCTTTACTTTTAGAAAAGAAGTTCAAGAATATGACGTTTTAGGTTCACAAAACAATTTTTTAATGATTTTGAAAGAGAGTTTAACCTGTGTTGTTTTAACTTAATTTTAGTTTGTTTCACTGTAATGTCCTGCAGAGACAAAATTGTCCTGTAACTTGTGGCATCAAATTAAAAGAAGATAAATGGTGTAAGTTAAACATTGAATAAGACCGGACAATAAAATAAAAACAGCATAAACAGTTGCAACTTAGCTAGAAAGCTAAACAAAACTTTAGCTAATTTGCAGCTAAAATCATTCTGCAGAAAATGTGTTGATTACAATGAAAACTTAGTTTTATAAATACAGTTTGTTGCTGTGTCAGACAAAAAAACATTTTGTTTCTGCATGGTTTTTTTTGTATGTTTGTTAAACTGATATGCTGGTCTTTGACAAGCGATGCCTGGTTCCTCCAGAACAGATCATGTATCTTGTTTTCTGAGGGCTGTGAGGTGGGTGGGAGTATTTTAAGGTCTTACATGTGACTGTGGAGCTATGAAGTCTGTCAAACCTCGATCTGTTAAAAGGTTTGTTTTCCGCACAACTGTTTCCAGACGGGAGGTGATAACAACCCTGACAGGCTTCAGTCACGGGTCTAAATTTAGTTTGGATGTGTTGGACCAGGGCGGCACAGTGGTGCAGTGGTCAGAGCTGTCACCTCTAAGTGAGGTCACAGGTCACCCTCTGGCACTGAGGCGTTTTCTGTGTGGAGTTTGCATGTTAATCCGTAAAAAAAAAATCCTGCCTCTGTCTAATTTAACGCTATCCTCTTTTTCAGATTAAAGCATATGTGAAAGCGTCACAATGGATGATCTCGATCACAGCATTGTCATCGCAGAAAACGACTGGAGTAGCTTCTATGATGAGAGTGAGGAATGTGATCTGCTGCAGCCTTCACTTGCCTGCCTTGATGACTCCGATCTCAGCGATTCAGCAGATCCAGACCAACAAGAGACACAGAGAAGCCCTGACGCAAACAGCTGTACAAAATTGCCTGAGCAGCTAAATCAAAGTGGTACCCAAGGACCAGAGGATGATGCTGCAGTAGGTATTAAACGGGGGGAAATACGTGCCAGCTGTCCTGGAAAAAACGCCATCACCAGGGAGGTGGTGCACAAAAAGACTGAACAAGAAACAACCGAGGAGGCGATTGACGGCAACACAAACACGCTGCAAACAAAAGCACAGAAGGATCGCAGTTCAGAGACAAAAGCACTGACAGAAGATGGTGTGCAAACGGCGAGTGATCTCAGATCCGCCAAGGAGCCTGACCTACTTCCTTCCAATCGAGCAGGGCTGAGCGCAGAGAAAGAGCGCTGGTTCGTGACTGTGATTGAGTCGCCGGCACGGCGGCGAGGGCGTTCTACCACGGAGAAAAAAAAACGCAAACAAAAAAAGGCCTGTGAGGGAGGCCTCACTGGCTTCCTCGGCAGGCCGGAGAGCTCAGACGGCGGGAAAATTGGTAAACGAGAATCTGAGCAAAGAAAAGAAACACAATCGAATCAAAGTATGGATTTAAGAGAGCATCCAAGTGATGAAATGAAGGTCACAGTAAGATCTCTCAATCAAGAACTTCGAGATGATGCTGCTGAAGAAGTACAGGAAGCTCAGCATCATCTTCAAGACAGCCTCACGGAGAACCTCCACCTCCGGTGCTCATCATCCCTGACCTGTGACAGAGCGACTGAGAACACTGGAACGGACCGAGCCCACAGCAGACAGATGTCTCCTCAGTCCGCCGCGGATGCAAACAGCGAATGTTCTGAGTTCTCCACTGCTGAGCACTACATCACGTCCCCATTGAGCCAAAAAGCTGCAGTCATTCCAGATGACAACTCCACATGTGCAAACCACCCCAACCCAGAAACACCTGAGCTCCTAACAATTACGACCAGGGGCTCAGCATCTGCTTGCTCCCAGGAATCTGCTCCTGGTTTACCTCACACACCTTGCTCCATGTCCGACAGCCCCGAAACATACGCAAGATCTGCCGGAAAAACCAAACCCATCTATGCCATTTCCGCTTTTTGGAACGAAATGGAAAAACTGACGATAGATGACATTTTGCAGGTCAGAAAGAGCAGCCGATTGCCTTCCAAGCCAGTACAAGAAAGAATGACGCCAAATCCAACAAATGGCAGCTCGCTAGTTGAAGATGCAGACTGTAATCTGTCTGACAGCAGCCTGATGGACACATCAGACACTGCAGACTCAGACTACTTCACACAGCCTGATGAATCCAAGCCAGACTGCTGCAGCGGCCAGCTTCTCACCTCAGATTTTGAGGAAGAACATTCACATTTTACTGGTGCCAGCAGGAACCCAAGTTCTAATCTTCATCCCAAAAACCAGCAAAGTCCTTCTTTATACTTACCATGTGAGGACGTCGGCTCTGAAGGGACACCTGTCCCTTTAGAAAATATTTTTGAACATTGTTTAGAAAATCAAGAGACTCAGATTTTGACCTTGTGGCCAAGACAAAAGTACAATATGCAGGCTTTTAAAACAGAAGATTTGTCTTTGCTGCCTTTACTCAGTCGTTACAGGAGTGGACTGTTACTTAGCAGACGTCTGTCTCTGGAGGAAGACACAGGTTTGAAAACAAACTGCAGCCTCGAAGCCTTCAACCCTGCATCTTTTTTATCCCACACAGACTTACTGGATGCACACGACCAGACATTCTGCCCAGAGATTGTTGAATCCTTTCCTACGGAGTCTGAATCCAACACAGCATCAAGGAGCTTCATTGTTTACAATCCAGAGGAGATGTTTGCGGCACCGGATTTTAACTCCACGCTCTGTTTGATTGAAGATGATGAATCGTCTTTTTCTCCCCGAGCTAGCCTGGAGCAACTCATCCCCATTTTCTCCTGCTCTCATCCTACCACCAGAGAGCTCGCATTCCCCAAACAGCACTGTGTGTTCCTGAGAGCCAACTGTGAGAGAGAGGATGAAATCTCTCCAATCAGACTTGTGTCTCACTCCTTTATCTGGGCCAATCTTCACGCATCCTCAGCAGCTGCGAGTGGATCTCGCGGCTGGCAAAGTTTGTTGTCGATGAGGAAAATCCACTTCGCCGCCAATGGCAGCTTCTGTTGCACAGGGTCCGGCACCTGGATGTTTCCAGATGAAAGTGAAGAGATTCAGGTCAGAAGAGAGAATCCAACAGTGGGAGCGCTCAGCGAGGGAAAGGTCGGCCCGGATTTACCTCAGGTGTTCAGAGAACCGGAGGAGCAACAACAAAATATTCAGAGAACTAGTAAGTGTGAGTGCTTCAAAAAAAAACCTGCACTGGGCCAATCCTGTTATTAAAAAAAGTTGTTTGATTGTTGAAAATTATTTCTACCACGAGTTTGAAAACAGCGTCTGCATCTGATGATTAAAGATTTAAACAAGTTTTTGATTTACATTTTCCTGTTTTCCGATTAGTTAGTGAAAGCTCTCTATTAGTTTTAATGTTTCTGTGTTTAACAGAGAGAGATGGCATGTTCTCCACAGTGCAGCAGTCAGATATGTGCTTAGTCTGCATCGCTTTTGCCTCCTGGGTGCTCAGATCCTCTGATCCAGAGGCTGCAGACGCCTGGAAAGCAGGTATGAAACATCTCTGACATTTCAGACAGTTGGATTAAAAACCCAATAAACCATAAAATGACATTAAATGCAGCCGGTACAGAAATATGCTATATTAATTATTTTTACCCAATCAGACTCATACTTGGTGATTTTTAGTGCTCTGTTAGCCTTTAACCTCTCAGTTTGAGGTTTTTAGTAACTTTAAGCAGTTCTTAACATAAAATACAATCTGGTGACGTGATGTCTAAATAAAAATAAAGTATGATTTATTCCAATCTGTTCAGCCCTACTAGCCAATGTGAGCGCCCTATCAGCCATCCAGTATCTGCGGCAGTACATGAAGAAAAGTCCTTCCCAAGATGGGCTGTAACACCAACACAGAAGAAGAAAATTCCAAATATTTTACCTGGGTCCATACAAAGACTTATTTATTTCACATATATGATTCATGTTTGGCTAAATATCAGCAATAAGTTTAGCAAACTGTCTTTGAGCCTGGATTAGTTACACCGTTGTACTCATTGATTAACATTTCTTGAATAACTGAAACATATAATGAATTTAAAGTTTAAAGATTACAGCACATAAGATTAAATTCAAACAGGTGCTCCAGATTTAAATCCTCAATTTAAATACAGTAAAAAATAAGCAAAGACTTGCAACAATTTTTATCATTAGGTTTGTTGCACAGATTTACTAGTTTTTTTAAATAACTTTTCTCAGTAAAATTATTGGTAAAAGGACCATAATGTAAAAGCACAATTTTATCTACACCGTCTATTTTTCCAAAACAATAAAATGATGTCAGTTCAAAGGATTTGTAGAAATTTATTGCTAGCAACGATTTTCTCAGGAGCAGCTTTATGCAAAAATGTCATAATGGATGTTTTCATTTGGTGGTATCGTGTCATCTTCTGTTGCTTTTGTGCAGAAAATCTGTTTAGGTTTCCTGTTAAACAGGACTCGGCTACAAACATTTGTGTACTTTGTGATTTACTGCAATAAAACCGTAACCATGTGACTTCTGTTTGAATTCTTGAGTGCACAAATCCACACAAATAATATCCAATCAGTGCATATATATATAATATTTATATAGCCTAAATATACAGTACTTGGTTGTTACATTATTAACAAGTCAAAATGAATGTAGGAGTTTAGGTACTTAAAATATTGTGTCAGCCACAGTGACATCTGTTTTTCTGCCTAATAGCAAATTCTATGACATCAACAAGTTTTTTGGTTCTTAAATTCATGTGGGTTCACAGCAACCGCTAACACCAGCTTGTTTTACTAGACAAAGAGGAAAAACAGGAACATCTGCTGATGAAAGAGCTTTTGAGTAATTCATCTAATTAAATCTGAGCCACGCTGATGAATGAACAAAGGCAAAAAGATTCCTTTTTAAACTTTCAGGACGTTTTGTTTTATGTTTCCCTCCAAGGAGTTGTCTAAATTGAAACGTGCCAAGTTCAAAAGTTAAACTGTGTCAAACTGTTTCTTTTTGTGTGATTTAAAACTCACATGCAAATCCAACTCCCTTCTTAAAGCCATTAGTCTTTATTGTCCCGGTCCACAGGAGATGTTTTGATCACCTGCACAATTTTTGTCATTTGGATGAACCAGTTTTTGTCTGAAGGTGCTGTCGCGTTAAAACACAAATATTTCAGACACACCTGCCACGTATGGAATGACAAAGTGTGCATGCTAGTTATTATATTGTGGGTTTGATGCTGTGAAGTTTGGTTTCGGAATTGTTTTGATCAATAAACAAACACCCACCTCAACACAGTTTCAAAAGCCTGGAGATTCGCACTTTTCAGTTAAGTGTCCTTCAAAACAAAGCAAAAAAAGTCCTGTTGCTTTTGTTTAAAACAGAATACATCTGAACACTTTAAAAAGTGGTCCACATATAAGGAAGCCATGATAGCAACAAGCTTTCAAATTAAAGCAGAGGTCAAATTGATATTTAACTACAATTTAATGTGTTTTTCATTAGATAAAAAAATTGTTGCCAGTTTTCATTCTTATGCTTAGTTTATATTTTTTAATTGCAGTTCAATACCTTCAACTTTTAATAAATTCCATAATCTTATCTTTAGGAAGTGATCAGATTAAAGGTGTTATTGCAGAAATATTTATTGAAATAAATATGGCATGGATACAGGTTGATATTATATCACATAAATACTGAATTTCGGCAATACTCCTTTAAAAGGAAGATTTAGTACCTATCCAATTAACTTGTTTTATTCAAAACACCGGAAATACATTTCTCTAATAATAAAACTTTCTGTTAGCAGACAGACAAACACGCCATGGTTCAATTATTTATCACAACTTATAATACTATACGCTGTTTTTAGCTGAAGATTTTAAAGTTCTCATGCTGAATCATAGGTCAAGTGTTAACATCTACTAATATATCAACAGTAATCATATAGTATACTGCCAACATGAAATATTTACAATTTTTCCAAGGGAGCAAATAAAAGCTTCAGATATACTGTGTAAAGATATTTTGAGATATAAAATTTTAGGATCTAAACAAATAGTAGATTTAGGAGTATATCCAACCTTTACTATGCTTTCAAAGCCTAACAACACAATGCAACTTGCTACTCTAGTTGTTTTGTTTTTTATGTAAAGGGTGAGTCATGCTACTTTCATCCACACACAGATTTAAATGTTCTGTACAAGGACCTCTATAAGAAATGACAGCAATGTTTAAAGTTAACGCCAAAGTCGGTCTGTTTTCGTATCATTTAACAAATGCTAAATGCTAAAGCAAACTGCGTATGAAACAATTTAGAGAAAGCTTGAGTTTAAACCTCACCTCAGTTGATGAGGAAGGTCATCACCTCAATAAAAGTTCATTCTTAAGCGATAGGAAAACCTCCGACAAACTTTGACAGGTTCTTGAAGTGCTGAACAAGGAATGCACATTAAGTTCCACAAATATTTCTCTAAAATGTATGAACACAAACAGAAAATAGGACACACAAAATAGATTTTTTTACAGCTTCAAAAGTACACAGTATTACAGTGGGATTTCAGGGCATGCACCACCTCAAGATGGCTTGTCACCTTCTTTCTTCAGACGGCTTCAAAAAGACAGAAAGAGACATGAGTGGAGGGAAGTGTCTCAAAATGAAGAGACTTCATTAATCCTTCAAAATATAGAATTTAAACTAAAAGACAATATTGAAACTCACGATCAAATCTATTCATGGTCCTCACCTGTAATAATCTTCTGGATTTGACAGCGGGCCTCCGTGAAGGTGATGCCCGTGAAACCACTGCTGCTGCTCCAGCGCCAACCTCTGCAACTCTGCGGACTGAGCGTGCATGGCCTGCAGCTGATGAGAGGCGGACATCTGAGGAATCGGACCCTGCAGCTCTCGTGGGTACGCAGCTCCTGTGAACATGTAGAAATTTAAACCCACTTTACACGTAGGTGACTTAAAAGTTGCAATGAAGGCTGAGATTACAAACCAAACAGTGGGTGGCGCAGCATCTCATGATCGTGAGGAAGATCAGCGAGTAAAGGGTTTGGGATTGGACCAGCAGGGAAGGGGAATCTGGCCAAACGTGGTCCTGTAGCCAGGGGGTCCACTAGAGGATGAGGACTTGAACCTGAGAGAAGATGGGACATGATGTGAGTAGGGATACGTTTTTAAGCTTCAGGTGAATTGCTGCTGACAAATGAACGTCACCTTGACCCAGGGGGTCCTGTTGGTGGAGGTGCAGGTGGGAGTGGATATGAGAGTGTTGGTGATGATGAGGCGTCACGTTGAGCATCTGCAGCCGAGCCGCCGGATCTGTGGCCACAGAAGCCATCCTCTCAGCATGAAGACGCTCCGCAGTGAGCCGCTCGGCGTAACTCAGCTCCGGACGCAGCTGAGGCCCCGCCAGCGCCAACCTCTCTCGCTCCAGATGGCTCAGGCCAGGATGGAAGGGCACAAAGGGGTGAGACGGCCCAGGCATATGAGGAAGACCCAAAGCCCCATGTCTCGCAAAGTGCTCTATGGGGTTGGCTGACGGGTGCAAAGTTTCCAGGTCTGGGGGTTTCATCTCGAAGCCTGGTTTCATCCTCTCGCGGAGCTCTCGGTCTCTGAGGTTCCTCAGCTCACGTTCTCTGAGGCTGGGCTCAGTGCTGTAAAGGCCAGGCATGTGGTAGGCCAGCAACGGGTCCCCGGGGCTCAGGGACACATAGAAAGGATGGTTGCGGTTGGTGGGAGACATGACGTGTGGGCGAGCGTAGTCATTCAGGGTGCGCATGGCTGCCGTGTCCGGACCGATGTAGGGTGGCACGGCTGCTACGGTGGCGGGCGGCGGCTCAAAGGAGGGGCGTCCGTGGACGTGAGCCACCATCTGCACCTCACTCATGCGACTGTCATGGGAGGAGCTGGAGGCTCTCTGGAAACAAAGACACAAATGGAGATAAATTGTGACTGCTTGGTCTGAAATACGCTTTAAAAACAAACAGAAATGAAGGGAATGTTTCACTTACAGAGTTTCTATCAGCATCCCTTTCGCGGTCCCTCTCCCTGTCTCTCTCTCTTTCGCGTTCTTGACGAGCGCTGAGTTCAGCCTCTCTCCTGGACCTTTCTATGGCCTCTTCTCTTTTCTTGGCCAGCTTGGAGGAAGACAGTGGGGTGAAGAAAAAGTCTGTCCTCGCACATGAATTGTAGCCCCGATCCAAGTGTTTGATAAACCTGGAAAAAAACGATTGTAAAACAAGCCATAAACCCACTTTGATCTCAAATGTTACACAAGTTCTTAACCTGAGTAGTTCTTTAGGCTTTACAAGTCACTATAGAAACCAACCTAATAAACAGCTATGAAACAAGTTTACAGCTTAAATGATTTCTAAAAATCAGTATAGAATTTAAATCTCCAACCATACTTTGTATAAATATGAGCACAAAACCATGTGCAACATTCACTGAACATTAGGATCAGTGCACTCAGGAGCTTTCAGCCGTTATCGATGTGTCTGAGTGTTATTGATTAGTTAATGTCTACTTAGAAAACAAATGGGAAAAATACTGAGCCAAAGAACAAACATGGCTTTAAATAAATACTTTCAATCAATGGATGACTTGGAAAAACATCAGATTAAAAAACTGTTAAAGCAGATAAAACGAATATTGTGTCACAGAGATTTATCTGGTTTCATTTCTGTTGTACTAAAGCACCCGTTGGCTCATTCGTTCCGTTTAAAATCCTGCTGTAGGAGACATTTATTGTTTTCATTTTCAATTTATGTGTTTTATTCCATGGCATCGCGGTGAGATGCATTAGGTGTAATGTAGATGTTTCTAACAGATGATGCATGTCGTTAAACCAAAATGATGTGGTGGGTTGAAGAGAGTTTTTAACAGCTAGCCATAAATGTTCTTGTTTTTTGCACTTTATTTGAATTTGTCAGGAATAAGATCAGCCACAATTACAGTTTATTTAATCATTGTATAAAAATTTGATTTATAAATTTCAACCAAAATTGAAGATCTCTGGACATTAAAATGCATCAAAATAGTTGTCAGTCAGTTTAGCTCAATTCAAAACTTCTTCACTGCTTTAATTTACTGCTGAGCTGGTATTCTGACCAGAACAT
>JAVKLF010000110.1:9365973-9379913 GCA_034783495.1 Millerichthys robustus | reverse complement strand
ATGCGCTGCCAGCGGTTGAAATAAAAAATAAAATTGTTTTTTTTCTTCCTCTTCTTACCGCCCCCCTCCTCCGCCGCCGCCGCCGCCTCCTCCGCCTCTTACTGCAGCACGGGCCTGTATGACATTTCCCAAGCAGCAGCTGGGGTGAGAGTTCACAGCCAGACAACGAGGCTGAGAGAGGCGGCAAAGAAGGTAAAGAAACGCTGGAGGACCGCGGAGAGGTGGGGTGGCGAGAAGCGGGGGGAAAAAAGGTGTGTCTGCCTGGCAGACAAGGAGGAGGGGCGAAAAAACCCGCGCTGCTCCACTCTGGCTTGAAACTCAAAGAGGAACTTTAGAGGATGAATGTCAGTCTAAGCTAATGTTATTTTTCTTTAATGTGTTAGATCTTGTTTTTTAATATACAATTAAGGGTGTCACGGGAAAGCGAGGGCAATGGCAGTTAAATCTTAAATTATAGCTAAATAAGCAAGCAAATATTGTGAATGACAACTACCAGCAACAACTGGACATGACTGGAATGTCCCCCTGCCAGTCAGGAGGGAGTCTTTGCCTCAAGTGGAGGATTATCTGAGTGTCTTATTCATCGCGGATGGTGGGCTGGAGTGTGAAATGGATCAACGGAAGAAAGAACTGAGTCGAAAGGCAAAGCTATTGATTTATTTCAACCCTCTGTGGTCTTTACGATCCGGACCCCAACATAGCAAGGTTTGCCTGGCCCAGTTCTGGCCCACATATAGTGCACGAACACACTTTGCCCAGATACAGGCAGAATGACGGCCCTTTGGTGGCCCAGATTGCCAGAGGTGATTCATGCATGGGTCAGCACCACATAAACCAAACCACAACCTGGCAGGCCCGTCGTGGCCAGACCTGCCCACATCCGGTTGACAAATCGCTTGCCATGCCATCCGACAGCCAGCAGTGCCAGCTTGACACCAGATCTGGCCCACACCTGTCTGCTCTTTCTGTTTCTGCTACTTTCCGTTTCTTTTGTCTAATTTTAGCTTTTTTTTCCTGCTTACTCAGCTAGTTTCAACTTCTTTGGCAGCTTTCAGTAAAAAACGTTCAGCAATAAGCATTCACACCACATTTTCTCAAGAAATGTGATTCCTCTGGTTTACTGCATTTACAAATCATAAACCAATGCTTGTATTTTTCTATTTATCACAAAATTGTCAAGAATTTGAAAAAAAAGAGTTTTTTAAAAGAACATGGTGATTTGCACAGACTTTAAAGCCAGACGAAATGGAGCACTTATAAACATTACCAAAAAAGTCCTCTAAACAGGAGTCAGACTTCATGATATTTCTCAGAAATAAGGACAGACTTTGTGCACATTGAGTTGAGTATATCCTAAAACCCTTTGACAGCAGAGGCTGGGGAAGCTTCAGTGTAAAATAATCATTTTAACTAAATGTTGCTTTCAAAAATGTGCAAAGTTTTCATTTATATGTAAATACAAATCCATAAACACACGTTCATTAATCATTTAATGATATTCTGGATCAAAACCAACAGGTCAGGTGTGGTATCAAATTAATCTTCGCGTGAAACTTGATTGAATAATTTCCCAGCATAAAGTTTTAGCTTGTCAGTGCAAAGTGCAAACAATCAACACCTGCCATATCAGCAGCCTAAAGCCTTTTGTTTTACGTTTAAACGGGACACGTGACCGAATGGCGGTTATAAAGCTCGTGCAGCACACCTGTCAGTATTCGTGACTTCCGTCAATGTCAGCAACTGCTTAAGAATTTTGCAACAACCCAAAACTGAGAGAAAAAAATAGTAAACTGTATCAATTGAGTTCAACTGAGCTGGCTGTTAAAACGTAAATGTATAATGTCTAACAAGCTAGAGGTCAAAATGTTGGAAAATGATGTAACAAACGGTTTTTTGTGTCGTAAAATCATTGAGGTTGACTGGACCGCAGTCACGTACGATGGGCGGGAACTATCTTTGACAGTTTTGTAATCTTTGTTGTTGTCGTGTTTCCGTGTTTTGTCTCTTGTTTGTTTGTTTTTCGTATGTTACGGTGGCAAACAATGATGAATAAAAACTGCCGGAAGCAACAATAATATATGTATTTATTTTCTCAGACATACATTTGGACCCTGCGATGTTCTAAAACCTCCAATCATCGAGTTATTTGTACGTGAGTCGCTGTTCCGTACGTGGTGACGTCACGTTGTTTGGCTCGGCTGCTTCAGGCTGGGAGTGTCGGAGGACTGACCACTTCGATAAGACTGCTGTAGGCGTTCAGTTACATTTATCACTTTATTATCAGTGTGCCAAAGGAGTTAGTTGTTGTGTTTGAAGATTTCTACTCGTAAACAGACAAAACCAAGAAACTTTACAAGCTGCAGCTAGCTAAGAGAGAGGGTAAGTGAAGAGCTCCGTTCACCTCACGATGACCCGAACTGTAAGAAAATTAATTTAGCTCGTTCTGTTAAAACCCTCAGTGCTGTTGCATTGTTTTGTATGATATTAAATCAAGTTACAAAGTAGCAATAAATAAATAAATCACCTTTTTAATAGCACAACGTTTTTTTCGGGCATTTTCGTGTAATAATGAAATTTAACCAAAAATAGGAATATAATGTAGAAAGAATAGTGTATAATGTAATAATTGGACTTTTTAGGTTGAATTAAAGCTGCTGCAATGATTGTGATCGTCTTTGAAAAACGAATCAGGTGACTGATTGGCTCTTGATGATTTTTTTAAAACTTACCTAACTTTTATGAAGTTGTTATACCACTTCAACTACTTCCTGTCTGACAGATTATACAATTATTAGTACTGACACCTTTTTATGTTCACTGCTGAACTCACATTTACACTAAATGTTGCAGAAAAGATCAGTCAAAATACTGAGTTCAGAAAGGTTCAGTAATTTTGGTTTATTTGTTAGGTAATGTTTGTATGTCATTTACAAAGCACAATGAAGCCACATATTTTTTACATTACAGTACTGTACTCTTAACTTTATATTTAAATATATATATATAGTCAGTTTCTGATACAAAGCAACAATTTGCAGCCAAGTGTAAAACTGCATAATGTTTCAAAAAATATATTTTTGAAGTTTCAGTCTAACGTGTTAAACAATGTGTTTGCAAAAAAGCTTTAAATTATTGTTGTTGCAACATATCATTTTCATGTTATGAATCAGTCTGAGCTATTACCGCATTAAATTCACCTCTATCTGTAAGTTGTAACTGATTTAAATACATTTTTATGTTGTCTAATGTTGATTTAGCTATAGAGTTCAGCTTAAATTGAACAGATTCCAAATCCTTTGTGAGAAAACACCTGTAACCTGACCTGTGCTGTTTTCTCAGACCATGTGGCTGCCTTTGATTGGGATGACCGCCTTGCCACACGTTGGCGGGATCTACGGTGGTATTATTACACGCAGACAGGTGAAGACTTGGTACACGACCCTTAATAAACCTTCATGGCGTCCACCAAACGCAGCGTTCCCTGTGGTGTGGACGTGTCTATACACGGGGATGGGGTAAGTGTTGCACCGACTTGAGTCTCGGCCACGTGAAGCTCCCTCCTCAGCTGAAAGGGGTTTTATTTTGGGTTCTGTTCAGGTACGGTTCTTACCTGATCTGGAAGGAGCTTGGAGGTTTCACAGAGGATGCCCTTGTTCCACTGGGACTGTATGGGATGCAGCTAGCGCTAAACTGGGCCTGGACTCCTATTTTTTTTGGTGCTCACAAGATAAAATTGGCAAGTTTGAAGATAAATGCTTAAGTATTTTTGGGTAAGAAATATACAAAACCTGATTGCTGGGTAGTTTGTTAAATGTGTTTTTTCTGTTACATTTAGGCCTTGATTGAGATTGTTCTTCTCACTGGGACTGTTGGAGCCACCATGGTGTCTTGGTATCCCATCAGCCGCACAGCTACTTGGCTCTTGGTGCCTTATCTGTCCTGGCTGTGCCTTGCCACCACCCTCAACTACTGCGTATGGAGAGACAACCCCGAGACGAAAGAAGAATAGCAGTCAATGTTTGTGTGCTTCAGCTTTTCTTGTAAATCGGGATTCTTTACAATAAATGTCTATAAAATTCAGCTCAGATAAGCTTTTGGACCTAATGATTCAGCTAATATTAAGAGGGTTGAGCTTGTTACGGACCTATCAGTGTGTGCGCTTTTGTTTGATAATACACAATGAGTTATTCAGAAACAGGCTCTGCTTGTCCTGCAGACCATTATCCTCTGCTGTTTGCCGCATTTTAAAACCTGACCATGTGCTTTTTTATATTTTGGCCAATCTGTCTCTAATGATAGATACACAAATTATATTTGTAAAATAATCCAAACTTTAGTTTAAATATATGATCAGACTTCGTTAATACCCACACTCAATGTGAAAATGGTTCAGGCTAATTATTGAAGTCCTACTTCTTGAGCTTTTTATGACAAAGGTTTCAAATGTGAATTTCAACAAGTGGGGGGCAAGTTCCACACAGAATAGATTGTCAGTCCATCATCAGAGAGATGAATAAAACATGCACATTTATCGGTTCCTGGTTTAGATTTTGCAATGCAACTATACAACTTTAATGTTTGTGAAGCAATAATGTATAAAATATTCAACTCGCAGTGATAATAATCTTTATTTCTATACAAACAACAATAAAAAGGGGAAAGTTATTTTTCAGGGGCTTTTTCTGGAACGCTTTCTGGTGATTTGAAAGAGAATCTGTTTATTAAAGTTTTCCACAAACCCTTCTTTTCTTCATCCATGCTTTGTTGCATACTTTCTGTAAAAACAAAAGGAGGTGTTTCTAACTGAAGTTCTTTTTTTAATATTTTCATTGTAACTTGTATAGAGTTGGAAACAACACAATATTACGAGTGTATACCTGACAAAATCACTCGACATTCTTCTGTTGAAATTCCAGTGAAACTTGTATCTTTTGCACGAGGAAACTGAAACACAAAATTCACATTAAAATCTACAATTTTCTTCCATTATATGTATATATGAGGAAAAAAACATCATTTAATCTTTTGTATGTTTACGGTCTTGTGTACTCACTCTTTGTCTGTACACATTTTCATTAATACGGGCCAAACTTTCATACATCTGGTCACATTTCTCTGGATCTGCAATCTGCAGTGAAATTCATTAAATTAAATGTGGGAAAAAATATATATGAATGACCACAACAGACATATGGGTCTGTTTATTTGCCAGGACCAAGACAGCTAACTTTGTTTCAATCTCATTAGATTGAAACAAATCGACAACAGGACAATTGTTTTCCATATGACATTTGTTAGCTCAGGTTAGCTGCTTAAGGCTCGTGCAGTGTGACCTCCTAACCTGCGTGTTTTCACCCTCGCGGAATGCAGACGCGACTCTCTGCCGCAGAAACGTTCCCAAATCACGACCCTTCTTGGTCTCGTCTCTGGGCCATTCCTCACACAGCTTCAGAAACCGACGATATCTGGTAGCTGACATCTTTGGTGATGTAATATTTAAATGCGCGAACGAGGAGGTCGACAACTTTGAGCTTTCTCGCGCACCGTACTTGTTGTGTCACATCTAAACCTTTCCCCATTCCAACTTTCCCGGTCCGCGTGTGGTCTGTTCCCCTCCTTCGGTTTAGCTCCTCGCAACGTTCGCACGATGAGCGGCTCTAATGTCAAGAAGGGCTCTTCTTCTAAGGCGGTGGAGTGGATTAGCTCTGCCTGTCGGTTTGCTACAGACAGAAATGACTTCAGAAGGTAAAATACATTTTAAATTTTAATTTATTCATTGTGTTTTTGTAAGGATTAGTGGGTGCAGCTAGCTAGTTAGCATCACCGCACCACTGGGATTTGCCCTTGTTGGCTGTCACTCAGATTGTTAAAGTGCAGAGCTGAAATATCTAGTGATGCCACACAATAGTTTCTATTATAAATTGATGTACGCCTTAAAACAGTAATTGATATTTGTAGTGCGTAAACTGGCTTAAGAACATATTACATCCATTTTTTGGGTCAGAGAAAACTATAACATTTGAAAAGGCTGTACTGTAATTTTTCTGGAGATGTTAAAAATGGGCTTGAGAAACTCAAAATATCTCAGGGGATCTGTTACTAAGTCTTAACTAAAAATAATGATGGACGTTGATAATATGTTTTAATATAATGCACATATAGTACATTAAACGAAAGGAGTTAGCTTTAGATTGCAATGAAAACTTGCTTTTATTTTGTATTTGTACATAACAGATTTCAGCTCATCTGCTTCAGTCTCAGGATACTCAAACTGTAGTCTCTTTGGTAAATGTATGTGCTTATATATAATTGTAACTAATAATGTAAATAAGAGTGAGGGGCGGTGTGTTATTGAGGCTTTACCAACAAAGTTACATGTGGTTCATTATTGCTGTAAGAATATTGTTAAATCTTTTATATTTTTGTTTTCTTTCTTTAGGAATCTTCTGGTCAATTTAGGCTTATTTGCTGCTGGCGTTTGGGTAGCAAGAAATCTCTCAGATTTTGACTTGATGACTCCTCAGCCAGTGACATAACTTGGGTCACGCATTCAAACCGAAATCAGGATGATGGTGAGACAATCTTAATCAGAGGAAAAGAAAGTTCAGCTCTAATAACCTAAACAGGAACTTGTCCTACACCTACAGATTTATCCAGGCAAAGTTTTTGCTTATTTGTGTCTGATGTGTTTCTCATTCTTTTAGGTGTCTTGGACCAACAAGGAAGAAACAAGGGACACCAATTAATACTCAAGTTTTTCTGCCTGTTTATGCTTGGGGAAAAAGATCATCTCATTTACACAAGTTATTTTATATTTGTTTATATTATCTAAAAAAAAATTACACCGTCACATATTGACATAGCTATTTGTTGCCCCCCTTAAAAGGACTGAGATATAAGTTTTGCAGCCATGTCTGTTCAGGAGCTCTTCGTTGCTGCTGCTCGTAAGTGTCTGTCCGTTGGTAGAAAGTCTCTCTCCGCTTCTCAGAGTCTGGATCTTGCTGCTCAGGTCTCGGCTGTTAGCGTGGGCTTGAAACCTGCTCTTCTTTATGACAGTAACGGCGCCTGTTTGGCGCAGGTCCAGCAGTATCTGAGCTTCTTGCAGTCTCTCCAGCTCGTGTCTGAATCTCTTCTCACGCTGAACCTGAACGGAAACAGCGTTATTGTTAATGCAGGTGAAGTCAGATCACATATAGAGCAGGTGCTTCACGGCAACGGCGTAGCTGTAGTCGATGTTCGCCGCTCGCTGGACAAAGCTGCCGTTTGTGATCCTCAGAGGAGAGAACTGAAGAGCACGATGGAGGGTTTGCTTCTGCTTCTGGAGGGATTTCAGCCACTCGAAGGGGCTAAGAAATTGCTTTGTGCAGAGGAGAAATGTGAGGAGTGGAACCTGTGCACTGTTTTTGGTGTTATACTAGGTTTCCCCGTCACATACTGGTTTGACCAGACTGAGAGCTTCGAAAATTGTTTATCTATGACTCCCCTGATGGTGATTACAGCTTCAGCCACATGGCAGGTGGGCAGCGTCGGCCACAGATGTTGCCTGTATTCCTTCAGCCTCCCAGCTGCTCTGCAGGAGGAGACACAGTCCAAGCTGGAGAACTGGAAGCTTCATCTGCTGGAGAGATTTGAGCAGCAAAACATCCTGAAGGATCTCAGTATCAGTCAGTCCACAGTCACTCTGCCCTCTGTCGTTTTGTGATGGGAATAAAAACCAGTCTTTTAAAAGAAAATGCTCCAAATTTGTTTCTTACACCACCATCTAAACTGGCACTTTTCTCAGGAGGCACAGCCGTGTTAAAAAGCACAAGTTCACATCTATGATAAAATACATTTTGGCAAATGTTTTAATTAGATTTAGTCAACAATACTTCGATCACATGAAAGCAATGACTCCATGATAAAACACATCCAGCTCTTAGGGAGCACTTTGCTACAAGTTGAATTTATTTAACCTTTTAAAATAACATACAGGAGAATTAAATACCATTTTATCCTTTGAACTAATCCCCGTTTAAATTAGGTAAAGAAAGCACTTTCTGTATAAAGTTAAGCGTCATTTTCTTTTCTAAAAATAAATTTTATCTTGACAAAAAGTTTCTGTTGAAACAAACTCGTTTTTATTAAAAAGCAGCATCGACGTGCAGTCGTAAAAACTGGACGACTAGTCGGGATCGGTTCCTACTGAAGTCGTTCTTGGGTTGAATCCGAGAGGTTTGCAGCAGCGTCAGAGAGACCGAAGGGCTGACAGCACTTTACCGCAGCGGCCACTCACTTTCAGCTCAGCCAGGTGGTCTGCTCTGGTGGGTCCGATGTTCAGAATGGCGACTGGCATCTTTCTGTCACTCGCCGCCAGTAAAAACCTGTATCCCGAGTACACCTGATGGACAAGGAGAAACTTGTCTAAATGCAAACATCCAGGTATAAAGTGCTGCAATCCAGTGATGACTGGTGTTTTTTTTTCTACCTGTAAGGATGATCCTACAACCAGCACCGAGTCGGACTCCGCAAGCCTGTCATGAACAAACTGGACGGTTGCTCTGTTGACCGTGTCGCCAAAAAACGTAACATCTGGTTTCAGTATCCCACCACACTGCTGGCAGGAGGGGACTCTGAAGCTGAGGACCTGCTCGTCTTCTAGGAGGACGTCACCGTCCGGAGCCACAGCACCCGCCTGAGCTCTCCACTCTGGGTTTATGGAGGCGAATCGATTCTGCAGATCCTCCCTTGCTGTGATGGCACCACAACCCAGACACGTCACTCTAAAGAACAAAAAAAATAATTATATATATATTATTTTAAGTAAATCCTCACATCAATGGTCTCTAAAGGTCTCATACGGCTGTAACTCAGTCAAATTTACAAATACCGACCAAAGATTTTGTGTGGCAGTAGCTGAGACTGATCTTCACCACACATTGTGAGCATTACCAGACTACACAAGATCTTTGTTCAAAATTCTGCCATTAGCTATTAGGAGTCAACTCCAACGGTCTGTTAGCAAAATATCTTCTAAACGGCTGGATAGATTTTAATGAAACCTTCAGGAAATAATTAATTGGATGTACATCTACAACTGATTAACTTTTGGAGCCAACCCAATTCAACATGTCCACCACAGCCAACTGAACTTTTTAAAACATAGGTATAACTCAGTCAGGTTTACTGATATTGAGCCAACATTTGCTGTGGTAATAGTGGAAAGTAGTCCATAATGTTCTCACCTGTGGGAGCAGCCATGGAGCTCCGTGAGCCGTTTCTGTCCTGCTTTAGAATGAAGAGCATCCACATTCTGAGTGAGCAGCCAGTGCAGCCTACCTCCGTCCTCCCAGCTCCGCAGCACCCTGTGGCCCCGGTTCGGCTGGTGGGAGGAGAACTGCGGCCACCCGACAAAGTTCCTGGCCCAGTACCGCTGGCGGGACTTCGCACTGCGGGTGAATTCCGCGTGCTGCATGGGTCGCCTGTCCGTACGGGCGTAGAGCCCGACCCCCTCCGAGCGGTAGTCCGGGATGCCCGACTCGGTGGAGAGACCCGCTCCGGTGATGACGAACAGCCGCCGGGCTCGGGCCACGAAGTCCTGCAGCAGCTCCAGAGAGGGGGCGTCCGCGTTGCGACAGGCGGGGACGAAGTTTAGTTTCCCGGCAGGGACTGAAGAAGCTGTACTCACAGGCCACGGCAGTCTCATCTACAGCAGGACAAACGATGTTAGATACATGATTTAACTACAACGGTCAATGACATGTAACTGTTTAACTCACTGCAAGGCGGAAGTTGTACGATTCAATCGGTTTTTAAAGGTTATCTAGTTTTACTTCAGTACTCTAGCAGTTCAATTATCACATTATTTATGATTACGTCAATTCGAAATTGTTTAATATTACTTTTACAAAGTGTTTGAAGCTACGAAAAGCTAACATATCAGCTGATATAACATGGAACATTTGTTAAACTCTGAACAGGAAGTACCTGTTTCAACGTAACACCAAACTTAGCCGCGCTGCAGATTGGGAGATGTAGTCAACTTAAGCTATTCTACCGTTACCGTAACGCTGGATAATAAAGTATTAAAACAAAGTACTTACACTACACTGTAATATATTTTTAATAAAGTGAAAAGTGAAGCAATATAAATTGTAAAATATGTGTAAAAATGTAAAAACAACTTTTCTCTGACGTATGTTTTCTATTAGTTTTTACTTGTTTATTTAATATTATTTTGTACCTTTGAAATGTCCCAAAGGTTGTACATGTCAGATGAAAACAGTCAAAACAGAAACCACAGCTTCAGTTCAGATTTTTATGACAGAATTGGTCTTCAGCCATAGAAACAACGTGTGGAGATCACTAGATGATAAACTGTGAAGCACGGAGGGGGAAACAAAGTTATTTGTTTTCCACCTTTAGAATATGCTGCACACATCTTTGTTACAAAACTCCAAGGTATCTGTTGTGAAGACAATGAACAAATAGAAATTAGATATCCAACGTGCACAGAAATCATCTGGTGTGTCCTAAATTTTGGTCATACCAGAGAATGTGCAGTTGAAGACTGTTTCCAAATGAGTGCGATACTCCTCTCCCATGATGGAACGATAGTCCATGTGGCTCGTGTGAACAAAACACTGCGATGCATCTTTAAACAGCAGGTCACTTTCTCCGTACTCATGAGACTCAAAGAGCTTGAACTCAGTGTTTGGGTTCGCTGCCAGTGTTTCCTATGACAAGTTTTAAATGGTCAAAATTAATTTAATCCCTGAACAATAAGTAAACAAATATAATAAGAGGTAATAAAAAGGTAAACAAATTATCCAACATTGAGCAGAAGTATATTTACCTCAGCCTTTACAAGTAGGAGCTAATGAGTTGGTACCTGCAGCAGGATTCAAATAAACATAAATATCTAGTCAAACATAGCTGACCTGTGACTTCATGAGGAAGTCGTACACTCGTGCAGCGAGCACCGGCCGGGTCATGACAGTGTTTGGTGGTATGGCTCCCAGGTTACAACTTTCCCATTCTGACAGAGCAGCGCGACGCCCATCTGGGCACAACAGCTCAAAATCAGACGACGTCCAGCCCTCTGCCCACCCGGTGGAATTCAAACCTGAGTGGAAACAACACAAAATGGCCACCGTCGCTTCTATAGATGTGTCAGTTGGTACCGCTGTGTCTCGTATGCGTTTCCTCACTGAGGATGTTGGTGTGGAGGTTGTGCTGTTCCAGGAAGGCCACGTCACCGTAGCTTTTCCCACTTGGGTCTCCAACAAGGCACCTGAATGTAGAAAATGGGAGGATTAAAACGACAAGTTCATTCCCTGCAAACATCCCAATACCAAAAATATGTGATTTGTGCTGGCAAAATAAGTCACAATGATAAAATCTTTAATACGGAGTTATTATCATTTCCAAATTTTCTATTTTAAAAACTTCAGAATGACATATTGTTGGTAGAATTTGGCAATTTTTACATAGATAGCAACAAGCTAGTTTTATTTACTAGAATGCCAGTTTGAAAACTTAATTTTTGTTATTGAGCTTGAGTGACATCATTGGGAATTGCAGCCATATATATAAAAAGAGGAATCTCTAATGTCTCACAGTGACGCCAAACATTATACAAAACGATGTCCAGATACAAATAAAATTATACGGGTTATAAGAAAATGGGTTTCTTCTGAAGACATACCTGTTACAAAACTTTGATTCAAAGGTAGATTAGGGAAATTACATACTATAGTTACTAGGATCAGTAGATGTTGTTGATATAGATTTTTACCCAATTATCAATTGTGGCAAAAATCAACCTACGTACATTTTTTTGCTCTGGAGTGTGTGTTCAATCATTTTGCCAGCACTAGTCACATCTATTCTTGGCTGAACCATCGCTTTAACTAACAGGTGAATAAAAAGACCCTGTACCTTAAGGCGCCCATGTTGCCATAGTAACGTTCGTTGTGGTTGTCGGTGCAGCGTTTGGTTGCAGCCTCCCCCGTTCCTCCCATACACACCTTGCACAGATTTTCTTTAGAGCCAGGAAGACAGCCTTTCCAAAACACTTCATTGTAGACTAAAAACCAAAACAATGTCAGACTGCAGTTCAGAGAGAAGTTCGATACAATTAAAAGTTAAAGATGAAATGACAAGCAAGCACCAGAGTGAGTTTAAAAAACTAGAAGTTTGAGAACCCAGGTGAGATTTAATATTCCTGTACAAAGTTGAACAAACGGTGACGTTTTAGAGGCCGTACATTGGGTTGGATCACAGGAGGTGCTGACGTTGAGCTCCAAGCTCAGTGTGTGTCTGTGTGGCAGCAGCCAGCCTGCAGGGCTGTACATGTAGCCGTGACACGAGCGCCGGCCGCCCAGATTCCCTAAGAACACGTTCCTGCTGGAGCGCCTCGCCACTGCTACACCCACCATCGAGGGTAAGACTGGGAGGGGACAAAAAGCATGGGGTTTCTACGTAAAGACAACAGCGGCAACAAACACCGCCACTTCAGCACGTTACTGCTGTTCGTCTTCACCTCACCGTCCGTCTCTAAATGAGTTGATCCTTCAGCAAAAACACATGTTCTTCCTGAAAAGAAGCAAAGAGAGGAAAACAGAATAGTCAAGTTTTCCAATGAAGCTGAATCAACTTATAGTCAACCACAAGTTAATAAAACACCTAAAAACATTTTGAACACAATGATCCATCAGCAAAGATAATGTGGGATCAAACACTTTACCTCACAACGAGCTGTAAACTGAAAAAAACTCAAATTGTAAATAATGACTAATAAATACTTTCTTACCGTAATATTCGGTTACCACTGGGATGAGACCACATTTTCCTGCGATGAATGAGTGAGTTGCATCCAGTGAGACAGCATCCACCTCATCCCTCTGGGGACAAAAAAAAAAAGATACAAGTTACTGCAGCTTGAATTGATTTATCTCTTTCAATACAAGTGATCTGAATGACTTACCTTGATCTTCTCGATACAGTCACGCATGGAGACAGCTCGGACGCACACCAGAGGGTCGGACTTTATGCTTAGAGCCCACCGCTCACACTTCTTCTGCTCGGCATGGCTGATGCAGCACCAACGCACAACACTGTCCTCCAGAGAGCTTCCTGCGAAAGGCATAAAAGTCACATTCTGCCGATTTTTTCCTTTCATAAAAAGTCAGCAGTACCAAGCATTAGCACCTTCATGGCCAAGACCTTTGAGAAGAGCAACATAATCCAGCCCCATCACCTGACTGACGTCCATGTCATCTGCCACAACAACCAGTTTATCTGTCACATCTCTGAAGAGCAGGTCTCTCTCTCCAAACGTCCATGAGTTGAAGATTTGGAAGCGCTGTCTCTCTTTGCCTTGTCGACCAAACAGTAGCTAAAAAAGAAAGAAGAAATACATTTGTGACGCAGACAACTGAGATTATAAAGTACAAGGCCATTCAAACCTAACAGCAAAAATGTGGTGGTGGTGGTATGGGGGGTGGTCATGTTTACCTGAACAGTCGCGACAAACTTGCGGACAACTTTGCGAAAATTGTGTCTGGTGACCACTCCCGCTCCAGGACCACGGCCCAGATTGCAGCTCCTAAAGTGGCTCAGAGAAGCTTGTGTCCCATCAGGACAAAGTAACCTGAACTGGTCTCGCTCAGTGGCTGACAAAATGGGTAAAGATGATAACAAAAGGTTAACAATAAAAAAAATACATAATAATAGCATGGTGAAATCCAAATTATTAAAACACTTCTTAAATCTGGTTTGATCAATCATCTGTGCATTGTTCATTTGTCACTTCAAGGAGGGTAACACTTTAATGTTTACCATCAATAGCTTAACACTTTAATGTTTACCATCAATAGCTTCGATAGCTAAATGGTCCACAAATGCAACATCACCCATCCCACTCCTGAGACACCTGAAGGGCAAAAGAAGAGTGTTAC
>JAVKLF010000110.1:9333837-9345729 GCA_034783495.1 Millerichthys robustus | reverse complement strand
CATGATGCGGCCCGCCCTCAACCAGATTCTGCCTCCAGTGGCCCCATGGTAAATTGAGTTTGAGACCCCTGGTTTAAACTATGGTGAAGTGTTTACCTTTCACAATTTGTATAAACTGAGCCTCTGAATAAATTTTGATTTTTCTCATAGTGCATCCCAGCACACCTGGCACTCGGTCACAGATCCAAGGCCCCCATCGAACAAATGGCAGCCAGCGTTATGGAGGAAGCCCACCTCCAGGCCTCGCCAAGTGGTTTGGCTCAGATGTGCTTGAACAGCCACTGCCCTCTATGCCAGCCAAAGTCATCAG
The DNA here is from genome assembly GCA_034783495.1 of Millerichthys robustus. NCBI lineage: Eukaryota > Metazoa > Chordata > Actinopteri > Cyprinodontiformes > Rivulidae > Millerichthys > Millerichthys robustus. Next base: position 9,345,419 of record JAVKLF010000110.1, on the reverse strand, counting down.
TGTAGATGAATTGGAGTTTAGGCCATAAGTAAAATGCTTTGCTGGATAACCCCACCCCCCACCCCCCTGCCTATCTCCTCCTTCTGGTTACAGTAAAATGTGAACTTTAATTTGAAAGACGGTGCATCATGGGACATTAACCATGCCATGCTTTGTTTTCAAGAAGCAAGTGATGGAGAATTGTTTTGCCAGCTGAGTGTTTTTTTTTTTTTTTTTGTATTAGACCGTAAATAATGTAAAGGATTAATTGTACAGACCATTGGGAAAGAATCTTATCCTGTGTGTGTATATAGCAATGTTTTTTTTGTTTTGTTTTTTCCTTCACCTTCATCCTATCATGGGACGATGAAGCGGGTAGAAGAGCTGATAGCATTCCTTAATTGCCTCCCTGACAAGAAGAATGAGCCACTGTAAATCGTAGGGTGGTTGAGTTAGTTCAGTGCACACTCCACCTATTGGCTTTTTAAGGCTGAGTTGCAAGACACCACTGGAAGATGCAGCAAGCTGGTTGTGCCTTTTTTGTTGTTTTTTTCCTCAACTGTATCCGCTCCAGTTCTGTATCATTAGAGGGATTGCACTGTTATTTGAGGGTGTTTGGGATTCAGTTGATGTGCTATTAAGTTATAAGAAGCACAAATGGAATTAATAAATAAAACATTGAGTATAACTGTTTGTTAAATTTTTATTTTTTTACGGACTGGTTGCAATATTGGTATCAAACTACAAGGTGTGTTGCCCATCTGACTTGCAATTACTCATTAATGTAGGTAAGTCATTGGCAGTGTTTAAAAGTACAACTAGTTCTTCTTGTACAATTTATTTTGTACAATAAATGTGTTTATTCAAAGTAAAGCATTAATATGAAATTTGCAGTTTCATAGTTTTGTTCATGTTAAACAATGAAACCGACTGTTAAGCAGTCAATTAAAATATCTTAAGATTAGAGTTCTTGGATGCCAAGCTCATTTTCAGTTTTGAGAGCTAACATTGTTTGATTTTTATACTTTTGGTCTGCTTGATATACTAACAAAACGTAATCCTTGGAGCAAGACATCTGTGAATGAATACTTTTTAATCTAGAAAATTTCAGGTAATTGCATGAAACTTTAAATATGTCAGACGTCAAAAAGATTGATTGGGTCTGATGGCTATGGGATATATTGCCAAATTCAGAAAAAAACATACTACAAAAATGGGTAGAACATGTGTAATGGTGAAACTATTAAAAGCCTATAACTAGCCATATAAGGAGTAAATTAAATACAACTTGAAATTATATTTGATTATACTCATTGCTGAGCCATGAAGACAAATTAAAATAAATGCAATATTTTTCTCAATGGTTAATATGTTCTAAGATTAACAAACAAGACTGTCAGCATTCGTTTACCTACAAAAAGAGCTGAAGTGACTGGGGGGTGAAGTTACTTGACCATGTTTATGTACACATTACGACTAGGTTAATATACAACTCAAACTTCAATGGATTTATCTTCATTGTTTATAATGACTGTGGTCCCACATTTTAGAACTGCATTCCATATATATCTGGGAAACGATTATAATAAACCTTCGAACATAGATCAGAACAGCATTTATTTAAAGTTCATACTGGTACTTTGCAATAATAACTTAGATGCAAGGCGAGTAGAATATTCTAACAAAAGCCTGTTATGATTGTTAAATTCCAACATGTTTTATTTTATAGATGTGCCATCCATACCTCACCTGAAATAACACGTAGTGTCGTGTTTCACGTGTATTTTGACAGATTAGATAAGAGACTGCGCCTGAAGAGGAAAAGCGGGTTTTCAGTTTGGTTGGGGGAGGGGCTTTCAGCGCACAAGCAGGAAGAGAGACCTGCGTGTTCACGTTCAGCCACAATAACATGGAATCCCTCCGCTGTGGTCGTGCAACTCTACCAAGTGACCGCCTTTAGGGCCATTTAATATTTAAAGAAGCGGTTCGTTTACCGTCAATTACAGAGGAAGCGTTTTCAACGAAACAACAACGACCCCCACCCTTCAAGAAAGCAGGGTTAAAGTTCACAGGAAGCTGGGGGGCTGCCATCTTTCCCCTGCTGCTGCTAGCCTTCAACGGTAGATGCTAAAATCGACGGGAGGGGCGGCTGATTTGTGGGGTCTTTAAGCTACGCACAGTCTGTCATTTCTCCGACGTCGTCGCTAACAACCATTGTTATTTGATGAATTCGATATGGAGAAGGTAGCGGAGCCGTCTTGGACTTCTTCGTACACCTACCAGGTGAGCAAGCACAGTACGGAGATGCTACACAACCTCAACATTCAGAGGAAAGATGGAGGCAGGTTCTGCGACGTGATCCTACGCGTCGGCGAGGAGAGCTTCCCCGCTCACAAAGCGGTGCTAGCCGCGTGCAGCGAGTACTTCGAGTCGGTGTTCAGCCGTCCGACGGAGGGCGACGGAGACGCCAAGGAGCTCGAGATGCACACGATCAGCCCGAAAGTTTTTAAAGACATCTTGGACTTTGCCTACACCTCCAGGATCGTGGTTCGACTGGAGTGTTTCCCGGAGTTGATGACAGCTGCCAAGTTTCTGCTGATGCGGTCAGTCATTGAGATATGCCAGGAGGTTATCAAACAGTCCAATGTACAAATCTTGGTCCCGACCGCCCGTGGCGGAGACGCCAGCCTTTTTCAGGCCGCGGCGGCCACGGAGCTGGGCTTCCCGGTGGCTCAGCAGGATTTATTAAACGGAACGGGTATACTACTGAACGGCCAAAGCTTTGCTAACAGTACGCAGATGCATATGGACGCTGGCGAGGACACGACCGCCGTGTTGTTGGAGGACGGAGGCGAGTCCTCGGTGCCAATATTACAGCCCGTGGAAGGACTTTCTGTCTCCCCATCTACGGAAATAACAGGGAACACGTTTCATCATCATGACGCCGGATCCCCTGGATCGAAAAGGGGAAGGGGGAGGCCAAAGAAGGCCGGCGGGGTCGTGGAGGATGTGCACTTTAATCACGGCACCCAGAAAGACAATGGCCTATTTCCTTGCGGGTCCTGCGGGAAAGCCTTCACGGAGGCTTCGCGCCTGAAGAATCACGAAGCGCAACACGGAGCCTCCACCGGGGGCGTCAACAGCCTCAGTGGCGGCCTGTCGGCACCGGGTGGTTTGTCCTTACTGGCACAGTCCGGTCTCCTGGAGAACGGCATACAGTTGCCCGGAGGGCTGACGCTCGTCGACAACAGCCGCAAACGGGAGCGGACCAGGCGGCACGTGGGTTGCGACATTTGCGGGAAAGTTTTTCGCGACGTGTACCACCTGAACCGACACAAGCTCTCCCACTCCGGGGAGAAGCCGTACGCGTGCCCGGTGTGCGGGCTGCGGTTCAAACGAAAGGACAGGATGTCTTACCATGTCCGGTCCCACGATGGATCTGTCGGCAAACCTTATGTGTGCCAAAGCTGTGGTAAAGGTTTTTCAAGGTGAGTTCAACCCAAACAGCTGGTGTTGTGTACTAAAGAACGTGCTTGTTGGGTCCTTATTGCAAACTCTCAAACTAAACAAAAATTTATCTTGCTATTTATCAAGTGGTGCAATGTGATAGCGTTTACTCCAGTAGTTTTGCAGATAAGATGTGCAATTCTTAAATGCAGGTATGCACTCAATGTAAACAAAACTCTAGCCTTAAAACCACGTGGAAGCTTGAGTGACGTGATTGACCTACATTTGCATGGCTATAGTCTGTAGATAAAGATGGTGGGATCAGACAAGTGTACAATTGAGAACATTTTCATTTAGGTGGAAAAATTAAGAGCACTAAAACTAAACTTATCTACATCAATATCTGTCTCATCAGTCTAATAAAGGACTGATTCAACTGCAATAAATTATAAGCTCTTATATTTTGAAGTCTGTTCATGCTCTGTCAGCAATATATTTGGACAATCAGATGGGCCTTCATGGCTTTTAAAACAAATTTTTGATGATCATGATGTGAGGATTGAAATGATAAAAGAGAACAGAAGGTGCAAGAAAAGTGGGACGTTTGTCACAAGTCACAATGTTGGAATATTTAACAAAATGTGTATTGTATGCTTTCCTCACATGGTGCAGCACCACTTTCAAACAAATGTTGAGGTGTAAAAAGTAGCACATTTGGAAAGCAATGAAATGGAGGCATTAGGTTTTAGTGTTCTGATAGCAGCTCTTCTAAATGTTCATCCAGAAATTTAAAAAAGCTGAAAATATGGGATGAAACTAAAATGACTCTAACAGATGCAATGTAACTTTGTTTCATTTGTACTCTAAAGTGAATGACACCACACAAAGACAATTTAATATCAAGTGTAGACACCTATGGAAAATTACTTCAACACTAACCATAAAATACACATGAAACTGCTCAAGAAGAAACAAATGGACTTTGGGTCGACACACACTGTTCTCATTTAGGCTATCAAACACAAAAATACTGAAAAACGTCTGCTTTTTGTCTTTGTAGACCAGACCACCTGAATGGACACATTAAACAAGTACATACAACAGAAAGACCCCACAAGTGCCAGGTAACCGTGTAGGATCCAGCAGTTTGTCTTCATGTGAAAGGACCCATCTGATGCTAGTTTTAACAGTGACATGGTTGAAAAGTGTTACTGCATCGGTTTCTGTGTTTCAGATTTGTAATGCCTCCTTCGCTACAAGAGACCGCCTCCGGTCCCACCTCGCTTGTCATGAGGACAAAATTCCCTGCAAAGTTTGTGGCAAGTTCCTGCGAGCTGCTTACATGACAGACCACCTAAAGAAACACAGTGAAGGAACGCACAACTACTGCAGCATTTGCAATAAAGGTAATTCTCATCTAAGCGATCTGGAGCCAAGCATTTCTAAATGTAATCACTTCTGTCTTGTAGTTTGTGAAAGTTAAGAGGGTAAACATTTGGCATTATCTTGTTTTCGTAATTGCCTTTTGATCTGGAAAAAAAAATGTTGTAGAGTTTTGGCTGGGATTATATATGATATCATATCGAAACAAGGAGAAGTCAGATTTGGTCAAACAAAACTAAAATTGTTACTAGTTACATAGAAATCGACCTGATTCAAAACTTTGCCCAATGCTTGGGTAGACTAATATTTCCATAATTTGTGTTGACTCTTAAGGCTGAAGTTGAACAGAGTTATCTATGTTTAGATATTTCTATCTATTATCTATGTTTAGCCATTTGTTTAGGAAATGATATCTGTGCTGTGTCTCCAAATCAGCATCGCTTAAGGTAATCTAATAAGAATCTCTAAATACATTCTCAAGATCTACTGCCACATTTTTTCCATGTTTGATGAACACATCATCTTTTACTGAAACACTTTGTAATAGATGCTAGAAAAAAAAACAACTTTTATTTTGGTTTGGTCTTTGGGGCCAATTGGAAATTCTTTCTAATTAAAGTCTGTTGTCTGTTCAAATCTGTAATGTTTTTTGTTGGAGCCTGCAGAGAATGAGGGAGTTGAGTATTTTCATTCTTACTTTGAAGCCATTTTTTGAGTGTTTATGTTGGACATTGTGAGTCAGTTGTTTCCCCAAATACAGCTGATTTTGTTGACATTAAAGTTGGATGCATTTATTGTTTCATGGTTATTACGATTGACGAAAAAGGTCCTTTCTTTTGTGTATGCATTTTGCAAGTGGATACGCATTGAATTACCGTATATTTGTACTTTCTACATTTGAGTGTACAACTTGATAGTTAAACCAATATAATTGGAGCACAATTTAGCACAACTGTAGGAGAAGTCCAGGTGATGCAGGTGAATAATGAGCTGACAAATGCTGCTTCAGCAGCATCCACTACAAAGAAAATGAAAACATCCTCAAACATAGTTTTAAAACTAAAACAAATTAAACCCTAGAAATGCACACAAGTTTCATCTTAGGTTGAGAAATGACAGAGGTGTAGCTGTTTTGGTCAAACCTGTGGAAGCCATCTTGCATTGAGTTGGCTCCAAATGTTAATCAGTTGTAAATTTGCAATAAATTAATGTTTCCTGAAAGTTTGATTCAAATCTATTTAGTGGTTCACAAATACTTTGCTAACAGGCTGAGTAGACTGCAAATAGTTATTGGCTAGTTAGGGGATCGATCTCGGCTAATACCACAATAAATTTTTGGTCAATATCTGTAAAATTGGTTGATTTATAGCCGTTGTCAGTTGGTTGTGGTGGCCACCTTGATTTGAATTGGTCTGACTTTAAAAGTTGTAAGTCTACAGTGATAACTTTGCAAGTTTCTTTAAATTTTGTCTACTGGTTCACAAAATATGTTGAGCATTATTGTTTGCTTAACCAAACACATTAAGAGCAAAAAAAAAAAAACTGAAACAAAACAAGACCAAGAGGGATGGGCTGACATCAGAGCCAAAATAAAAGGTTGTGAGTCCACTCCTCTCATCAGCTGCCTGCTAATTAATCTTTGCTCCATTAGGGAGCTCTCCTGTCCTCTTTATCTTTCAGCAAGCCCATAAAACTCAGAAAGCACTTGTAGCCTTACAGCCAAGCTTTTCTCTTAGGGAGTAACACATTGTTTTGTTCTGTCAGTTGACTTTTATTGGCACAAGGAAATACAGTTTAGAATTGACTCTTCTGTTGGGGCTCCATTAGTAGGATAGACCTGCGTTGTCTTGTCATGACAGGCAAATGAGATGAACGTTAAGTAGCCTGTGCTGTTTTCAGAGTGCCGCTCACAGCAAAGGCTTGGAGTGTGTCATGCAACTGCACTGTTCTTTGTTCTTCTGGTCTCAGGTTTCTCCACTGCGTCCTACCTTAAGGTGCATATAAAGACGCATCATGGCTCAGCGCTGCCCCACTCTGCCACAATGCACACCTTCCCTGAACGAAGGGGGGAACTGCAGATGCACAACGGCACCCCTTACCATATGGGACGCCAGTGCTCGGTGGAAGGCAAGCAGCCGTCTAGCCCGTCCCAAGCGTTCATGTTCCTGGCTGTCATTTGCTCTGCTTTTTACATGCTGCCCCATCTCTGTATGTAATAATACAGGCATACGTCGGTTTTCAGGTTCCATTCTTGAGCTTAAAACATTTGTTGGTGCAACTTAATTTGGATAGAATTGGGCACTTTTATGAGGATGTTCATTTTTAAATGAACTCATAAGAATTTGCATGTATTCAGTTTTAATGGGCTACACATCTGTTTTTGAGGACTTAAAAGATACAGGCAATTGTGTTTTCTGTAGGTAATGACAAAGTATTTGACTGAAAAACTGAATTTTATTACTTAAAGTCCTCTGGGTGCTTTGAGTGGCTTTTTACTTTTTTCTTGGGTTTACCACTGGTTCAGTGCCATGTCTGAGAACATTTTAGTTGTTTAAGACATATTTTCTGGTGTCCTTTGTTCGTGAGTGTGTAAAAATTAAAGTGCCGTGTCACTCCTGCCTGTATGTGTGCCTGTCCAGCATGGCTGTGGCTGTTTAGTAAAGTGACTGTTTCTGCTTGGCTGGTTCATCAGCAGCTGTTCAGCTGTGCACACTGATGCATGATCGCCCAAATGTGTGCTCCATTTGCCCTGGATTCATCAAAACCTTTGCAGAGGTGCCAGTATTGTGAGATCTACAGGAGCCTGTATGTGGTGCAAAGTGAAGTGTGAACTTTGAAGCATGAGCTCAGTAATTTTTATTTATTTATTTATTTATTTATTTATTTATTTATTTATTTATTTAATTAATTAATTAATTAATTAATTAATTAATTAATGAAAGGAGAGAGTGTACCTCCAGTGACGGGCAAAATGGGGTTCAGAAACAAGTCTGTTTTCTAAATAATTTTGTAGTTCATCTCATAAAATAGAATGCAACAAAATACCATGTTTTTCTTTTTGTTTCGTACAAATTTGAACAAATTAATATAAAAATTATATAAATATCATTTCTATAGAAACTGCCCGTTCGTTTTTCCTTCAAAGTCATCCTAGCTGTCAAAATATTGGATTTTTCACTGATTTTGATCTGAATTCATTTGTATTATGTATGATCAAAATATACATTTACATATTTATCTACAACATGGTTTTTAATAAACAAAGTCTGCAGTCTAGTTTTTTTTTGCCAATAATTATGAGTACTTTGTTTACAATCAAACATTGAGTACAGTTTGGACAGACTCGGCACATGACAGATATTGAGTCAGTAAAATAATCCCTGGATGTAAACAGTTTCAAACAACAATGAAATTAGTGACTCCAAGTTTAAAGTTCTTCTGTCTGTGGACAAAAATGACTAAAAGTTGTGAGGACGAGAGTAGACCGATGTAAAGTTATTTGAGGGAGAAAATTGAGCAGTCGAGTCAGTTGAAGCAAAAGTTTGGTCGAACGTCAAACGACGTTAGATTCCTTCAGTCAATGAGTTGTGTCTTGAAGTAGAGCGAAGTCTTGCTGCTTCGTTGTTTCAGTTTGATGGTTTTGATTTTGTTTAAATCTGTCCTGTAACAGATGAAAACATTTAACTAAAAAAAAATACCCATTTGGCACAACCCCCCTCCCCCCACACAAAAATGAATTGTTTGTATTATTCCAGTCGTTACGTTTTAGGCATGTAACTCAGAGTTTTAAACTGACTTTAAAGCAAAATAATTTAAAGAAGTAAATAAAATCACAAACAACTTAAATTATTTAGCTATCACTGTCCGTGTGGTTTCTGCCTTGAAATTATTAAACATTTTTGCACTTGGTGCCGTCTGACTTTGCCCCTGCAGTTTTTTACTTGAAGGTTTTGCAGACACAAATTAACGACAAGCTTATTGTTGCTTTTGTCAAAACTTTTTCTGAAGTATTCCTCATAATTTGTGCCTCTTTTTTTCATGTCTGCTCTTTTCTTCCCCTGCCCTGTTTTTCTTTCCTTTCATCTCAGACGGGCTAGAAAATGCTGGAAATTGTCCTCATCTGGAGTCCGAGGAATCAGATACTACTTTTGGGGAATTGTCCAATGTTGATGAGCTCAAGTCTCCGCACAAATCTGACGCGCCAGAGCTAGAGATGCCTTCTTTAGGCTGCAATGGATCTTCAGCCGGGGTCCTGGGGTCTCCGGGAAGCTCAAAAGCCAAGGCAGACCCTGAGAAGAAGTTTATCTGTGGGATCTGTGGTCAGGCCTTTCGCACTAAGTCCTACCTCAACAAACACCAGCACAGAGTTCACAAAGTCCAGAGGGCCCACGGAGTGTCAGGGTCCAGTTTAAGTGAGATGGCGCCCTCCCTGACTTCTCCCTTCTCCCCCCAGCAGAACATGTCCCTCCTCGAGTCGTTTGGCTTTCAGATAGTCCAGTCTGCTTTCGCCTCTTCGCTTGTGGAGCCTGAGGCAGGTCAGAGTGGACTTGACTTCGGAGGGAAGTGACATTTTGTTTTCGAGGCTTCAGTCAAGTTTAGCCTCTAATTATTAGGACAAAGCCAGGTTACCCACAGAAGATGTTCTGTGTTTGGGATTAAGTTTGCCTCAACTTTGAACTCATTTATTTTCTTGTTTGTCTTGTTGCCAAATGTGCATCCAATGACTATTGGTAAAAAAAAAAAACTTATGAAAGAAAAAAAAAATCAACTGCCATTTATTTCCTATTTTTCCTACTTTTTCAGAGTAAACAAAGAGTTGTGTTCAATGTTTTATTAATGTTAAATATGAAGTTTCATTTGGTTAAGCTGATGTCAATCTGTTTAATTTATTTTACTTTTCTCTTTTCCTGACACGTTTGAGCTTACACTGCTGCATAAATGTTTCTTTTCATGAAATAACCTAATACCTATTTTTAACTGCTCTGGTGAAATTAGTAAACATTTGTTTACTATTAAGGTTATTCTTCTTATACACTGATGTCTTTACCTCAAAACAACGTGGGGGGTAGGGTGGGGGACTTAAATCTATATTTATGTAATTTTATTTTTCTCATGGGCAGGGATTGAAATTGACAGTTTTAAAACAAGACTACTTTAAATCAGAAGGTCAGTGAATCTAACAGGCTCGTGTCGCTTTCTGTGACACACGTTAGCAGGTTTATTCTATTTTTTTAGGCCTCTATGATCTTTTTGACATTTGGGAAACAAATGGTTCACAAGAAAAATATGCAAGGAGAGTCAAGTCGTTGATCATTGGGACTTGAGTCAGTTTTCTAAAATACTTGTTTAAATTTGATGATGAAATATGAGCTTGTTGGGATTTAAATTATAATTCCTGCAGCTAAGGCTGTGGTCTAATCTCTCAATTTAGAGCCAGTTCTTCTCTCTACTCAGTCCTTTTGCCCTCTGAACCAGATATTACCAAAAGTGCAGTTTTAAAGAGTTCTTATTTACTTAAATGCATCCAGTGGAGAGAGAATTAGGCTTTATGTAGTATGTGCAGGTGTAAGCTTCCAGACATTACTCGTAATATAAGAAAGAGCCCAGCACCCTGGGCCATTTAGCCAGATAGTGTAGAAATTCATTCTTTTTATTGAACCATAGAAATGATCCAAACAGCAGACTGATAAATGTGACTTGACACAAATTGCATTTATCACATTTAATGAATTTTCTGCATTTTTCGTTGTTAATGCTCAAATCAGTTGTATGCATAAAATGGGGACCAAGATCAGGTATATTTTCATTATATATATATTTTGAAAAAAAGTAATTATATTTTATTAACTTATTTATGCCCCATGTTTAGTCTTTTTTTATTCTTATTGTCAAACAAAAATCTTATGATTTGCTCGCTTTTGTGAAAAAATGTCAGCCTAAATTAAGTTCGGTGGGACTTTAGTGTGTTGTGAAACGAATGATTCATGGCTGACAAAAACAGCTTTTACCGTCAACTTACTGTGATGCAGTCAACTTTTTATTTCAGTCATTTGGACCTTTTTTAAAATTGCGCTTCACTCCCTTCTTAATTGTTTGTGCTTTTTGTTGTTATACGTGTTGTTTAATTTAACTAGTAGTCATTTTATTACAGTGGAAGTTGGTGATATTTTTATTCTAAGACATTCATGTGAACATAACTCAGTAGGACCGTCACATCTATAGTTTTTCTGATTTATTCTCGTCTCTCTTTAAAGTAAACCTGGAAATTTTGTTCTTTGCAAAACACAATCTCAAGTTTAGTTGATAAAGTTATGCAAAAAACACAATTTTAGTCTCTATTTAATTACATTTACAGCAAGGAAGCAGTTTTTAATTCTTGGACAGTTTGCCGTCGTTTAATAGGGATGTTGGATATGTCACTCATTTTCTATTTATTCTAGTTTTTTCTTTCTCCCTTTCTTTCTCAACTAAAACGACACACTTGCATGTAAATATTTTAAAGAGAATATAAAGTACCAATACGGTTTGAGAGCACAGAAATTCACTTACCGGTAATTATTCAGCATCTTATGGACCAACTGTTCATACATCAACATTATCCATAAGTTGGTTTTTTTTTCCTGTAAAATCATGCATCATGATGCAAATCAGGATTAGTGTCACAGTGAAGGAATGTGTGTGTGTGTATGTGTGTGGGTGGGTGTGTAGGATGACAATGACATTTGGTGTATTCTGGTTGGTTTTTGTATTTTACTACATTCCTATATTATTTA
>JAVKLF010000110.1:9294581-9309769 GCA_034783495.1 Millerichthys robustus | reverse complement strand
TTCGTGGTAGAAACGTTTAGTCTCTTCTCCAAGAGACTTCTTCAGTCTGAGAAGTGCAAGTAAACTCAGCCTTATAAGTACCGACTTTATCTAGTGAATCAGCAATTTCAATTTTTTCTCTTTTTCTCCTTTTCTACCTGGACGATTGAGATGCATCAGGATGTTAACATTGTAGTCATCAAAACATGGATACCCCTCTTTCTATTCATACTACTTGATAGCAACTTTGAACATACATTCATCCATTATCTTGCCTATAATCACATTGAATAATGATAAAATCCTATATTATGAGGCCATAAAATACTTGGAAGGAATGAAATTATTTACATAATCAGCATTGTTTCTGCAGCGGAACTATCAAATACGTCACATCATGACACACATGGTTGAGTTCACATAGGCCTGTGTGTTTAAATCCCTGACATTTTGTTTTTGTTACTGGCGCATAAGCTGCTGAAGTCGTGATGGCAACTCTTCCAGTGACATGATCCGGTGCTCCTGAGGAACATCAGCCTCTTTGTGCTTGTTGTGTCGGTCTAAAAGGATCCCATGAATACCCTCAGACCTGGATGCGAGGTAATCGTTCACAAAGTGGTCCCCGACGTGAGCCACGCTCTCAGAGGGTGTGCCACATTTCTGCAAGGCCTGGACAAAAATGGACGGACTGGGCTTCGCTACGCCGGCCTCCTCTGATGAAATCACAAAGCTGAAGTGCGACAGCAGCCCACAGCTACGCAAAATTGCTTCAAGGCGGTTGTCAAAGTTTGAGACCACACCCAGCTTCAGACCGAGAGAGGAGCATTTCTCCAGGGCCGGCTTTACATCAGGATAGATCTGAAATGAAAGAACGTTACACAGATTAGGAGGATACACTTAAATGTTTTAACTGATGTAAACAATATGAGAGACTAATAAACTAATAAATAGACAAGTTTTAGCAAATCTGAAGTAAACTTGTTTGTTCTGTGTATGAATGTGTCAGATGTTGCTTACTTTCCAGTTCGCTGCATTTCTGAAGTTCCAATAAGCATTGTTAGCCACAGTGTTTAACACAGTTGGATCCTGGACCCTGCACTGGGACAGAGTGTCTTTCACCACACTCATCCACCATGTTTGGCCAGTCAGACCCTGAGATTTGCCATAGTTAGGATACCTGCTGGAATAATCTCGATAAACCCGCCTGAAAGCAGCATTGACCTCAGCGGGACTGAGACTCAGACCCAGTTTTTCAGCCTCTTTGCAGTACTGCTTCCCAGCAGATCCAAGCACTTCCACCAGGGTGTCTTTAACATCCCACAACACCCAGCGCAGAGGACCTCTGGCTCGCATTACAGCTGCAAAACCGCAACAGAAAAATACACATTAATAACTGAGCACGACTGTAGAAATTGGACAACTGTTTTAACCACTGTCTTACACAAGTGAAGTAGAATATGCAGACATCAGAAAAGATATATGGATATTTTAATAATGACTATTCTAATTTCATAAATAAATGGCAGTTGCATACAAAAACAAAATGCAGCAAACAAACAAACAAACGTTTTGAACACTGTAAGGAGTTTGTATATTATGTTTAGATATTGATTAAAAGTAAATATAAAGTAAACTAATAGAAGGCAAAGGTAATGACAAATTTAGACTTAAGAAATCAAGCGGAAGAAGTTTTACGTTAATGTTAGTGCAAGAACCCTGAGGGCTGCATTCCACTTAAGTTCTGAGTCTGCGCGTGCTCCTCAAAAAGCAGAATGGAAATGGAACACAGCCCGTATATAATGGCGTAATAAAGCCGAAATGTGTGCTCGTCTGCCGCCACTTAGTTTGTTTCACCCGCCACAGATCATCACTAAACATCCGACAACCATACATTTAGGGCTAACAGCAACCGTAACTATGTGACGTCACTCAGGATGTTTACGTTAACTAGCACTGACTGTGAACCGGAGAGCAGGGCTTAATAAACTTCCGGGTCAGGGCAGTTTCTGGCTACATTAAAGACTTTTACGTATTTATCTATTTTTTATGGCAGCAAGCAGCGCTGTAACTCGCTGTCCTCTAGCCACACCGAAATGACAGGAAAAGGTTTAACGTTACCGATATCAAGTCGCCACGATTGATGTCAGCGGTTTTAAATGAAAGGTCTTCTCTTCTTCATCTTGCTCGTCGTTTTCCGTTTTCGGGCTTTTTTGCCCCCTGTCGGTCAAGCTCAGCTAGTGTCGACTGTTTTATAAAAATGAGAAATAATGAATTAATATATTTCATGTTGTAATATTATTACATTTTCTCAATTGATAGTTATGTAACTTTTTAAAAGCCTTCTGGTTCAGCTAAGACCCAAATTTATGTTGAAATCGTAATTTTATTCTTTATTCGTCCACTCCACCAGGTGGCAGTATGCAGTCAACAAACACTCGAAACGCCACACAGTGCGCATGCGCAGATGTTCACGTGTTGATCCAGGAAAGACGACCCAGTCTGACTGCAAATATGGAATATCAAATGATATAGTTTTTTGTACCAGAAACAAAGTAAATAATAACAGTTTGTTAGAAGTACAATGGCCACTCCAGCTATTCGAATGTTCCGGAGGTTAGAGGGCCTCTTTTGTGTTTACAAACCCGTCGGTGTACACTGGAAAGTCGTGCGGGACACCATCGAGACTAATTTGCTGAAAGGTAAAGATGTCATGGTGGCTTTACGACCTGTGGTTCTTTTATAATCAAACGAAACTACAAGTAGCACCTTTAAATGTGTTCTCCAGGTGTAAATGCTACATCTCAGCCAGTTCCTCGCGAAGTCCGCTTCCTGGCGAGCTCGAGCGATGAAACTGAAGCACCTAAAGGACTCACACTGTCTACAGTCCCTGTTTTGTCCAAACATCCTCTAGGTAAGACCATGGAGCTGTGTAACAGTTATTGATTTTAATCACGTTTTATTGAATGTTTGTTTTCTAAACGGTCAAGTTTTGAAAAGTTAGATCTGTACAAATCACAGGACTTCTTGAAGGAATTTAACAATTTAACAGGAATTTAAGTCTGTTTTAATTTCTGAAGTATAGTTTATAATTACTAGACTATAGATAAACAGACAGACTATTGGTTCCAGTCATAGGGGAAATTGTTTTATATGTAATATAATGAATATAATATTATACATATTTTCCATGTATTTCAGTAACTGGACCTGAATTTCAGCACATTCGAGTTGGAGTGGGACATCGCCTGGATGTTTCGTCTTCTGGAGTTTTTGGTATTAGTTGACACTTTATCCTGGAATATAAGTGTGTTGTTTATCCAAAATAATTTCACAAAATAATACTTCATTTCTGCTCATTAGTTCTTGCGGTTGGGAATGGAAACAGGGCCCTGAATAATCTCTACAACACGCGAATCACAAGGGTGATTTCTCAATTCTGCTGGTTTTAAACTAGATCTACATGCTGAAATAATAACTTTACTGTTATTTATTCATTTATTTCTGTTTATTTAGGATTACACATTGGATTGTGAATTTGGGATGGCAACACATGACTTTTCTCACACGGGTCGAGTGGTGGAAAGGTCTACTTATGGTATTTAACTTTATCAAAGTTTGCCGTTTTTTCTTTCTAAAGTTTAGGTTGACATTATGTGATCACAACAAAATCTCGTTCTGCAGATCACATCACGCTGGACAAACTAGAAAGAGTGACGGCGATGCTGGAAGGAGCCAACCAGAAGGCCCTGAGACTGTAACTAATTTTATTATATTTCCTTACACAAAACTAATTTCTCTTTGCTTTCTTTTGCAATAAGCCGCATGTGCCACTGATCAGTGCCACAGCAATGTACTGCAGTTTGATTTTTGTGTGTGGATTGTGATGTTTTGATCTTCTAACAGGTATTCTAACGTAGACATGAGCTCACAGGAAGCCTATGAGATGGCTGTGCAAGGTTCACTGGGTCCAGATGGGAAATCGGCTCCTATTTTAACAGGCTTACGTTGCATTCACTTCCAGCCCCCTAAATTCATTTTAGGTAAACCCAGTTAAGACAGGAAGTGTTTCATTTACCATTTTAATAAAATGTACTTCTTGTTTGACGCTTATGTTTTCTGCTTTTCCAGAGGTGCAGTGCCTAAACGAAACTCAGAAATATTTACGTAAAGTTGTGCACGAGATAGGACTCGAGCTGCGCAGCACGGCGGTGTGTAAAGGAGTGAGAAGGACACGAGACGGACTTTTCACCCTGCAGGACGCGCTCACTCGTGACCACTGGACCGCTGCCGATGTCATGCGCGCCGTCTACAACTACCACTCCTCGAAGAAGAGGAGAAAACGTCCCCAGTTATTGATGGAGACGTCAATGTTAGAAACATTTGGAGAAGAACTCACAGCCACTCAACAAAGCAAAACAAATGAAGACGTATCAGGAGGTGTAGTTCAGTGACACGTCGTTGAGAGAAGCTGCTGAGTCAGCTGTTTGGCTCAGTTGGAAAATACATTTTCTGATCTGAAAATGATGCAGAAGATCCTAAAATCTGTTTTTCCAGTTTGTTGTTGTACTGGGTTTGTGCTGTTCATGGCGGTTGGGGAGATGGTGCCTCTCGCAGTGGTTCAGGGACGTAAGCACAGACCTATACAGGTCTACAGCCCCTGGCAGCGTTTATGGACTCATCACTCTTGAAAAATGTTTCTTCAGTAGTTTCATTTTGTATAAAAAGAAATGTGTCATGCCACAAAACATCACTTTTCAAAATTCCTACCATCTGGCATAAAGAAAGTAAAATACTCTTTACTGACATGGCAGCTGCAGAGTTTTCCTTCTGTGAGCACCATCTGCTGTAGAGAAAATAGTGTAGCTTATTGTGGCTGGTTATCAGAATAAATTTCCTCTGCAAATCTTGTATTTCAGTCCATTTAAAAGACTTGGTTTTTCCAGCAATTTTCAAAAAACAACTCAGTAATTTGGTTATCACAGATAACATCTGTTCAATGGCTTTTGCTTTGAAACGTGTATTATTGATGATGGAACTGGATGAATTTTAAAGTCGTTCTATCAGATCTGCAGTTATCTGTGACCTCTGTTATATAGGATTGAATTTTGTCTCTAGTTGTTTCCAGCTTTGGAAAAAAAGGTTCTGCTAGAAGTTTTTTGAGTTGATTGGCGTGGCATCATTGTTTTCATGCTCCTCATACCGTAGAAGGGTTTGTTTTCCCTCTGGGAAAAACAGTTTTCTTTGTTAGACCGGAAAAACACAACTCACTTCAGGACAGAACATATGCAAGCAAACAAGTTGTTTTCCCAGAAGTCTATTGAGAGTAAGACGGAACAAATTTATTGTTCTACATTATTACATAGTAATTTAATAAAACTTGACACTGAAAAAATGTAAGTCCATTAAGTCGGACTGCATCTAATTATAGGTGCATGAAATACTTTGTCCATCTGACAGACGTGGCAGCTGTGGGTGGGTGCATTATTTAAAAACTAATGGAAAACACTTGTGTCGATGTTGTAGAACAAAAGTTACGCAACAGAAGATTTACTTTGTGAAGCAAGTTTACTGCGTTAAACCCTAAAACATTTTTTTTAAGCAGAAAGTGCTTGAGTACTTAACCATCAGATCTCAGATTACAGCTTCAAACTGAAATATTGATTGTGTTTAAAGATGGAACAAGAAGAAAATATCCAGAATCCAGTAAAGTGGAGACTGAACCCCCCCAAAAAAACACAAGGCAAAAAAGATTAGAAAAATATAGATATTTTACACACAGAGCTTCCACTGCAGTTTATTTAGTGGCCCATCGTCACATTTTTGGTAGTTAGTCCCATCTCTATGTGTCCCTGTTCAGGGTGTCCCTCACCTTTTGCAGTGTCTGCTGAAGATGGACACCAGCTGCCCCAGACTCAGAGAAGAAGCAGGTAAAGAAAAATGGTTGGATGGAGGAAAGGCCACACTTGAACTGCAGTGGGAACTCTGTTTATGTGCAGATATTTTTTTTTATCATTTATGCAGTAAATATATATATATATTATAGACTTGATATATTGAAAAATTAAATTTCTCTCAAAAATATAAGTACACAATATCAAATAAAATAAAAGTTATTCCCTTAGTAATCCAATAAACTTTACCAGCTCTTCACGTCAATAGAATATTAAATATAAAGAAGTTACAATTTGAAAAACCCTTCCATTCAGAACACAGATTTCACTCTTTGTAGGAGGATACTGCCTTTCGTTTATTTTCCAGATAGACATCTGTTCAGCAACACTTGGATTGACTTTTCGGCGCAGTCCGCTGCTGTAAAGCTATGGCTTCCTCTCTTAAATCAGAGTTTTGATTCAGCATCCTGCAAACAAGAAGGCAAAATCAGCTAATGTCACAGGAACCATCTTCATAGCACTATCAGTCTGCATATTTTTTATTGTTATTACCTAGCCATGGTTTCCAAAGCCTCAATTACATTTTCACCTGTGGCAGCACTGCACTCCATGAAGCCAAAGTTGTATTCCTGTGGAGTAAAAACAAAAAAAAACCCCACTGTCTTTTAGTCTGATTCAATAAAATATCACCAAAAACCAAAGAGGTTTAATGCACCGTGTGTATACCTTTGCAAGAATGTCCCCCTGTTCAGTTTTAACTTGTCTCTCCATGTGATCGCTTTTGTTTCCGAGAAGCAGAACAGTCACATTTTCTGCAGCAGATTCCTGCAACACAGATTTGTTTTGATGTACTGTGCAAACAACAAGTCACGAGTTGGGTGTGCTGCCTTTTTTTAAGGTGATTTTGATCGCACCCCCTGCAGGGGAGCCACACCTATAAGCTTTATTTGACACACCTGCATATAGTTGGGAGTAAACACATTAAAAACAGGTTGGTTCACAGAAGCCATTAAACGGCTTTTGGCTGCTAATGACGGCACCTCACCTGGATGGAGTTTGCCCAGTAGCTGACTGCAGAAAAACTCTGTGAGGACGTGATGTCATACATCAAAAGAAATGCCTGGGCTTTGTGGAAAATATGTCTTGTGAGGCTGTGAAACCTACAGCAACAGTTAAGAACATTGTTAGATAATAATGCACCAGCATCATTTCAACACAAATGCAGTAAAAGAAGACTTTAAGTTCTGTACTTTGCTTCTAGCTAAAAAAACACAACAAAGAAAAATCTACATTTTTGAAGCCAGTTTTTTGTATGAGAAGATATGATGAATTGGTTTTGTCCAGCTTAGAGCTCACAAAAGAGCTCTGCTAAACCAGTTCTGGAACATGCTGCATTGTGACTTCAGGGTGAATCATCATTGCTTTTGAGCTCCATGTCTTGCTTAAAATGCTGCCGCTGTATCTGTATTTACAGGACGCACCTCATATAAGTAGCTTTGATAGTGTTTTTTAAGATGTTGAAATGTAAACACAGAAACACAGACAGGATAGACATTTAGGACAATGAGACAACCTGTCCTCAACCACCAGATAAACAGTGTATATGCTGACAAACCACAGCCATTTCCTAGAAACTATAAATAATCAGCACACGTGACAGAACACTGCACCACAAAACTACACTGTGTTCTTTTGATATTGATGTTTTTGTATACAGCTGACAGTATTACCCATGACCAGCAGACACCGAAACTCTTGTTGGAAGGGAATTCCTTATTGTGCATCTGGTTTTGTTGTTCAACTATCCATTTCAAAAACAAAAGGTTGGTCTCCATGCAAGTTAGGGCTTTAAACATTGTGCCAGAAAGTAATTGCCCAGCACCTTTAATGTTAGTCACTGCAAATATGCTTTCGTGATTTCCGTACTGTATAATGAAACTGGCTGAATAAATACTTATATATACTTGGGAAATGATCTTTCATTAGACAATGGCCATGCCTGTCGCAGACACGTCTCCCTACAATGTTACTAGCTTCAGATAAGCTCGTTATTGCAACTTATCTGTCCATTCATTCACCCATCTGCTTATCTGTGGTCAGGTAGAGTGGAAGTAACAAACTGAGGAGGGACACCCAGACATCCTTCTCCCCAGCGACACTCTACGGTTCCTCCCAGGGATCCCAAGACAGTTACAGGAAGTTCAGGGTTCGCCACGACTCCTCCCAGTGGAACATGAGAGGCATCCACAGGAGGAGTCCTGATCGGATGTGTGGACCACCTCAGCTGACTCTTAAAGATGTAGAGCAGCAGCATCAGCTTCACTCTGAGCTCCCCACAGTCTCCCCCACGGAGGAAACTCATTCAGCTTCTGGGATCTCTCTTATTTTAGCCAGTGTCTCAGGTCCATGGGTGGAGTTTGGAATGTAGACAGACCATTAAACTGAGAGCTTCACCTTTTGACTTAGGTCCTTCTTTTTGATGACAGGCAGGCAGACAAGTCCATTGCAGACTTATTGCCCCCTAATTCATTTCCTTTTAAAACAGAAACAATGATTAGTGTGAAACTCACCTTTCTTGACCTGCTGTATCCCATAACTGAAGAAGCACAGGTTTTCCATCTACCACCACAGTCCACTTGCAGGAATCCAGGCCTGCAAATTATATCAGAGTGACCTAACTCTGTGTACTGACACACAATAATGAGAACAATCCAAAAGATCACAATCTCACCAACGGAGGCAGGTATGTCTAAAGCAAACTTTCCACTTAGAGCTCTTTTGATGAAGGAGGACTTTCCCACAGAGCTCTCTCCAACCAGCACCACATTGTAGCTGTTTGAGCTCCCGGTCCCTGTTGACATGACAAAGAAAGTACTTTCCTGATCATATTTTAAAAACAACGGAAAGGAAAAAAATAGTCTCCTGATTGACGTGTAGACATTATTTACCAAAAGACAACTGCCCTTTACTCTCTTGGCTAGAGAGGTTTTCACCAAGATACAATTTTCTGGGAGTCGCTTCACTGTGAAACAAACACATTTTCATTTGAGTGACAAAGATTATTTGTCAGACTAAATAGCATTTATTCGTCTTTCCATTTTAAGTGTTCCATTGTCTGTCAAACAAAAAAAAAAAAGAAATAAACCTGGATTAAAGGAACAGCTGAAAATGTTGAAATGTTACAGAACAGAAGAGACACATGCAGGACCAGAATGGCATCCAGAGACTTCAATAGTCCACTAATCCCAAGTTCTTTTCTGTTGCCAAGAATAAATCCAAATAAATCTCTCATAAGTATTGAAATATTTTCCCAGAATCAATCATATGCTATGTAAAACCTTCCACCTAACTTTAATTTATTTTTAATTTTATTACCTTTGTTGGCAGGGCTGCAACAAATTAATAAACATCGATGCACTACCGTGTTTTTTATCTGTTGTCCCTGAAAAAGTGTCAAAGATTTACCTTAAAAGTCAATTTAATGTCAGAACATTACTGGTAAACATTTTGAAAAATAAATCATCAAACAAGTTAACTCATTTAAGAGTAAAATGGATGAACAAAGAACAGAAACTCTTCTTTTTTTCTCACTAAATGGGTTTAACTGCGTGTTGTTTCAGTTTCATATTACGTTGGATGGAAAGGGGGTTTATTTTTTATACATGAAGTTATTTTTGACTCATTACAAAACTGATGCACAGTTGAAGGTGCAAACACTGCTGGGAAACAAAGCGGGTGGTGATGTTGGCCAAAATATGTCCACACAAACAAAACAAAGACACACGCCACAAAAATTCAAAACTTTGAAATGTTTTAAATTTAGCTTCATTTGTTTCATTTTTTGAAACACTCAGAACTAGTGAGGTAAAATAGATCATAATACATCACAAATAAAACATTTTCTGTGGTGGCTAAGGTCAGTTCTGAATATTTACCATAAAGCAATTCACAGCTGCAATAGAAATACATTTTTTAATGGAAATTTGTGAATTTTTCCCTGCAAGTACAATTTATTATTGTTTGTAGAAGCCAGATTCATACGGTACGGAGCCCTCCAGGGGACATGGGGAATTTTTAATTTTTTTTTCTGCGTTACCTCACAATACTTTTTACGTTACCTGTTTTAGAAAAAAAAAAACCCGTGTCTCCTAGAGGGCTCCGTAGTTTCAGGACTGCAGAGGAGCCAGAAAAAAAAGGGGAACAGGGCGGCAAAAACTACAAATGAACAAAACTTCAGGCAAAGGGGAGCAAAACCAGACGTGACAGGAAGCACACGATGGCAAACTGAAAGCTTTATGGACAGGTGCTGATGAGAGGAGTGGAGACACCTGGAATAATAACAACAGGGAACAGGTGAAAGTGGGCGGTGCAGGATCTGAGGGGCAGAAACTGACTGAGGAAGACTGAACTGTGCACAGGACACCAGACAAAACAAAAACAAAACACAAAGAAAAATATAAACAACACAAAAATCTATCAAGACCAACTGAAAAGACAGATTTTTTTTGTCCTAAATGTATTTGTGCTTTTTTAAATCCAACAACCCAGGATGCTGCAATGTTTTCTGCAAATCCTCCACGCCAAACTTACCTCACAGGCGCTTTAGTTTCCAAGATGCTGACGTTGGCTGACACTTTATCACTATTTTTATCAACCTGCAGAGACAAAAAAATGACTATTTGCTTCTAAACATAATCTTGAGCTGACAGCATCAGATCTTATGCATTTATGGGCTATTATAGAATATCTGTTTTACCTATTTTTTCATATCAATGTCTGATCTCATACAAAGCCTGTATGTGCCATATTTCAGAGGAAACCAGATACAGGTTTATGTTCCTCTTTCTGTTGTGTGAAACATGTAGCGTTGACCACACGTTCCTTGTTCTAGTTTATTGCCTCAGAACATTTATGTCACAAACAACTAAAGAGCAAAATGTTTTAAGCAAACAGCATTCAGTGTGTACACTCATTGTGCTCATTAAACATAAAAACTTTATATTAGAAATGCTACGATAACTAATAGTAATAAATAAAGCACAATTTTCTGTTGAAGTATTTTTGAAGTACTTAGTAAGCATAAATACATGTTTTACCAAAATGGGAAACAAAGATAAAAAGATCTTAGACTTTGCTTCTTACCTCTCTTATTTTCTCTACATCAGATGATTTATCTGTTTGCCGTTCAGCAGCCTTGTGTGGACCCTCTTCCGTGGTTCCTCCAGCATCATTTTCATTTTGTGCATCTATCAGTCCAACCTCGCTTTCATTTTGGTCTCGGTTTCTTAGCTGGAAGTGTGACTTCCGATTAGATCCAAATTTCTTTCTCCTCCCACCCGATGCTGGTTCCAACACCGAGACATCCTGGCTCAGAGAAACTGGACTTTCTTCAGGTGTTTCTTCAGTCACAGGTTTCAGTAAAGCCTCGCCAATCTCACTGATAGCGATTGTTTCAAACACTTCTCCTCGTTTTGGATCAGAGTCAGCCTTTTGGCTCTCCGTCTGAACTTGCAGTTTTTCCTCTTCGATTTCTGAGACTTTCTTACTTGTTACATCTCCTCCAGTTGTCTCAACCTCCAGCTCCTCCTCTTGGTTTATGTTTTCTCTTTTGCTTCTTGATTCAAGATCTCTGCGAGTGGAGCCCATTTTTCTTCTCCTGGTGGCTGGACTGAAATCTGGGCTCGCACTTTTTACCTCTACAGTTTGACTGTGAATCCCCTCACTCACGTTCCCTGGTTTTTGTTCTTCGCTCCCTTGGATGTGCCCGTGCTTGTCAGAATCGCTACTTTTGGCTTCATCAGCTTCTCGTTGCATTAAACCACCATGCAATGGTTGAACATTTTCACTTTCTCCTCCTGCAGTTGAGGGAAGCTCCTCCACAATCTTCATCTTCTCCAGACTCCTCATCCCATCTTCTGTGTTGCTCTCCATTTTTGTTTCATCTCTGTTGTGAGTCTCTCCCTCTTGTTTTCTGCTGACTGGAGTCCTGCGGGAAGAGCCTAACTTTTTCTTCTTCTGTTTGTCTTTTGCTTCAAAACTGTCAGTAAGATCAGAACTAGTTTTCCCTTGCTTGCTGTTTCCAACATCCATTGTTGCAGATGTTTCACTTTTGAAGGATACATCCACAGGTGACTCCTCTGAAGCAGAAATGGACTCTATTTCTTGTTTTTCTCCCACTTCATCCACTTCAGGGTTTTGCACATTTATCAAGCTTGCCACCTTTGTGCTGCAATCTTCTGATGTGACACAGTCCACAGTTTCTGTCCCAGCTTCTCTGCTTTGGTGCTGAATGGCTTTGTCTTGATCAGTCTCACTCACACTGCCTGGCTCAGAGATTATAATGTCATCATGATGTAGGATACTCTCCATATCTGAGGCACCTTTCGAAACACAGGCTTCCGGTGATTGCATTAATAAGCTCTTTTTATCTGTGTCACATCCTGGAAGTTGACTTAAATCATCAGGGTCATGTGCAAGTTTCACATCTTTCTCTTTACTTGATGTATTATTATTGTCTTCTTTGTCTGAGCTAACAGTCGTATCGGATGTTGAAACTTTTTCGTTGTTCAGATTTTCATGTGAAAAAATTGCCTTCTCCTCCAGCTCCTCTTCCGGCTTTTTATCCTCAGTTGAATCAACTGTTTCAAATTTCTGAACAGATTTTAAGTATTTTGATTCTCCCTGCATAACTGTTTTTGTTGCAAACGTTTGTGTTGCAGCATCATTCTCTGTATTTTCTACACCTTCCTCTTTATGTTCTTGGTTGGCTTCAGTAATCTTGGCATTTTCTCGTCCTTTAATTCTTCGGCTCGACCCCATTTTCCTTCTGCTCCCAGCAGCTTTGACGTCTGAGTGAGTTTCATCTTTGTTGCTTTGATAGATGTCCTGAGAATTGGAGTCTAAAACAACATTTGCATCTGGCTGCAGTTTTTGCACAGAAGACATGTTCTGTGGAAGTGAGATGAAATCAATGTGATGCACATCTTGCATTTGTTCTGGGTCAATCTCCTCTTTATGCTCTTTAATCTCAATGTCCTCTGAAAGTAGACTTTCTGTATTTTTGTTTATCTTGTTACTTTCATCTTGTTCCTCATTCATAGGTAAATTGTCATGTGGTGATGAGAATGCTTTTTGCTCAATGCTGTATTTGTCTTCAGTGTGCTCTTTATAGCTACTCCTTTCTGTGGTTCTTTCTGGCCTAGCAGAAACATCTGAATCACTCAAACGCCTCGATATTTCAGCGTCTTGGCCCTTTTCTTTGCTTTTTGTTGAGTGAAAAATGTCTCTGGATATTATTTCAGTCTTTTCTACAAGATCGTATGACTCCTTTGTAGCTGTATCATGAACAGAAAGCACACCTTCTGTTTGCTCTTGATCCGTCTCTTGTTCATACACTTTCTCAACTCCATGCTCAGTATGTTCAGGTGATTTGTTGGTGATGCTATTTGGAGATGTTTTCTTAATCTGGTCCTCAGGGTCGGTTTCTTCTCTCCTGAAGCTTTTATCTGTATTTATTTCTGACATGACAAGACACACTTCTGGTATAGACACAAAAATGTTTTCTTTCGAACATCTATCCTGCATTGAAAGGTCTGCATTTTCACTGGAAAGGTCTCCATCTGAAATCAATGGCTTGTCAATGAGCTTTTCATCTGCCTGTGAGGTTGAATGTACACCAACAGATGGTAACTCAGAAGTCCAACCAAAAGCACCAGTATGCAGATTCTCTTCTTTCTGGCCTGTTGACGTTCCTGTTAATGTTGTTTCATTGAGTGAGTTGCCGCCTGCTTTCTCCTTTTCTTCATCTTCTTCTATGTGTTTATTGTACGTTTCAGTAACAGAATCTTTGACCGTTTGTCTTCCTTTGGTTCTACGGCTTGAGCCCAGTTTACGTCTGCTGCTACTGTTGTGAAACTCCATGTTGGTTTGCTCATGCATGCTCAAAGAATCATTTTGAGGCTGCGAGTCAAAAGAAACAGATTCTGACTGAAGGGTTGACAAAACATGTTCGTTCTCCTCCACTGTAGAGGAGAACTCAGCCTTCCCCTGACGAAATATATGTTCAGATTCGGGGTTTATGTCATTTTCTACTCTGTCTTTGAAGTCATGGGCCTGTCGTAAAGCAGAATCTATCTCTTCTAAGTCACTAACTTGAGGTTTACTGGCATTACAGAAATCAGAAACCTCAATTTCGTTTGTAAAGTACTCTATTTGTTCAGATATATTGGCAGGCTCCTTCACATTTGCAGAAATATTTTCATAATTTTCTGTAGTGTCACCTTTAAAACCTTCAGATGAACGATGAATTTGTAGATTTTTTTGCATTTGTGCTGGATGACTTTGTACTTTCTGCACTCCCTTTTGAGTATTGTCTAAAAGATCCTCACTGTAAAAAGCACCAAATGTATCCGTTTCCTGCTGCATGGGCCTCACAGTTTCTTCAACCATTTTAACATTGATGTCTAATTCTCTTTCAGTTTTGGGTTCTTCAAGATTTTGACTACCAAGAATTAAAGTTTGTGTTTGAGTTTCAGGATATTTTGTTGCTTTGGAGCTCTGAACCTCAGAAGAATGATCAGGTGAAGGCATTAAAGACATGGAGCTATCCTTGTAAACAGACAGTAGATCATCATATTCATTGTCTTCAGTCAGTTCTTTTTGTTCTGCTGTATTAATGTCTAATAAAATTGTTGTTTCAAGGGCTGTGCCATCCTTGGTATTTTCTAAAACTTTCTCTTTAGTTATAAGACTGGACTCCAGTTTTCTTTTGTCTGAGTTAGTTTGATCGCCAACAGTTATAGACTCATTCTGAGGCTGAGAGTCAAAAGAAACAGTTTCTGATAACAAATCAGCAGATTTATTCTCCTCTGTATCAAGAAAGAGGTCTCCTTTTTCCTGATCCAGTACATTTTGTGCTTTGAGTTTTATATTATCCTCTACTCCATCAATGGACTCTTTAACCAGACTTCCAGAAAATTCCACCTCTTTCATGTCACCAATTTGTTTTTTAATCGGATTACATATATCAGAATTGCTAGGTTCCAGGCCTGAAACCGCTGAGATGTTTTCTTCTGTAAGATGCTCTTGCTGTTTGGTGGCAAAATTATCAGTAGTTTTTGTTGTGAGATCTGATAATTCAGAGATATCCGATCCAGAAACGTGAGAAACAGACAACAGGTTATTCTCAGGTTTAATGTCTTGACTCAGTTTGTCCATCTTTGCTGGCTTTTTTCCTAATGATTCCTCCAGTGTTTCAAGGACTTCACCACCCATGGTATTTTCTGATACATCTTCTTTGGATTCTTTACCACGGTGTCT
>JAVKLF010000110.1:9266966-9284386 GCA_034783495.1 Millerichthys robustus | reverse complement strand
GCCAATTCCTCTTTAGGCAATACAATTACTTCTTGCTCAACACTTTTAATTTCGCTGTTTACTTTATTGGTGGTATTTTCAGTTTTCTCAGGCGTGGTTGACTCTGAAACTATTTTAGCATATGACTCATTCACTGAGAACTTGCCCTGAAAACTTTTATCTTGACTGAACAAGTCTGTATCAAGTTTCTTATTACTGTCTGATTCTTCTACAAAATACATGTTGGAGTGTTGTTCTTTTATGTCCATCATTTGTTGAGGAATTGAAAGACGTGCAGATTTATTGGTTATCTCAAGAAGACAATCTTCGGTTTCCTTATTTTGTGCAATACTTTTGTCAGTTTCTTCTAATGTCGTCTCATCTTTCCAGTCGTGCACACTGCTTTCTTTGCTGACTAGAACTTCAACAGGACCCTCTGAAAATGACATTGCAGTTGAATCTTTGTTTTCAGGTATATGAACTGAGACCAAGGAGGTAACACACTTTGCAGATGCACATTCACTCTCTTGACCCGATTCTTTCTGCATTTCAAGCTTTGTTGTTGCAGACACTTGTGTTTGGAGAGTTGCAATACCCCATGCCTCTTCCTGAACATCCTTTCTAGGTTCAAGCCCTTGCTCCGTTTCTGGCTCTTTCACGTGTTGCCTTCCTTTATTTTTTCGACTCGAGCCGAGTTTTCTTCTGTTCATTGTGACTTCATGTGTAGGTGGATGCTTGGTTTCAGCTTTTGAGCTGTCAGCATTAAAAAGATAGTTTGTCACTTTAAAATAAAAATCTACACTTAAGCTACAAATGTACAAGTTGTTAGCAGCAGAGGTTGATTTCAGGTTCAGTTACATTCAACAATAACTTTCTCCCGACATAGTTTGCAGATTATCTAAGTGCCTCCAGCATGAGACACTCGGTTTAGAAAAGCATTAGGAAATCTTTTTTTGAATACGGCTCACAACAAACCTAATGAAACTGTAACCCTAAAGAAAATGTTATACGTAGCCCAAGTTTCCTAGTATTAACCAAGTTAAATTGTTTAAACTAAACAAACTTCACACAGCATAAGAACTAACACAAAAGTCTATCTAATGCATTTTAAACTGCAATTACATTTATTGGAAAGAAAAAAAGCTATGTCTACTTAAAATGATTTCCGGATGTATAAATACATGTACTTACCACCCAAATCTGGCACAACTGTTGACTCAAACCATGAGCTACTCTTTAACGTCAAGTCATCTGCTCTGCTCAATGGGAGTTGCACTTCATACTTCGGGGGAGTGTTCCTTCACTGCAAACACGCCTGACAGCTTCCTGTGTGGGTTACACTTGCTGGTTTATCAGTAGTCAAAACTCACTTCCTGAATCACATAAAGCTCAATTCTTCAGGATGACTTTAGAGTTGTATTAAAAGAACCAAAATTGTAACCAAGGAAAAACATTTATTGAATCAGTTAAACTGCATCGTCACAATTCAGAGTCAAGCAAGTTTGAGTAAATGTAATCTGAAACAAGTAACATACAGTAAGTAAAATAAAGAGTAGCAGATAGTTTTTAGGGACAGCCAAATCACAGTACTAGCATTTATTACATCTCTGCATCTCACAGTGACCCATTGAAACAAACAGAAGACACAATCAAGAATAATAAAAAAAAAACATCACAAAAGTTTAATTCAACAGTTAAAAAAACATTTCTACTAAGAAATCAAATGGAGTATTCAATTTCAAAAACATGCAGGGCGAGTGTATTTCATGTGAGTAAATCAGTAAAATGGGAGGATCTTGCCAGTAGACATGACAAAATAAGAAAACCTTTAGTCCTTTGTTCTTTAAATGAACACGTCACAATGTATAACATAACCAATCTAATGCTGTTTTAAAGTTGCAAACAAAAATCTACACACACACACAAAAAAAATAGGAATATAAAAATTTTTTTCTTCTTGCAACTGTGGTATAGTCTTGCAAAACAATCCAGGATCTTCATTTTCTTTCATTGGACCTGGAACGACTTTAGAACAAGGAAACTGGTAAAAAACTTGAAAAAAATAGGTTTGTCAACAGTCAAATTTATGAAATGAAACAAATTTCAAATCTACCTCCTTGATCGAGAAAAGGATCGTGAACGTTTACGATTCTTGTCTCTGGAGAGAGACCGATATCTTCGTCTATCTCTTGACAAAGACCTGAAAGAAAAAGAAAGAAAGATGTAATCAATCAGAAAGATTTATAGACCTAATAGCATTTACTCAATCTTACCTGCTGCGACTGCGACTCAGGCTCCTCTTCCTTGGTGATCTATGTTGTGCATAGAGTTGACAAAAATGAAACGCAAAACTAAATTAGGACAAGATACGTAAACAAATCTTGACAATAATGAAACTTGTGGTATTTTAATCCTTAAGGTCAACTCATTAAAAGAGAAAGTTTTCCAATGAGAACCAATTACTGGGCCAGACATTTAATAAAGACCAGTGCTTGACATTAAGCTTCTATTTACACTACTCCACATATTTTGAAAAATTTATATTTTCTGTTGTGTCTGCATTTTTTGCTTCCATAACAATGAGAGTATTTGGTGGAAAAAAAAAGAAATAAAAACTCAGCTTTTTGTATCTGTGTGAACACAAAAAACAGAACTTTTTTTTTCTTAGAAAGAACGATGTAAAGCTTATGTAGCATTTACCCACTTTTACTCTGTGACATTAAACAAGTTGTGGTGTCATTTTTATCCTACCACCAATAAACTTTGATCATGTGCTGAAATAGTTACAAAGTAAGAGAAAAATGTAAATAGTATAAAACAAATTAAGATTAATTTTTGGACTCGTAGCCATGCTACTGATGTTCTCTGTATTTTGAAATGTTGGTAATGGGAATGTTCTTACCACCTAGTGATCCAGCATGGGTATTGCAACAGTGAGAACTTGTGGAAAGGAACATTTTAAAAACAAAAAGATATTTTAGTTTAAAAAACATGAATATATCTGGAGTAGTGTAGGCAACACTAAAAAGTTCCTATGAAAACTCAATCAACATTTTAGACCTCCTGATTGATGCCAAGCTGCACATATTTGTTTTTTAAGACATGGGTGTCAGTTTCTAAAAGAAATTCTACACAAAGTAGGCTGTACCTCATTGCCCCCCCAAAATGTTAATTTTAGATTTCAAAAAACAAACAAATGAATACGGTATTTGAGGCAAGTGTAACACAAAAATGAATATGTATGGAATGGCTGAAGAAATAAAATAGCAAAAACTGCATCAGGAACCCAACCCACTTTACAGTAAATAACATTCCAAATGGTGTGAGAATGAGGCATAAAATGCACTCAGTTACTTACAACATAAAACAATTTTTGGCAAAATAAAACTTCTGAATGCTGATCCAGCCCCTTGAGCTTTAGATTTTCTTTTGCAGAGCTGCACTGAGCTTGCTTTTAGTACCCAAATTGCTGAAGGAAAGCTGTCAACCCGCTTTGAAAGCTAGATTTATCATACAAACTACAAAGAGCAGGATAAAAGCAACTTACTATTTTGGGGGATTTGGACAAGATAGAAATGATGCTAGGAAGCCAGACTGATGAGGGAGGTCGAATTGCAGAGAGGATTTGCCATATGATGCAAAAGTTGCTTGGTGGCTGGTTGGAGTAGGAAAGTTGTAGATTTTTCCTGCCTTTTTTTGGTGAGGGGGTGAGGACTAGGAAGGGATGTAAACCAAGGGCTGTTCCCGGTGATACAGGAGATGTGTGGAGAATAGATAGAGTAAAGACGCTGATTGGTTGATAATGTGAAGTGGACCGCTGTTGATTGGATAAAGGTCGGAGGAAGTAGAGGAGGATGCTGGGAACTGCATGCTCAGGAACCAAAAGGTTGGTGCAACCTGATGACTGGCGGTGCGCCTGGGTCATGTGACAACACCAGCCAAGCTGATTGGGGCTCGCTGGTCAGCAGTCACATGATGCTGAAAGAAGACTAGTTGACTGACTCAGATGGTGAGAAGCGTGGTGGCGACTCTGCAACGGGGTTCAGTTTTATTAATAAATGGCAACTGAACTGAGAAATAAAGCAAAATGTACACCTGCAGAAACTGATTCCAAAAGTATATAGAAATATATTTGATGGATGTTGAAGTTGTAACTGTCCTTTTACAGATCTCTGTTAAATTTGCTTTGGTTCCTACAAGCATCTCTTTAGAAGGATTTTTAATTGGCCATGTACTCAATATAAAAAAATAAAAATCACTGCACTGAGATGCAAACTTTGCTTAAACAAAAATTAGACTGAAATTAAAATTATGAGCAAAATTTAATTTGTACCAGTTTAATAATTTAGATAAATAGGCTATATTAAGAAATATAAAAGCACAATGAATAATTCTACTCCTTAGCCAGTAGTACCTCCTAACAACTAGTTAGGTTTTAAGCCTGGGGTGTCCAGTTCTGGTCCTTGAGGGCCACTATCCTGCAAGTTTTAGAAGTTTCTTTGCTCCAGCACACATGATTTGAATGAATTGGTAATTAACAGGCTTCTGCAGAACTTGAAGAGTTCTGTTTAACCACTGAATCAAGCATGTTGGAGCAAAGAAATAAGTAGAAGTCTGTCTAAAAACTAATGAGTCATTTTAATAATCAACACAATTTACTTGGTTTGAAAGTAGAATCAAATTGGTAATTTATAAAATGCATACCTGCGTCTGACGGGAGGACTACGGCGCCTAAAATCATCCCGAGGGCGTCTACTCCATGATGGAGGAGGTCCGCGGCTCCTTGAGCGCTTTTCCCCCGTCGATAACTCAACACGCACTCGACAGCCACACATGGTTCTAAACAAAATTTTCAGGCGAGTCAGGCACATAATTTTTTTCCATTGACTTCTTTTTTTCACCCATTTCAACTTCAATAGCTAGTTGTTTTGGTAACACTAATGTGCAAAAAGTCAATCTTATATACATCAAACTGTTATATTTGGTAGTTTTGTCAATGCAACAAAAGTGATCAGAACAATTCTAGTACAACTTGCTTGAGAATACAAAATTTGTTACTTTACCAAGTTCTGAAAACAGATAATTTGTTCTTTGAATTGCAGCACAGCACAGTAAAAATCAAAAATAACGCCCGTCAGTATTACCTTCCATCCAGTTCTCTTACAGCATCAGATGCATCTCTGGGGTCTTCAAACTCCACAAAAGCAAAACCTGGTGGATTCCTGGCCACCCAGACATTTCTTAAAGGGCCGTAGTATCCAAAAGCTCTTTCCAACTCTGTCTTATTTCCATTGTTTCCAAGATTGCCCACGTAAACCTTGCAGTCAAGGGGACAGTCCCGATGAAAAGCAGGGTCTAAAAAGGACAAAGACAAAATCAGATACAAAACATTCACATAAAGAAGTCATCTAGTCTTTGCTGTTGTTGACGAACATAAATGTTTTTTTTGTGTGTTTTTTTTTACAAAGTGGTTCAGGCTTCTCAAGAACATTTCCAAAATCTCTTGGTAAAGAAACCGATTGTTCTTTTGGTTCTGAGTGGTTTGCAGTTTTTCTGAATGAATAAAATTCAATAAATAATAACAGTACTTTCTTTTTTTAGTTCAAAAGTAAAGAATTAAATCATAAAACAAGTTATGATTATTGATTAAGCAGTCTTTTGATGTACTTATATAACAGTTAAAATCATGACATTGTCATGTCATTTATTAAATGATCAGATTCTGACCATAGACAGAGAGGACATAAGCTCTGTATGGCTCATTATCACCCTGAACAAAATAATCATCATGGAGGAATCCCTTGTGTACTGAACATTCCTACCTCCCATTTTGGAGTCCAAAAATCAGATGTTGCTGAAACAACAAACAAAGCAAAAAAAAAAAAAGTTTAATAAACAACAATCAAAAAGACAAAGTATTTTTTTTTAATTTAGCCTCAACACTGAAGCACTAAATGGTAAAAAATACATATAGCTCACAATTTAAGCCTTTTTTCACCCTTCATACCATCAATACTTAAAACCATTAAAATAAAGTTAAATGACATTTAGCTAAAATGCAAAAAATCCATTGTTACTTTAATTACTTGCTTTAAGTACTTTAAATGATTTCTTTTAAAACTCCCAAGCTTTCACATTTCCTCTCTAAACAGCCTTCTCCTTCTTACCTTTTAGTCATGCCTGGATTATGATGAGAATATATATAAAACAACTGATTGCTTGGCACTTTTATAAAGTGCTTCTCCTGACCTGTCAAAAACTAACAAACTTTAATAAAAAATTGAGAAGCTATGTCTGTTATATTTTTACATCGCTGATATTTTAAATCATTTTATTAAACTTGCAACTCAGAATCAATCCCTTCACGCACACCCAGTAAAATACTGTATATCTTTATTTAATTTTATCTGTTTTTCCTATTAAGATTTAGGTGTCAAATTCGGTATGCAATCATGTTTAATTTTGGGTTATTTTCTATATTGCTGTTAACGATCCTTAGTGGATCCCCGAGAACAAGATATTAGCTTTATGGTTTTCAACAACTCCTCGACACTAAAAAGCATTTTGATAAAACTTACTGTACTAATTTTATTGGTTGCAATAACCTCTATTATTAAATTATTCTAATTTGATCAATTTATCAACAGGTTTTCAATCCCTCAACTTTATGCAAACGCAGAATCAAACAACTAACATTAGCATCCCTGCAAGACGTTTGAAAAACCATTAACAATTGTATATGCCAATTTCCTAAAACAAATGTTTGAGCATACACATAAAGATAGGCATGCTAAACACGAAACCCACCTTTTTACAGCTATTTTGTTAGAAAATGTTAAGGTTGATTTGAAACCGCTCGCTTCTACAAGAGGCCGCTATTAGCTTCTTAGCACATCTCCAGAGAACGGAGCAGTTCTTTCTTCTTTTCTTTCTGAATTGACGGAATACGAATGATCACCAGAACAGTAGAGCGCCATCTACCGCACGACCAGGAATCAGCTTCATTCGATTTTCTGAACTGGCAAAATAACACGGGTCATGGTTTTGTAACACTATTTTGAACCTTTGAGCAGACAAAGGACAAGATCTGATTTTACTTGTCATTTTACATGTTTGAACTTTTGAGCACTTATGAATTATTTCTTCTGTCTGATTTACATTGATCAAAACGGACCTGTACACTGTTTGGGTGAGTACAAAAAGCAACAATATTCTTTCCAATAGGGGTTGAGTATTGTTTTCTTTGTAGATTTTACTCTGTTTTTCAGTAATGTTTCTGTTGTTCATTACTTTTCAGTGTAAAAGTACAACAGTACCTGAATTGATATCGGTGGGGGCATTGACAAAGGAAGAAGCTTAAACAGAAACACAGTGGTTTAGTGGTTACTGCTGTTGCCTCACAGCAAGAAGGGCCGGGGTTCAGGCTCCGTGTTGGACCTGGGATCTCTTTGGGTGCAGCTAGGATGTTCTCCTTGTCCTTGCTTTTTATTGGCTGCTCAGTTTTTTCTCCCACAGGCTGCTTTCAGGACCGGGCCTCATTTGAAAAAGGGATTTTCCTGCATAAATGAAAGCTAATAATACATACAAACAAAAATAAAAGCATAGCTTCTGCCAGAAGAAGTCAAAGTATATTTAAAATGAGCTTATGCCTATTTTATTTAAAATAATTTCACCTCAGGTTTTTACTTACAGCAGTCAGCCCAAACTTTCGATGATTTGACACGGAAAACATCTGTCCTGTACTTAGAGATTACATAAGATCTTCGGTAAACCAACACACAGGGGTATTGCTCAACAGGAATCACCACAAACGACCCCTTGAACGTGTAGGCATGCAGAAACTGTTTGTACACTTCCTGTGCAAAGACACATTGAAGAAAAAGAAGTGGGACACAGGGGAGGAGGAAGACCCTGAAGTGTGTGCACACCTCTGACCATACATCTGCTCTAAACTCGTTCCTCAGTTCAATTTGTAAGTCTTAACCTTATTTTTGTTCTGAAGTGAAAAGTATATGCACTTGTTGGGATCCTTCAGTAATGTAAAACCTAGTTTTGATTTTTCTTTTACATTGCTTTGACTTCTAAAGTTCCCACTTATCTTGTTTGTAGAAACACTTTATCATCCAGCAATTTGTTGGGCCTTCACAGACAATTACGCTAAATTGATCACGTGAAATTTCAAAGTTATACTGTAAAGTTTTCTTTATGGTTTGATAATCTAACAATAATTTGCTTTTACTTGAGGGAAGCGTCGCCCTGTGCAGGAAATAAATTGTGATAAAGAATTATCAGACTTTTTCCGCTACACTCTAAACATTTAAAGATAATTTCTTTTAAATAAAATATATCAGAGTTTGGACTCTTTCCCAACTGAGCCAACCACACTAATGATAGTGACAAGTTATGGAAATAACCAGAAACCTTTAGTATTATTCTAATTAAGGAATTGTGACATTTTTTTCATTATTAATGTGCACAGAGCTATAGATGTTAAAATAAAAGTGTTTAGGGAGGTGTTTAGCCATGTAAAAAAAAAAAAAAATCAATTTTTAACTGCATAAATGTTTCTGTAGGGTAGTTACAGTCATGCAATAAAAAAGTACGTCAGCTGCAATTAAAATACTGAAAGGTTTTACTGCAAATGTAGCTGTTTGGAGTGTATAAACGGGCTCATCAGGATTAGTGAGGTGATTAAGATGATTTCCTAATCTGTGGGAACAAAATAATAAAACAGTGCACATAAAAGCGTACCAGACAAAACAATATTTTATTTTTTCAGTTTTTTATTTTCTGTGTGCACCGTCATGCATCTGAGCAATCCAGAGGTTTTGCAACAACACAACTTACTTCCATAAATTCATGACTAAAATGCAACTCAAATGAGCTGAACAAAGATCAGTCAACTTTAGCAAAATCAAACCCTGAAAAGTCTTCCTGAACAATTAAATTAATGTTTAATGGCTCGCATGTACACTCCATGTACAAAATGCTTGCACTCAATACTACATTTAGAACCTTTTGAGCTCTTTCTTTTCTTTTTGTTAAACTTCTAACCATTTTTACTCTCATTCTTGTTATAACCATGGCCCTTTTAATGTTGTGGCCTCAGCAGGTAGTTAAACTTTACATGTAGGAATACCCATGCTGAAATCTTCGCTTTTAAGTGATAAATCAAAGCTATATAGGCTTCAAATTGAGATGGTAAAACACTCACCACATTACAAATTACCATTCCACATATTCTCTGTCACTTATTTTAGGAACTTGGCAGACAGACTCTTGCTTTTTTTTGTTTTTTTTAATGGGGCAAAAGTTCATGGATAAAAAGGATCACTGAGGAGATTAGAGCGATGTACGTAACATGGACGCCCAGCACCGAAACAAAGAGAATTATTCTGCTCAGCTTTGTTTCACTTGTGGCGTGCATTTTTTCCAACATTCACCCACCCCCTTTTCTTTTCCTTTTTTTTTAAATCTCTGAGATCACCAAATGAAGAGTTCAGACGGAGTTTGTTTTCTTTGTACACATCCTCCTGCTGCCATAGGTTCTCTTTGTAGCTGTTTAAATAAAACATCTCTCTCTCTCTCTCTCTTCTCATACATCCACTCAGGGCAGTGTTTTTCAATCAGATTAGTACAGCACATTCTGTTCTGTTTCACTTCCTGATGACTGTGCAGCCTCTATCCCTGAATGAACTCAGCCGCGTGCTTCTGGTTACACCGAGACGCTCATTCAGACAGACGTTTTCTCGCAACCGCCTGTCAGATTTGAGTGCCCCCGTACAAATATTTGACAAATGTGTCAGGCAAAAAGTCAGGCGACTGACTGTTTATTGGGCAATTCTTTCTAAAAATGTCAACTTTTTAAAATAAAATGAAAATGTGCTGAGCAGGCACTGATGATACTTATGACTTTTATATCTTTGCACCGCTTTAATGTAAATAAGTCCATTTTATCTATATGAAACAGGCACCAAAAAAAGCAGATTTAATCTTGAATGTTGTTTTTAATCGTTTTCTCATTTCCTTCCATGCCCGTGCTTTTACCAGAACAGAAAAAAGATGCTTACATTGTTTCAGGAAGAAAAACAACATGTGCTTTTATAGAAATGTATTCATGCAATACGATACATGTCAGGTCAGTAAAGTTCAATATACCCCACCCCTCCCCTCTCCGCCCTCACAAACAGTATAATGTCAAAGGAGGTGCTAAAACAACATAAACTACTGAACAAATACCAGCTTTACCGTGAATTATTATTTCTGAGAATTGCAGAGGACTGATGATGCATGAAGAGATTGTGGTTGTTGTCTTTCTTCTAGATCCCAGTGCCACATTTGGTCTGTTTACTTTTTAATGTGAATTAAATACTCAACATATCCTGTTGGTGAAACCTGCTTTCTTCTGAGAACCATATGGTCAGAGGATTACTCAGCTGGTTGACAACATCCCTCTGTGGCTTTTCCGAATCAGGTTCACTTCTGCCACCTTTATAATTAACAGGATCATCATGTTCCCCTCCATAGCTGCCCGTCAGCAGAGTGGTCAGACAGCATCTGACCGTGTGGGTTCAACCCTCCAGAAACCCTCCAGTGAACCGCCAGAGGATCACAGCTCAAGCGTTACAGATCAGAGCTTTTTGTCTGACACGATTAAGACAAGTTAGCTTGTTGACAGAGAAGCACTCATTACGATGGAAAACATATTTTGGGGAGAACATTTTAATGGACAAAAAGTGCTGTACATCAACATAAAAAGCAGCCATAAATATAAATATTGCGTATGGACGTGCCAGCATGAGTAGAGGAAGCAACAAATGGCGAAAGCCAGAAGAATCTTTATTACTCTAGTGGGAATTTTAATTGCTTTACAAGTACAAAGTTGATCAGAAATTCTCAGACAAAAGAAAAATCCTTCTCCACTGAAACCCAATGAAAGAATAAATGAATGATGGGACTTATTGAGGACACTAACTCATCTTTATGTAGGGGATGAATTTTCAGGATTCACATGAGAAAGTCTAACATTCACAGCATGAACACAAAACTGTGAACAATTAGGGGTAATTTTATTAGCTGTCTGTGGGAAAACTATTCACCACACATGTCCTTTATTTGTATTAAAACCTGACAATTTATTACAGTTTGGTCAGCCCATGTGGATTCAATTTTGAGATTTTCTGCACATAAACAAAATCACGTAGAAACATGGTGTTGAAATGTAGATTTCAGAGAATGTCAAGACATTAAATTATGGTACAGATTAAAAATAACCCCATTTAGAACATTACTGAGTTGTTTTTTAATGAAAAGTTTAGTCTTTTGCCTAATAATGAAAATGGTTAGTACTTTTCTTTTGAATGCCATGTTAGATTCAAAGACTCCCTTTCTAACGTATCTCATTGCAAACATAAAGCACCTAACAAAAGGATGCAGGAAGAACCTCCTCATTTACTCATGTCAAAAACTTTGGATGCTTCTGTGCACGTTACTATAATTTAACTTTCTCTTTCAGCGCACGTTGATACCAGAGCAATAATCAGAATATGTATTTACTTACGTATGTATTCAAATAAGCCTACAGGAGCGATTACATGTCAGACATAGTTAATATTTAACTGCAAACTTTAGACATGGTTGGTTATCAGAGCTGGAAGCAGCTACACATATGTAACAGCTGACTCTAAACCATTTCTTCAGCTTTAACCGTAATACTTGGTTTTACCCAATTTCATGATGAGAACGTCAGCATTTACACTAATAAATGAGTATTTAGGCCTATTAAATTTATTTGCACAAAAGCTATTATATTACCAAAACTCATCAGGCAATTTTAATGAATTCTAAAGACAAAATGATTTAGCCTATTTGAAAATAATAATAATGTCTCAGTACAGTTATTTCTTAAATTATTACACTTAATGTCCAAAGTAACATGTACCATTAACTGCTACAGTTCAAGTTAGGCCTATAGCATCAATTATAAGAGACAAAACAGTAAAGAAATTAAATTACATGAACTGAAAGCTGATATTAATAACAGCTGATAATTGAAAACAGCTAAAAATGACAACCAGGCAGAAAGGTAGCTATAACTTTCTATCTCACCTTGCAGGTTGAACGAGATAGTTCCTGCAGCTCAATTTCTCACTTGCAAAACAAAACATAAAAAACGCAAATAATACGCAGCTATTGCACAATAGCTGATTGCAGCAGCTGCGAGGCACAGCCACTCAAAGACGTCGCATTGCTTTTTTTTTCGCCAACAACAGAGAAGCTAATTAAAATTAAATTGGTGGGAAACAGGTGCGTAGAAAAAAAGGCGTAGTAAGTTTTTTTAATTATTTTTTTACCGTCTTGCTCAGAAACAGTAATCCGTCAGAGCGCGCGTCTTTTCGGTCGTGAGGCGTTCAATAATGTCGGTGCTTGGAGCTTTACATGCTTTTCTCTCTCTCTCTCTTTCTCTCTCTCTCTGTGTGTGTGTGTGTGTGTTTAGACAGACAGACAGACAGGAGACAGACAGGCTCCCGTTGTTGTTGTTGATGTGCGCTGTCAGCTGAGAGGAGAGAAGAGGAGGGAGGACAGCCCGCCTCGGAACAGGCTGTTCCCGGGCCTGGCACGGAACGGGTTACAGGTCAGGGTGTCTGCTGGAACACAGTGTTCTCATCAGCAGCAGAGGCAGCGGCAGCAGCGGTACAGCTACAGTACAGAGCCGGAACATTGTGTTACTTTGTGGCTGCTTTCCAAGACCTGCCCTTAATTTTACACTAAACACCCTCCCACAACTCTTCACCCCCTCTCCTCCCTCCCTCTCTTTCTGTCTTTTTTTTTTTACTGGGCTTTCTGTCTGTACTGTCTCCACTGTGTCATTTTGAAGTCAGAGCTGCATGTAGAGACCACACCGGCACTTTGTTTCATCACAGACCAGAGAGACAACCAGACAGAGGGGGGCTTCAGGGGAGAGAGAAAAAAAAGGAGCGCTACCTTAATAAGCACATGGGCAGAACACTTAGTACCCTGCTGGATCTGAGATAAGAAGGCTCGAATTCAGAAGACGCGGCTTTTTTCATTTTCTTCTTCTTAAGAAAGGAAGAAAAACAATAACCTCAATAAAATATCACCGACCGGGTGAAATTCCAGCTGAATCGAGGGGAAAAGCAGTTTATATAAACAAGGACCCGAAGACAATGTAAGTCTTTTATTCTTATTGACTTTGTAATTGAGTTAATGAACCCATTACCGGCTTTCTGTGCTCCACGCCTGCCAGAGTTAAACGGAACTTCTTGTACACTTTGTCTAATTCGCCTTGTTTTTTTAAATCAAGAGTTATTTGAGTGTTTGTTTATATAATATTAAAAATGAAGACAGCGTACACAGATGGATGTTGGCTCTGTGGTCCCAGAAGAGGTGGATGAGAACATCCAGAGGGGCTTAGGTGTCTCCTCATAAATTACAGCTTTCATGGCTAGACTTCTCAGAATTATAACTTTAAACTTCTCAGTCTGTGCTGATTCATTCCTCACCAGTTTCACAGAACAGAATGGCAGCTTTGTGAGTACCTAAATGTTCAGATATTACACGTGGACTGAAGGCAAAGGGGAATTATTTCACCAAAATGTAAACCCGTTTTTTTGTCATGAAAGGGTTCTAATAAAAGGTTTCTGCTTTTTTTTGGGTAACTTCTAAAGAGAACAAAAAGTTATGTTGAGGCGTCAAAAGCACACCATGAAAGTGCAACTATTTGCACTCTAAAGCAGGATTTCCCCCCCAAAAAGGTGATGCCCATGAACTTCACCAGTTTAAAGAAAAGGAACAAACAAGCCTTTTCTTTGTGTTATCACAGACAGGGTGTCCCCACTTGTTAGGTGTGAATCAGCAGAGGAGTACGGATGAGAAACAGAATGTACAGATACACCGTGTGCGTCTCTGGATGTGGTCTTTGGCTCATTGTGTTTCGTTCCTGCATTCCTCCGCAGGATATCTTAGTTTTTGGTACATGGAGCCTATGCCATCTTATCTGTGTTTTGCAACGACTCACACCCTTTTCTTTTTACGCCGAGTGTCACAGCTGTACACACATTTGCGCACAAACACTCAGAAAAGCCCAAATTGATGCAGTTAGTAACTTTTTTTCTTGCTCCTAATCATCAGTAATGAGAAGTAGTTGCACCACTTTCTTTAGCCCAACATAAACCAGGTGGTACGAAGAAAAAACAGGCTCATTTTTAACAAGCCCGAACTGGACGTTCCTTTACGTTTTTGTCCCCCAAAATTGCAGCTGCCTCGTCCGTAAGGGGGTCTAAGATTGGTGAACGCCGTCAGGCTTTGCCAGTGGGGAACTGTGAATAGAAGGAACATTGTGTTCAGACACACACACACAGTCGTGAGTTCCATCTAAAATGACATCCATGAAATTTCAAAGACACGGGGGCCGATAGACGGACATTTCGTGCTGCTTTTGAGCGTACAAACTGTGTTTTTTTTGGTTTATTTTGAGGAGCAGAGAAGTGAAGATGCTGGGTAGACTGATGCCAAGGAGACAGATCTCTGTGGTCTCAACCTGTGGGGCTGCAGCTACTTGGAAGGTGCCACGACTCATCGTTTAGAAAAATCACTTCAGATCTATTACCTGATCAGTATTCAGGACACGGGATAGGTTGCTCGTGGACTAGGAGTTGGTGTTTAATATTTACATATTTATTTATTTGCGACGCTCTTCAAGACCTCCTCGTTTCCATAGAGAAAAAAAATCCCCATCTATTTGCTCATTGACCGAGTCTGGGATGGACCTGCCACATGAAACTGTTGGAAAAATCCACAGTCATGGTGCAACGAACGAGAGCTGCTGTGCCTCTTCGTTACAGAAACTGGACAATGAGTGAAATATTGAGTTTAAAGATATCATCTTGGTAGAAATATTATGTGACCGTGAGGTTGCTATCTGCTCATCCTGTTCCTCCCCCATGCTCTTACTTACTCCCTGCAGGCCAAGATTTCACTTTGGTCATCAAACTAAACGTGACTTTGAAGCTTTTTTTAAATTTCTTAGTTAAAAAAATTGGTCAGCAAAGGTCATCAAAGTGCCTAGACTTGATTTAGACTAAAGGTGTCGTGATAAAAACTGGTGCCTGTGATAAGATATCCTCTTATCTTTGTTTATACAACTTGTCTTCTAAACATACATGCAAAAATGTTTTTACGAGTCCTTTTTGGTGTAGTTTATGACCCGAAATCGAGAATCCACAAACTGGAGTGTTTAAGCAAATCAAAGTCACATTTTGTTTTGTGACTAATAGTTTTATTTTATCTCGTCTCAATTTGTTTCTCAGATTGAAAAACACAAAGTTCTTGTCTTGTGCTCAGCTTTTCATGATCTTTTCAGCTTAAAAAAACACTTAATTGCTTCATAAACTCTGAAAATTCACTCTGTGTCTGATGATGAGCCTGTATGGGGCCTTTGTTCGAGTTTTCAAAAGGAGCATTCTTGTACGTTTCAGTCTTTCATAAAGAAAAACGGAGTTATTGGTTGTAAACGTAACACATTAGCAGACTCTCATTCACCCAGGCAACTGGACTTTATCTGCCACATTGAACCTTTAAAAGTGAAGGAAGGGAGCGGGAGACTGC
The DNA here is from genome assembly GCA_034783495.1 of Millerichthys robustus. Lineage (NCBI taxonomy): Eukaryota > Metazoa > Chordata > Actinopteri > Cyprinodontiformes > Rivulidae > Millerichthys > Millerichthys robustus. The sequence continues at coordinate 9,268,780 of JAVKLF010000110.1, read as the reverse complement.
GCGTGAGTTCAGCCTGCCTAAACAGAGCAACTCACCACCGCTGAGTGGTTGCTTTTTATTTTTAAAAGTCACGTGTTTGACCAGATGTAACCGACGTAATGTGGTCAAAAGCTGCTGCGATCTGATGCGCAGCAGTAAGTGTTAATATCTCACCTGCTGCTTGTCAATATAATGGTCCAACAGTGTTTGCCAACATGCTTAACATAGCTGCGTTTTCATCCTCTTCACACAATGTCAAGGTAATTACGTCAGGGATGACTTTTAGCTGGGAGTGAAACCGAGCAAACAGACGGTGAGTGAATGAGTCAACAATTAGAGGCTTTAAAAGTAACATGATGTTCTAGTTTTTTTTTTCTTCCTTTCTTTTTTCTTTTTCCTACAAGGATGTATGAGACATTGGCAGCAGGCTTGTCTGTCAGGCTACATACCAAACATTTTTCTTTTTTTAACACGTTTCCTTAACATCAACAGTCAAACCCCTGTGTATGATTTTCAGGCAGGAAACGTGTTTGTGTGTGTGTGTGTGTGTGTGTGTGTGTGTGTGTGTGTACAGCTGCTTGTGTTCCCGCATCAACTTTCATTTAAAAAGGTTTTATGTAAAGCATTAAAATCAGATTGCCACTTAAATTTGTTCTAAGTGGCACAACAAGTATCTTACACTTTGTTAAAAGTATTCACGTACAGCCTTTTGTGTAAAAATGTGTATTAAATTATATAGTTTATTATTATTATTTATTATTTGGTATGCATCTATTGGCAGTTTTTTAATGTCTAATAATCATGAAAAATTATTATTATTATATGAACATTTTTATTTTTTGAAATGAATTAGTTAATTAATTAATTTATTTATTTGTATTGAAGTCCTTTATTTTAGCTCTTCTTTAACCAAACCAAAACTAAAAACGTTTTATAGAGCAAAACTAGGTCAAAACCCCCCACACAGATATAAAATGGACTAACGTTATTAATTCACATTCTACGATGACATTTAAAATATATAGAAAAAAACTATTTTGTTGATGTTGCATTAAAATTTTTTTGCCTGAGTTCATTTTTTTAAAATACATTTTTAAATTCCCAACTTGTGAAGAATAGTGAAGACAAGTTCAAGAACATATTTTTGACATTTTAAAAAAGAGAATTCACAATACGGAGCATTTAACTTTTAATTCTAATTACAGTGTACGTTTAAAGTTGAAATTAGAAACCTTAAAAAAAATGTCCAAATTGCTGTAAATACATGTTTCAGAATAAAATACTTTTACTAATATTCTTGTGATCCTCACAATGATCACAGTGATCACAGTGGTGTGTGTTTGTGTGTGTGTATGTGGGGTTCATTCTAGCCATTTTTAATAAAAAAAATTGGAATATTCTGATTTATATTTAGAGCAGCCAGAACTGAAGTTGGAAAATAATCCTAAAAATCAGGTTTTAAATGTGTGCAATGAGTCAAGAAGATGCATTCTCACAATCTAGTGGATAAAGTAGAATGAATAGTTAAGTTGTAGTTTTCTCGGCTGTTTGAAAGGCTGGATGGTGAAACTTTGCTACGCAAGTCAAGCAAAGAGCAAATATTGAGAGAAAAGCTGGCGTCACACATAAAGTCAGTGTTCCAGTTATTTACTTTATAATAGATGCTCCCTAAATAATGTTTAGCTCTGCTTCTTTATGGCTTTCTGTTAAATAAAAGAAGACCTAAAATAACTGATAAGATATCTCAACCGGTCCGTTGTGGTGAAGAGAGAGCTGAGCCAAAAAGCAAAGCTCTCGATTTACCGGTCGATCTACGTTCCCACCCTCATCTATGG
>JAVKLF010000110.1:9254788-9266866 GCA_034783495.1 Millerichthys robustus | reverse complement strand
AGGGACTATGTCTCTCGGCTGGCCTGGGAACGCCTTGGGATTCCCCCGGAGGAGCTGGAAGAAGTGGCCGGGGAGAGAGAAGTCTGGGCCTCCCTTCTGAAGCAGCTACCCCCGCGACCCGACCCCGGATAAGCGGTAGAAGATGGATGGATATCTCAACATTATTCTTGGGAACTGAAATAAATGCAAGAGACACAATATAAGCCGTATTACAGCCTCCTCAAACAACAAAAAAAGCTAAACTGTGGGCAGCTGAAACTCCTGATAAGATGTTTCAGCTGTTTTCGTTGGTGTACTGATCAATCTGAACATTACATGATTCTGTGATGGCGCAGCTTTTTATCAGCGGGGAGCGCGAGAGTGCGGTCAGACCCACGCTTTCCCTGCGTGGATGATGCTCTCAGGAAGAAGACCTCGCATCTTCCTGAAACGAGCAGCGGAGACGTCTGAATGTGCCTCAGCCACTCTGCGGGTTTCATTTTAGGGTTCGTGAAATTTTCAGGTGTCGTTCAGGATCGGCCAAAGTGTGCAGAGTTGAAGCGTTGACCAATCCTTTACCTCTGTGAGTGCAGAGGAAAGGAACCAACATGCACACACTATCCGTTATGTAATGGTTTAATTTGTGCAGGAGTACAGGCGATGCGTTACAGCTGTGCTTCTCATACAGCGGCAATCAAGGCAAATGGGGCTTTTTCCGATGAAACTTTAAGTGTTTTTCCAGCACAATGCATAGATTTTGAACACGTGTCTCTGATAGCTGCAGGTTATGTAATCTAGAAGGGAAAAAAAACAACTTGTTTTCACATCAGTGTCCATGGAGACATTTAAAGCTTTCTAACCCTGTTCCATAAAATTGATTCATGTGTCAGTTTTTGTGATTTAGAAGAGACAAAAAACACGAGGATGTTTATTTGGCAGTGTTCAGATTGTTAATGTGTTGTGTTTGTTTACAGTGTTATTGGGGAATGACCATATAGAGAAAAAAACATGACCACAGATCCGTTTTTACCAATGGACGACCATTCAGCAGCTGTGTTTACTGCAAAGGGCGTAGATGTGACCCCAAATAAAGACCAAGGAGTTATTAAGGTGATTCTCATCTTTGCTTGGGTTTTCTTTATTCCTCGTGTTCCTTTTTTAGGCCTCACAGTTGCCTCAGTGGCAAACATCTTTGCCAGTCGGACAGTTTATTTTTGTCTGTGTTCAGGTTGTGAAGCATCAGGGACTCGGTGGGGACCGTCCAATGATCGGGGACAGGGTCACCATACACTACACTGGAAAACTGCTCACAGGGAAGAAATTCGACTGCAGTCGAGAACGGAAAGAGCCCTTCTGCTTCAATGTGGGCAAAGGTAAGCACCTTTTAGATGTTGCTGGTAAGCTCAAGGGGTATTGGCACGTATATTTGTAAAAACCTTAAAAATGCTGACTTACTTACTGGTTGGGGATTATGTTGTGACAACTAGTTTGCTCGTTCCATTTATAGCAACAAAAAATGTTTTGTGACAGTTTTGTGTTGGAGTTACTTGAGAGGTTTGGAGTTTTTCATTTAGCTTCTTTGGAAGTCGAAGCTACCAATATTTGAACACAAGGTGATGAATTGTTATCAAACTTGCAGTATATCTGATGCGTTGAGTTTCAAAAGCAAAAACTAATTTCCATTTTGTGTTCAGTCTTTATGCAAAGTTAGGCTGATGTCCTCTGCTGGCAGCTTTATGTTCCACAAACAACAAGTGGATGATTCATTGAATACATTCGTTGTTTGTTGAAGTGAACTAGATTTTTAGTTGTGATTACAGATCACAAACTTAATGTTTAAATGTTTAAACTTAAACCTAATGGATTTCAAATAAGCTTGTTCCTTTTTCGGTTGTTTTGTTTTATATTCTCAATGTGTTTGTCCTCTCATAGGACAAGTCCTTAAGGCGTGGGACATCGGCGTGTTGTCCATGCGGAGAGGTGAGGTGTCCACGCTGCTCTGTAAGCCAGAATACGCTTATGGATCTGCCGGAAATCCCGACAGAATTCCTCCCAACTCATCAGTGGTGTTTGAGGTAGGCGCACCCCACCAGCGCTTCCATTAAATACACGCTCGTCTGAGGGACTCAGACTTGGTCTCATTTGTCATATTTGTCATTTGAGATATTTTGACGACTTAAATCCAGAGCTCTGCTCATTCCTGACATTCCTTCCTTATCTGTCAGGGATAATTGTAATGAAGCTTGGAAAAATATCATGGAAAATGTAAAGATGAATGTTCAATTTCTCAGTAAACCAGACCTGATTAAATCCTTCAAAAAAATCCCAAACGCCTCACACTTGTTTTACATTTGAAGTGTTGTTCACCTGCAACCACACACTTTGTTCTGTAAAGCTTTTTGTTTCCTGCCTTATTTATTTGGTAATTTTAAATAAGTTTAATGTTTCTCCTCTTCATCCCAACACAGATGGAGCTGGTTAACTTCGAAGGAGAGATACTTACAGATGACGGTGGCATTACACGGAGAATAAAGGTCAAAGGGGACGGTTACAGTAATCCCAACGATGGAGCGAGTGTCGATGGTACTAACAATAATTGGTTTTGAGAGAACTATTTATCATTCACTAGTTGGGCATAAACACAAAAAATTGAAATAGTAAAATCAGCTTGAACTGTGTCGTGTGTCCCACAGTACACCTGGAGGGACGCTGTGGGGACCGATTGTTCGACTGCCGGGATGTTAGCTTTGTTGTCGGTCAAGGTGAAGACAAAGGCATTCCTCTGGGGGTGGACCGAGCCATGGACAAGATGCAGCGAGGAGAGTGCTGTTTACTTTACTTAAAACCAAAGTAAGTGGCTCACAAACGGACATTTCCACATAAAACGTTTCTTTAACGAGTGAGCCATAGCCCTTTTTGTATTTGCTAGATTTGATTAGCTGTGGCAGCCATTTGGAACCCAGTGGATTTAAAAAATCAGTCAGCTGTAGATGCAACTTTACTGATCACTTTCTGAGAGTTTCTTAAAATCTGTTCTGTGGTTCATGAGATATACGCTAACAGACAGAAAGACAAACAGACACACGTAAAGAACACACACACACAAAGGTAAATATAAATTTATCGGAGCATGAGGCAAATCCATTCTTACATGTTTCATCTGTAACTCCGTCTCGACCATCTGGTTTATGTTAGGGTTTCTACCTATGAGCAATCTTCTCCTTTGTTTTTTGGAATGTAGAAACTAACGGAATACTCTGGATCTGTTTTATATTAAAATCCTTGATTTTGAAAACCTGCACAACATTGTCATGTTGTTTCTTCTGTAACTTTAGTCTGAAATTTGCACATTTGACTCATTCAGATACGGTTTTGGGAGTGAAGGTAATCTAGAGTACAAAGTTGGACCAGATAAAGATGTTGTATATGAAGTTACTCTCAAAGACTTTAAAAGGGTGAGTTTTTTTTTAATTGTAAAATTTAATTAAAGTGGCATTGTTAGATTAGGTAATTAAGCATGTATGTCATTTAAAATTGAGAAACACCTTTTTGGCTAAACCTATATGACACACGGCTCACTGTCTGTGTTAAATGTTTTCACACAAGGCTAAAGAATCCTGGGAAATGGACTTGAATGAAAAGTTGGAAATGGCCGCTGGGGTGAAAAGTAAAGGGAATGAGTATTTTAAGGTATCGTTTCTATCCAATCTTTTTATTTTTAATTTACGATTAACTGTACTTTTAATTTCTATGTTCCTAACAGATTGTTATACTCTGTTATTAGGCAGGACGGTACCAGCAGGCTGTCATCCAGTACCAGCGCATCATTTCCTGGTTGGAATTGGAGTGTGGTTCTGGGATGGAGCAGTATAAGTTGATACAGGACTACGTTTTGACAGCCCACCTTAACTTAGCGCTGTGTTTCTCTCGGCTAAAGGAATTTTCACAAGTCGTGGAGAACTGCAACAAAGTGAGCTGCTGACGACAGCTTATAGCCTCCTCCTTTAGCTGCTGAATGTTTGACTTAAATATTATGTCCCTTTGTGTGTTTGTACAAGGTGATTGAACAGGACGACAGCAACGAGAAGGCTCTTTATCGTCGCGGGGTGGCCCGGCTCCTCCGCAACGAGTACAGCCTGGCCATGGCAGACTTTCAGAAAGTGCTGGAGGTCAACCCATCGAACCGAGCCGCTCGGACTCAGATTACCAGCTGCCAGCGGAAGATGAAGGAACACCAGGAGCAGGAGAAAAAGATCTACGCGGACATGTTCAAGAAGTTTGCAGAGCGAGACTCCAAGGTTGGAGCTGCATGAAAAACACACATTTTATGGTATAATAGAGTGTAAAAAAATATTTCAATGAACATCTTTCCTTTTATGGTTTCCAAACAGTTTTTAAAATGGAAACAAGCATAAAAAATGTTTTTCCTAAAATTGTCTTACATTTGTCAACTTGAGCCACACAATTCATTTTTTAAATTCCTCAACAATTTCTGCTATTATTAATAATAATAAAAACAATGACATTTATGTTACTTATACAGTCAGTTAAGTCTACTGCTAGGTGGTAAAATATCAAAATTTCATATTTTTAAATTTTATATATTCATTGTTGTAAATCCCATTTGAACATTTTAAGTACTCCTATTTATTTTTCCTGGAATGTTCTAGCGTAACGCATGTCCTGCCACATTCTTCAGTGTTATACTGACATCTAGTGGTCATACTTTGTAACTACTTTGATAAAAAATAGGAAAATCAGCAATGACTCAAACTGATCATAGAAACTTATTTGAATAAATAGCTGTGAAACTTAACACAAGAGACTTTAATGAAACCAACAAACCTTTTTGTTTTTCACAGAGGGGGAGGTCAAAGAGGAGGAGCAGCCTAAACGGTGAACTGGTCAACAAACGGCGGCGGAGGAGTCAGGAGTGTCCGTCATAACAGGAGCGCAGAGGCAGAGACGAGGCGGAATAAAAGCCTCAAATCCAAATCTTTTCATCCCAAATCCAGTGGACCACGTGTATGTGTGTGTGTGAGCAGAGACAGCATTTCTCTGTCACATGCGTTTTTAACACAGAGAACGATCCTCCGAGTGAGGGTTAGAACTACAAAATCGTTGCGTGAAGACCACTTGTTTTGGCCAAGCTTTTATTGGAGAAAATTAGTTTCAGTTCTTTAAAACAGCAACAAAAACCACACTGATGAATCCCCTTTTCTTTCTCTTTTTTGGCTACTGTGCCTCCACACTTTGTTTCCAAAACCACGTGTGCTCGTTTTCTGACCTCTAATCTGGTATTAAGCCTTTTTCAGGGCAGCTGTGTGCATCATGTTGGGGATTCAGACTTGAAACTCTGCAAAATTTATTATTTAAAGAAAAAACGTGCAATATAACTTTTTTAATTGAAAGGTATAACCTGTTAGCTCAGTGCTATTTTATATAGAGAGAAAAACACACAATAGTTACATGTTTTTGCCCTGAACTCAGCCTTGGTTCATGGTTGGTGTGCTGGCAGATATGGGAATTTAAGAAATGAACAGAGAACTCCCACTAGTCTTATAAAACATAAGCTTAAATCGTCAGACAGCAGAAGTCTAAAAAAAGCACAAATTACCTAAATGTAACGCCCCCCCAATAAATCTGCAAAGTTAAAACTGTTGCAGTTTAACAATCGACTCATTTATGATGGTAACTGTATAAATTTGAAAAATAGTTAGCAAACGTTACTTCCAGAAAAAAACTAAACATTACAACAGAGCACTTTGTTTTCCCAGGAATTATTTGACAATGATTGTGCACTAAAATCACCATACACGTTTGCTTAAATCTTCTATCTTTACTCATCCAACAGTATTACAGGAGAGCCAGTCCTGGTCATTGTAGCTGATCAAATAAAAAAAAAAAAGTGACAAGCATCTGTGTGTGTGTTAACAGATGAACTCTGTGAAATGATTACATTTCAATCTGTTGGCAGCTGCAAAAACCTTGAAACAGGCAAAATCAAAGCGTACATGAGCGTTTGGATCTATTCAACTTTAATGTTTGTGCGGCATGTCAAAGCGGAGCAGCGATCAGCACTATTTGCTCGCGGCAGCAGGGAGGTTCGGGGGTTGGGACTGTTTCGACAAGTTTAAAGACTTTATGGGTTTAATTGGTGAATATGATTTAGCTGTTAGGGAGAGTGTAAAAATGTTTTGCTTTCTGTCAGCTGCAGAGCCCCCATGTAGACCAGAGTCTAGTCTAGAAGATATATTGATTCTAGTTGCTTAATGGATGAATGTTTACGCTTTGGAGCTTTAATGGATTTTAGGGATCGACGACTGAAACTTTAACCTTCTAAAAATATTGTGTCTGAAACTGTGGTTCAGATCTTTTGAAGTGCAGTTCTATGGAAACAATTGCTATCTTACATGTTGTAGATAGCTTTTTGAGAAACTTTATTTAGGAGAAATAAAGTTAATTCTCACAGGATTCATGAACTAGTGGCTAGTTCAAGTGATACAGAGACTAAAGTGGACTGCTAATGTCCTAAAACAACTCCAATCTCCCTCATGTGAAGACTGTTTTATAAATGTTTGCGTTGCTGTTCATTTTACATTACGCTGTTATAGAATTCTGTGATTATATTTCAAGACTAAATATCGGACAACAGGAAATCACTTTGGTCCTGACTATTCATCATATATATAATAGTCATTACTTCATCAATCTGATGAGAATTAAACTCTTTCTCCAAACTGAACCGTTAAACAAGCTATCTGCAACAGGTAAGATATTCTCAGACACTTTGGCATTCCCTCTCCAATCTGTTGCCTCAGCAAACCCAAACACAGACGACCAGAAGATAATTGTTTGAAGAATGGATGGACGTTTTTAGCAGCCTTTTCATAGAACGCCACTTTAAAAGATCTGAACTGTCACTTAAAAGCGATTTAAATCAGAACTGAGCAAGTGAATGAACACAGCATTATTTCTGTTTATCACTGCCTTATAATAATGTTACAAAACACCAGAAAATGACTTTACATCTTAATTTGTTTTTGACAGGGCTAGTTCTTAACTGCGTGTGGGAAAGGGACAAAAAAACTGCAGTTATACTTTAAAGTCATGACGAATTTGATGATTTTTATTTCAGCTGTGGCATTGTGATAAAATCATGCCTCTGTCCTAAACCAGATGTATCTTTACTTCTTACCTGGTCTATTTTGTTCCTTTTTTAAAGTGTATGTTTGTGGAGTAAAGAAATGAAAAGAAAAAAAAAGACAAAATTGCACTTTGGTGACTGTAGAACCAACACTGTCATCTTTACATGTAATGTCCAGACAAAGTCCGGACAATAAATTTTAAAATGTTTAATTAACATTGGCTGGTTCAAAATGAAAACCTTAGCTGTCTTAACTATTTTGTGTTAAAAAAAAAACAAAGGAAAAAAAATAGAAAAGAAAGAAAATTGCAGTGACAACGTGTTTGTGTGTTAGTATATATTGTATGTTGGTGAGTTTTTTTTTTTAAACAGCTTGTTGCTAAATGTTTTCAAGTGCTGCTGCCTCTGAATATTCAAATATTTTGTATAGTGGAACTCAGCATGAAGTACTTTTTTCTAGCCATTTTAAAATGTATTCAAGGATTTCCAGACTGTCTTACCCACCAGTCGTATGTGACACAAAGAAAAAATAGATCTTAGATTCTTATTCATCATTTTGTTAAATTTACAATAATAAAAAAGAAATGCCCAGTGTAGCTTAGAAAACTGCAGCTGGGTAAACTGCACTGTGCTTGATGTAAAATTGGTTTAATCAAATTATTATTTTTTTTATCATGAAATATGTTTGATCCATGTTTTAAACCGGCATTTTTATGCAAACAAATATTTTCTGACAAACAGTAAAAGAAAAACCTTTCTTTTGTTTATGTCCTCTTTCCATTTACACGCACGCATTTGTGTACATAAAAACAAAACAGATAAACAAGAAACACATCTGGGGGTCAATGACTAACAAAGCAATAATAACAGTGTGTAGAAACCATAATTTGAAGCTTCTAAATCTGATAAAGCTCAAAAATGTGTTTCTTATTTCATAAAACCTCAATATTTTTTAGCTTTGTACAACTTTTCAACACTCTTGTTGTGGTAGATGCAAAAAAATTAGTCAAACTTGTCTTTATATATTATTTAAAAAGGATTAAGGCTACTGATTTATATTCACACTGACATTCTCTGTGATAATAATCTGTTATTGTTACCACAACCAAAACATTTTGTTTGATTTTGATAGAACAACTTCTCTTTATGGCCACTAGAGGTCAGTAAGAACACATTGTTTTTTTCATCTGTGAAAAAAAAAAATGTATCCAATATTTGCTTTTTAGGTTAGACTCATGAAAGGGAAATATCAAGTTCATTTATACCAAAGTACTAATAAATAACTGGTGTGATTAAAACATATTTGTTTACAGCAGTAAAGAAACCTTTAGTTTATTAAATATTTAAAATGAATCCATGCATTTAGAAATGAAAGCTGAGAAAACAGTTTTGTCTAAAAGTGTAAAAGTTAGAATGCAGCAGCTTTGAAAGAAAATATTAGATGTTTCAGGAACTTTGTGTAATGTAGTTTGGACTCTCAGAACAGCTTCCAAATAGATTTTGGAATGAAAATGTTTTCCAGCTATTGTTTTGGTGTCCAATAACAAATTAAGAGCTTCAGATCTTAAGCCAACATTGACAAAAAAAATTCATAGAGGCCTTCAGAACCGAGTCCAAACAGGTGAAATAACTCCCAACTGTAGACCGAAAAGCAACATTGTTTTATACAACATTTCTTTTGTTATGAATTTAGGTTGTAGAACGACTACAAAAGGAAAGAAAGAAGAGTGTGTTGTGCTCACAAAACACTTCTGATTTATTTGTTGGTGTTTTAAGAACAAATAATAAATTTTTGAACCAAGAAAAATCTGTGAATATATTTGTAACGTGATTCATTTTGAGGGGTTTATAAATTTATTTCATGCAGCTAGTGAGAACAAGTGTCGAGCAAGAAGACGTTAATTCTAACAGAAAATAAGAACAGGAGCTGTAATTTATACACAATGTTTGACGACTTAATCTTTATTGATTTACATTAGGAACACATTCAGTACAGTAATCCTCCTTCTGTCCTTAAAGTTAAACTGAGCCCTCAAGTATCAGTGAATCATAAAAGACAGCATTTCAGTTTTACCACAAACTCACAACATTTCTGTTACAGATGTTATTAAAACTGAACTATAAAACAAACCAAAATCAAGTGATCCCTAATTTCAGAAAAGAACACAGTCCAATCATCACAAACTATTGTCTCCAACTACAAGAATAAATGTAATAAAATTGTAATGAAAAAAAAAGGTAATCTGCAAACCTGATCTATGACTTTGTGTGAAACAGGAATTATATTGAGCGTTAGAGATCAGAAAAACATCTATATCACCGTCAGCACTAATCTGTAATGATTTTAGAGCTAACTGATATACACGAATATTATCAACACTTAAAGAATATTAGCAGCTGGAACAAACAGAAGAGAAACAAAATCACAACTGGAAGAATTTGACTAAATCGAGAATGAAATGCACTTTAGGAACAGCCTGTAACAAAAACAGATCGGTCTGTTATAATAAATGTACACAAACCTTATAGTTGCATTTTTATGGCACCTATAAATATTCTAAAATCTGTGGTTTTGCATTTTACTCCATCTGTGCAGCATAGGATATCAGACAGCAACATTGTGATGTTAAATTTGAATAAAAATACATCGTTTTGTGTCCATTGCTAGAAAACCCCCCCCACAATACTTTATGAAAACTTTCAAAAAGACACAATCGCTTTACTCCCAGGTCTGGAAATATAACTTTACACTCAGTTAACCACTGACTTATTAAGACTCCAAACATGAAATTAGAACATTTGCGTTGTCGTTCTGGGTTTGGAGGACTGATAAAACTCAAGAGCATTAAAAGAGTCGTGCTATTTCTTCCCTTTTGTCTGTTTGAGCTGCTCTAAAAACAACCCAAAAAAATCATCTCTTTGTATTGAAGGGCTGAGCTGGGATTCAAACAAGGCTGAAACAGCCTTAATTTGTTAAGCAGTTTAATTTGTTAGTAGGAAACAACTCTAAATATATGTGATTTTGTTCCCCTTTCTTTCTTTTCTTTGTGAAATAAATAAATTTGGGGTTTTAACAGTTTGGCATTAATCTAATTGAAATTGGATGTAAAGTTTTATCACATTTTCTTAAACTGTATCAACTTACAGCCAACTAATAAACTTACTTTACTTTACTTTATAAAGTGCCATTTAACAAGTTAAGTGTTCTCATGAAAAAGTCTGCATTCTTTAAAAGGAATGCATATCACCTGCCAGTGTTTCTTTGAGGATGACTCTCAGCTACTACCATACCAAACTTTAGTTCAGTATCTGTAAAAACTGACTGAATTATATCATTTGTGTCTTTGCAATTGTTGAGCAGCTGTGGCGGCCATCTTGAATTAGACTGACTCCAAAAATCAGTTGTAGGTCTGCATCGAAAGATTAATTTTAGTGAGTTTAATTGAAATCTGTCGAATGGTTCATGATATATTTTTGTAACAAGCACTCACAAACACAAGCAAAACATTATCACCCTTTCACTCTAAAATGGAGATAGATAATATCTGAAATAGTCTCATTCAATAAAATATAGTCTAGTTTAACAAAATCCACTTTAGCATAACAGTGTTTCTAATTTGATAACTTTTAAAATGCTAAAAACTTAAATAAAAAGAGTTTTACATCTTAAATTAATTTAGCATTTAAAATACTGTTTTGTAGTGCTCAACAAGGCAAGAATTGTGAAGTGCATTTTTTTGCTAACTAGTTCAGGTAAATAACACAAAGCTATTAACAAGAAAGAAAATTAGTAACAATTTTTAAAAATGATGTGTTATTGATTGAAAATATTTAAAATACAAAACTATTTAAATCAGTCAAACTGATCCATGTTTAAGATCTGGAGATCAGAATCTCAGGAACTTTCAGGTTTTAGGTTGTCAGAGTGAGGCGGTGCAGCAGAACTCCTGGATGGAGGATCGTTTCTCACGCCTCAGTAAGGATTCACTTCTTCACATCATGACATAAAGGAAGGGCGAGCAGTTTCTTTTCTGATTTGGTTCGAGGAAGGTCTTCAGATGGAGTGCATAAGGTTGTGAATCTCTACAACAACAACAACAACAAAAGAAGGAAAATTATTTAAAACAAATTTCACAGATGTGTGCTGGTGAGGATATAATGGGTTACCTGCTGCAGCGTTCCAGGCGTGGTGCACAGATTGTACAGCATCCGGAGGGGAACCATGAGGGTTGAAGACAGAGTGAAGAACCAGCCAAGAGCGTAACCCCACCATGGATACTCAATGGTGTTGTTAAACTTGAGAGGTGTGTACTTCACTAAAGAGAAAATAAATGTTCCCTGGAAATAATCAGGTAAAAACAAAACAAAAACTTTAACACATAAATTCTACTTGGAAAATTAAAACATTAACGATGAATGGTAATTCAGCATCCATGCTATTATTTCCTGTGTTTTATTTTTTCATATACATGTACGCAATTTGACAACATCTGCATATTTTGTGCTATTTTAGCCATTCATATATCAAATTGTTTGTCTCATTAAGGGAGATGGATGCTATGACTTTGTTTTCATAACATTTGAAATTTATTCAGAAATATTTTCCCAATAAAACTCATTCATATATTTAGACATAATTCTCCTTAAAATCTGCTCCATTTTTGTCTTCTTCTGTTACTTTCATATTTAGCTTTTGTCTACTTAGAACCTTTAGCCAGCCCTTTGCTACCATTAGCTGATAGCTTTGCTTGAAGTTAAAGAAGCTACTTTCTTTGTCCTTTTAGCAAGCATTTTGGTAGTTTTAGTTTTGAATTTATCTTTTGCCCTTTTATATGTTTAGATAGACTTTTGTGATTGTTTTTTTTAGCGCTGATACTCTAGTTTAATTAACAAAAGGACATGACATTTGCACAGTCATCACAGAGCTCACAGCAAACCTAAACTATGGCTCA
>JAVKLF010000110.1:9156581-9170280 GCA_034783495.1 Millerichthys robustus | reverse complement strand
TATAAAGGAAATGACTTCTTAGTTCAGAGGCCAAAATATGAATATTTTAGGATATTGTAGTCAAAATGAGTAGTCTTAATACTCTTTTCATCCACAAAAATATAATGCTTTTTGCAATCAGTCATGGCATGGTATAATTTTGCATCTACATTCTTCTCTTCTCATCATACGATGACAAACAGATTCACTTCAATAGGGAGCATTTGCACACAGAGTATATTGAAAATGCAGATTCCATTCTAATGAAATGGCAAGGCAGCTATTTTTGGGAATCAGGAGTCTATGAGTGTGTGACAAAGAAACAAATGGGAAAACATTAGGCTAAATAGGTATATAATACACAATTAAACATAATCTGTTTACATCAAGATGACGTCCTCTGAGTCATCGCTGTCAGAGTAATAAGAAGGAGGAAGAAGAAGTGAGGGTCAGGCACAGGCAGAAGCTCATGTTGGAGACGTGTGTTGGTTATCATTCTATAAATACACCTTTTAAAGATTTAAATGACAGCAGGTGCAGGAAAAAGGATACCAAGAAAGACTGAGATGGACGTTATTAACCTTAAAAGTCAAACATGCCACCTTCCAGAAGTGAGCCAGGACCACCAGTCCCAGCCACCAGAAGTGTACCAAGACCTGAGGTCAAATCAGAGAGTCAAGTGATGGGTGACACAGGACATGTGTTCCATGGAGGTGAAGCCCTGATCTCCTGTGACATGACAAAGGCCCTCCTTGTGAAGCCAAAAGTAAGTCTAGGGCCATCTGGTGCTGTAAAAGCATACTACACATCATCTTCTTCATAGTGATTTTGAAATCCTTCAACAATCAGAGCAGTTATGTTTTTAAAGGTCTGATGAAGACTGTTCACTTTATGAGTGTTATTCTCCACTCTGGCAAAACAGGTTCAGGTTGTTACATGAGGGGCTAACCATACAAGCGAGTGTGACTATCTGATAATACTGTAGTTTGTTCCACATATACACAAAATTCTGGGGTGTGCTAGATACTTAGTGAAATTTGAAAAAGAGAAGAATGGAAAAGAGTATTGTAATTAAATATCTATTAAAAACCGCTTCACAACAGCATTTACAATATAACATTTTTGTGATTCATTTCCAGTCTTATTTCTTTTTGGATCAACTGGAGGTCTGTGATACATTGTTGATCTGTTGGGGGTGAGCTCGGCTGTCCTGGGATGAACTGTTGGATGTATGTAGGTGGGTTAGAGACAGCCAGCTGGTTTGTCAGGATTGGATTGGTCGTCTTTAGTCTCAGCCTTCGAGCGCACGCCAGGGTTCAGCAGAAGTTCATTTAGCCAGATTCTTTGCCTTGTGCCTTCTTGTTTAGATCCTTTAGCAGGTGGAACCTCTCTGCAGTGGCTGGCGTGGATCCAAGTTGCTCTTTCAGCCATTTTTACTGCAGCATATGAAAATGGAGAAAAACCAACACTTTGTGCGACCGTTCACTCATTCATCCACTCTACCTGCACTATACTGGTTGTATCGCAGGGAGATGGCGTCTGACTCCAGCAGAACAAAGAAAATTAATTAAATTAAATAATAAAAATTCAATTTGAGGGTTTGGAATATGTTTTTCACCAGTATGAAAAGAAAATCAGCGTTTTGAATATTTTAAATAAAAAGTATTTAGATTAAAAACAAGACTTTTCCTTTTCTTTGTTTACATAATGGTGAATGTGAGTTCTGGAACATGACCTGTGATGCTGACCTCTGTATACATGGAGTGTTTCACGTCTGTAAAACAATCTTAACTGACCTTCTTCTCTCTGTTTATCATTAGCTGGACAATCTGGACGAGCAGGCTGCTCAGATCAGACGAGAACTAGATGGCCGTCTTCAGATGGCGGACCAGATTGCCAGGGTGAGTCAGCCTCTGCAGGGGTTGAGCTTCAGATTGTTGTATTATGCTTTGTTAATATGTTACTAATATGGTGTAACTTGAATAAACATGAAAGGGAAAGCTTCCATTAAATATTCTAAAGGCATGCAAGTTTATACCAAAGGCTCTGTACCCTTCTACAAGATTTATTTATATTTTGATAGTTCCAGTTTTTTAAAGAGTATTGACTGATTTTTTTTTTCACAGGGTGGGAAGTTTCCCAAATTTGTGTCTAAAGAGATGGAGGCCATGTACATCGAGGAACTGAAGTCCTCCGTCAATCAGCTGATGGCCAATCTAGAAAGCATGCCCGTGTCCAAAGGTGGGGAGTTTAAACTCCAGAAACTGAAGCGGGGGCACAACACCTCCATCATCGACATGGGCCAGGAGGATGAAAACACGCTGTCTAAATCTGATGTGGTCCTCTCCTTCAATTTGGAGGTAGTGTACAGCTTCAGTAACGGGACTAATACGAATTTACGTGAAAATCAGCCAAACCAATTGTGCTGAACTACATCTGGCGGAACGAGATCTCATGAATCCAAACAGTTGTCAAATACTTCTCTGCTCCAGACTAAGAATAGAAACAGACAGCGCACCTGTTCAGGGGGCTGAACAGACGCTGTATGAGGAACACACTGACACATACACATGTACGCATAAAAGCCTTTTTACCTGCTCCTTAACGGGAAATGTGACTCATCTTGTTATCAGCTTGTCTGAGATGAGCTATCACCGCAGAACAGAGAGCAATCACACTTCTCTCCATATGATGTGGGGCTATTTTAGAATCAGCAAATGCTAGATGTGCAAACAATGTGACCTATCCTTTTGGTTCACTCACACAATGATGATGGAAACAGCATTTTAGACAGCAAGTGCTGAAATTATTTGCACAACAGTGCTAATTTGATATTTTTGTGCAGTGGCACATTTTGTAAAAGCTTTTTTTGTTTGTTCTATCCAAGTGGTTTATCACTGAAACTGGCAGAATTTCCTTCTACAACAGTTAAAAAAAACCTTTGATAATAATAGAAAGGCGTTCCTGGTGACATTTCTTTTCCAACCGTTAAGTCCAAAAAGTAATCACAATTAAATGTAATGCATAGGATTTTGAGTATTTCCAGAAATAGAAAGAGTAAGTTTCGTCCTACAAAAGGCTTTAATAAATAAAACACAATTTGAATGATACTCAAATTTTCTTGTTTGTCAATTTGACACGATTATTTACTCTCACCAAACCCCAAAGGCATTTTATAATGGATGCATTGATGAAGTTGATAAAAAAGTGTAGAGAAAATAAAATAAAGTGGTGCCATGAGGACAGAGGATTGACTGGAAACTTTTATTAAACGTGAACTCTTATCCAGCCGACACATATTTCTGCTTCAGGCTGTCTCATTGAAATTCACAGTCTCAGTTTAACTGGTACTCTTGGCAGAAGCAGCACTACGTCGTAATCCCTGAGCTTTTAAAGAGAAGGTGTAAGAGTGTATGTGGCAGATTATGTCTGCGAGCAGGCTCTTGGTTTGGGAGATGCAGTGTCCGCCGAGGATAGTTGCACTTTTCACCGACTCTTTCAGCTGAAAATCAGCCAGAATCAATTGTACAGTGAAGACAGTAGCTGTGAAGGTAACGAGTCATTGTGGCTGGAATTGTATTTCTGTTGCTTGTCTGCTGTTGACCCCTGTTTTCTCTAACCTCCCTTATAAGATGAATCACTTCTGCTCCGCAACATTCTCTAAGGTTTCTGTGCTTTACCAGGTGGTGATAATGGAGGTGCAAGGGCTGAAGTCTCTGGCTCCGAACAGGATTGTTTACTGCACCATGGAGGTGGAAGGAGGCCAGAAGCTCCAGACTGACCAGGCGGAGGCATCCAAGCCAACGTAAGTCTGCAGTGCACGGAAGAATGTTTGTTTTCACATGTATGCATATAAGCATAAACAGTGTCAGTCGTGAATTTGAGAGTCTAGTGCAATTTTTTGTAGCGCAGCTTCCAAATGATTCACAGGAATGAAAACAAAACCCCCATTTCACGGAAGATAAATCTTAATGAAATGTTTATTGTGGCTATTTGCCTGGAAAAAAAAGCCATCAACAGTTTTGTAAAGAAAGTCACGTAAGAGGCAGAGGAATGATGGAGTCACAGTATCACTCAGAAGAATGGACTAAGAAGGTGCACTTGAATTTTTAGAGGAAACCATTGTTGCCAGACTCCCCCACATCTCAGCAGTTTCTTGGTTGCAGGGAGCAATTCCTAGCTCTCCTGCAATGCTTCTCAGATGCCTCATTTCCTCGCAAAGGTACTTTGTATGTAAATGACAACATTTAAAGAAATTGGGACTGTGCAGCTGGGTAAAACTTTATTTTGTTTTTTTTCTTTGAAAATAATTTAAGCATTCCTTCCAGAGCAGAAAAGTCTGGTTCCACTAACATGCATAACACGCTGTTGAAATAACTTATAGTGGAATTAAAGAATATTTGGCTATATATTTCTCTAAAACCTTTAAAAGCAGAACCTTTTAATGTCTTATTTGTAAATTGAATCATTTACATTTTCCTGTTAGAGGCTACAGTAGCTTATTGGTCAGTGATCCCAGTCTCACAATTAGGAAAAATGTAAAAAAAATGGTTCTAAATATAGTGTGACATTATTCATCTAAGCCAGCTATGTGCAGCACAAGTCACAAAGGCAGAGTCCACAGAAGTTTTATGCAAATAGGAGCTATTTTAAGGCCCACATTTCTTCCTCTGATCTCCATAATTCAAGTGCCATTTTATGAAGGGAGAGATGGAGGGGACATGAATAAGGGAGGGGATTAAAGCAGAACAAGCCAAGGGTAATGTGCATGCATGTTTTGTGGAAACATAAATCTGTTCTGAGACATTGTGGTCAATGTGACTTAGAACTTTTGAAAAGTGATGTAAATTTAAAGTTTAGAAAAGGTTCATTCTAGGTCACATTTCAAGTTTAGTCTCCAGAAGGTGAATGTTAAAGGCTCCTGGTGATGGATGCGTGCTGGCTGGATGGTTGGTTGGTTGAGTGCTTGTGCACTGAACTCGCATGTACACACGTCACATGCAATGTGTGTTAATCTTCAGACTGCTGCAGGTTATTCCCATACATTAATTAAATGTGTTCAGCAACCGTGTCCTCAGACTGACATTCAAATTACTGTTGTGAATTTACATTTAGCTTTGATGCCTTGATGACAGAGTTGATGTCTCTTATTTTATTGTTCATTTATTTATATGTTGAGCTGCTTGAACACGCACAGAGTTTCATACATTTTGCAGAAAATGCTGCGGAAGTGCCGAGCTGTCATGTCCATTAATAGACCTTCCATTGAGCCACAAAGTCACCTTCATGCCAGAACAATAGTTCCATGGGAAATCAACACAAGTCAGCAGTGACTGTTCACTGTCATCCAGCATTTTCTCTCCTCCGCCTCTGTACACTAAAGCTACAACATGTTTGTTAATGTGAAGCCTAAGAAATTGGATCTCCAAGGTTAAAAATTTGAGCAAAATTTGAAATTTTTAGCTTAAGTATTCAGAATGTTCGTAAGGGCAGCCGCAGGTGTCAGCATGAACAAACAGGAAGCAGATAAATGTTGCGCAACGTGATTTTGATAAAGCGTGTTTTTGTTATGTTATTTTGTCAACTCTGTCATTTCCCCAAAATATGAGTCACTAGTCAAAGTGAGTCATTCATAGTATGTGTGTTGCACTGGCACGGTGCCCTACTTCATCCCTGTTCTGTCTAAAGGTTATGTCAACACCGATATCTTGCAACGACCCCTGACAAAAATCACAAACTGTTCAAGAGGATTGAAAACACAGACATCAGGACTAAAAAGGTCAAAAAGCATTCATGAAATCCACCATACAAACTGATTGATTATAGTAGATTTTTCAGAATAAGGAAGAAAAACAACAGATTGCTGTTATAATAACTCTGACTCTAAGGAAAACTGCAGATGCTTCAAGCTGAAATTCTATTTCTGTTTCAGCTTGAAACAGGTCTGAGACATTCATCTGGTGAACCCACTTTCTAACATCCCAGATGTTTGTTTACATTTTTTAAGTTGTTGGGTTTATTTTCAAAAGTCGTTATACCACACCTGATTCTATTTTAGGAACGTTGTTTTAGACTTTTAGCAGATTTCATCCAGCTCTGTCCATTGGGCCAAGACAGTTTTTGTTTGGTTTCCTCAAACACACTCCGATATGACAGGTCTGTAGAGTATTTATTTTAAAACAATCCATTTCTCTGGAAAGTTAATGGTTTATTCTAAATGTTCGATTAGTCAGATTCAAAACTGATTCTTTCTAATGTAACATCTGTGTAAATGAATGAGAGATCAAATTTAATTTGAGATAAAATGCTCAAAAATGCATTTAGGGCTTCAGTTGTTGGTTTTAGACATAAAATCTCTGAAATCTTTAGTGCAGTGTTTCTATGAAATCCATCTATAGCAACAAGAACATTTAATAAACCAAAATGGAATTTTATTCAATGAAAGAATCATATTGATTTGGCACACTTTCACTTTTTGCAAAATATAAAAAAAATAAAATGTAAAGATTATGAATCGCTTTTGAAGCACTGTACCACATTTTCTCCATGGTTACCTTTTTGTCTAAACATCTGAATAATAAGAAGTTGTAAATAAAAAAAACATTTAGCTAACTACTTATTTACATCACTGTCGGTTTTAGGGGGGGAAGTGTGAAAGCAGTACAGTGTTGCAGATCTTTACAAGTACATAATGAAATATTAATGGTAAACAACATAAAAGGCTGCAGCTGTTGTATTACACCACAGAGATTCTCAGAGAGACGTCAACAAAAATGTTCATGGATCTTTATTCTGTCAGCTGCGTACTCTGAGCATTCTGCAATAATCTTCTTATATTTCTATCAGTGTCATATCTTAGAAAAAGTTGTTAACATGAGCTGATGAATAGGAGACACACTGTGAAAGTTAAAATTTATCTTTAGGTTACATTTATTATTTACTTTCTACTGTTTAAACCATGGCAATATATGATTCTGGATTTACGATATAAAAAAAAAAGTTCTAATTTTAGATAACTCCCTCATGCCTGCCTTTAATACCTGATAAACAGATGAAGTCACGGCGCAATCATTCTGTGCTGTCATGGAAGTGAAACCTCTGGAGAACGTTTTGTTTATTTTTCAGCTGGGGAACCCAGGGAGACTTCACCACCACACACCCTTTGCCGGCTGTCAAGGTGAAACTGTTTACAGAAAGTACAGGCGTGTTGGCACTGGAAGACAAAGAACTGGGCAGGGTAAAACCCCTCTTTACACTTTGGGCAACACTCAGTCACTCTGATACCAACACAACTATAAAATGTACAGCAAACACACCAGTACACTAGATAAAAAGAGGTTCAGTGTGAAAGAAAGTGCCAAAAAGCTCTGAACTTGTATTTATGGAAAGATGTTCTTAATCCATTTTTTTAAGAATCAAGCAAATTCTTGTTTTGTTTTTTTTTTTACTCCCAACAGAGACACTACCAAAAGAGAGCGCAAAGGCCACCAATGTATAATAAGAAACTACAGGAGATCTACAGTATATCAGATGCTGATTCTCTCTTTCTACATTGACATATTTTTCAAATAGCCTATATATGACAACAAAAGAAGTCATAAAACTCCCAGCAAACATTTTTCATGTTTCTACCTTCAGTAACATTTTTGACAGCAGACTTCCTGTCTCAGTTTGACCTAAATGTCAGGAGAGCAGAAGTACCAGTCTGTGTCTCCTTGTGTAAAAGTGACAGGTAGTTGTAAGTAAAGATTTTGCTGCAGGTTCGGGCCGTGGCGCCTCAGACGTCCCTGTAGTGACAGTGACCTTGGCGACGACAGGGCTCTTTGATCTCCCACTGCGACAGAGGTGGCAGGAAAGCCGGCTTCCTCAAAGCTCTTTAAGTCGGCAAGGAGAGATTAGACCTTTACTTCTTGGAGGGCAGAGCAAAGCGCTGCTCTCTTACTCTGCTGCGAGTCATTTTTATTTTTTTTTCTGAAAGCATAGGCACATAATTACCAGAACCACTGCACATACTAATTGGTACTGCTGAACAATCAGTCTTATTAATAAGTCCGTTTTGCAATTTGTGGTTTCTCCTTGGGTGCAGGTTGTCCTCCACCCAACACCAAACAGCCCCAAGCAATCTGAGCTCCATAAGATGACGGTGACCAAGGCATGCCCCGACCAAGATCTCAAGATAAAACTGGCTGTGCGCATGGACAAACCACAGAACATGAAACACTGCGGGTGAGAGATCCACCACAAAATAAAGCACCCAGGGATGTTATGTGGATTTCATTTTCCCTCTCAGCTCCGTGGCCTCATTTCTGTTCATGTGCTGTGGAAAAATACTGTAAAGGGCACAGCTCCCCCTAGTGGATGTCAGTGTTTTTTCAATTTTTAATAAAATAAGTCATAATGTTTAAAATTCAGTTACAAAAAAGAATACAGTGTGCCTATATATGAATGGTTTTTATTCATGTATGTAATTTTGGACATGTGTACTGGGTGGCTTTATTGTTTTTTTTTCTGCAGGTATTTGTGGGCTTTTGGGAAAAATGTCTGGAAACGCTGGAAGAAGCGCTTCTTTGTTCTTGTGCAGGTGGGCTGTAAACAGAAGAATGCATTGAGCCAAACTGACTCCTTTTCATGGTGTAGTTGTTTTTGTTTTTAATGTGTTGGTGTTGATTCGTGATGATGTGTTTTTATTGATTAAATGAGATTCCAGTTTTACTGTGATTTCAGAAACTTGCTTAACAAAAGTTTTGATCAGAAAGTGTTCTCCTTTCCCCCCCAACTACTAAAAATAATCACGAAAACAGTTATTTTCAAAATGAATTTTAGTTTTCTGTGCATACTTTAACAGTAATTACAGCCTTTCAACAGTTCAAGACTTTCTAAAGCCATTTGTTGGAATGTGGTTTGTAATTGTTTTAGTGAATACTTAATACTACAGTATATTTTAAATAATTGTATGTTTCTAGTTCATGTGAGCAGTTTCTCTTTTTTTCTTGGTTTTGTAGGTGAGCCAGTATACATTTGCAATGTGCAGCTATAGAGAGAAAAAATCTGAGCCACAAGAACTTCTGCAGTTGGACGGGTATACTGTGGACTACAGTGACCCCCAACCAGGTCAGACAACATAATGAGAAATAATAAAACTCCACGCCCACATGTACACATGACATAAATATTTAAATACTTCTTCTCCAACATCACATTCCCTCAGGTCTGGATGGAGGCAGAGCTTTCTTCAATGCAGTGAAAGAAGGTGACACTGTGATCTTTGCCAGCGATGATGAGCAAGACCGCATCCTGTGGGTCCAGGCCATGTACCGTGCTACTGGCCAGTCCCACAAACCCGTACCACCTACTCAGGTCCAGAAACTAAACTCCAAAGGGGGCGCTTCGGCTCAAATGGATGCCCCCATCTCTCAGTTCTGTAAGTAGCCCACAACACAACATATAGTCACTGAAGCAGAAAGCAGTTTCCATCCCGAGTACAGAGAAAAGCTCTAACCCATAAATGTGTCACACCATGCTCTCCACTCTGCAGCCACAAGCGATAAAACTAACGCACAAGCACGCGCGCACATGCATTGACTGCTCGCAGATTCCTTTAGCAATTAAGGGCTTCCACTCATTGTCATCACTCCCTATCCTTATCCCAATCCCCCCACCCCTGCACAATGGTTTAAAATGCAGTTCCATGCAATTCCATCAGTCAACTTACAAGGAACAATTGGCCTAAGATAAAAAAAGACTTCTTCATCCAGAAACAAACACAAAAAAACCCGCACACACTTTGATTTGAGCATTCAAGCCAGGCGGGGTTGAATTCAGACTCGCAGTTTCAGATTGCGCTATCCCATGCTAACCTTTTAAGCTCTAGAGGGTGCACGTGGTCTCGAGACATGTTCTTGTGTCACTAAATGACAGCCAAGTCAGACATGTTGGCATTCTAATTAATCTGTCACTGTACTTTTGAGCAGTCCCAGGTCAGGTAGCAAAGGGAAGGTAAGACTATCTAAGTAGTGTGGCATCTGTACCCACTTTGGTTGTAACTGTCTGTTGTGTCCCACATGAATTCAAGAGGGTAATCGGTTCTGACAGCAACAATTTTCCTAATTCAATTGGTTTAGACCTGTGCTGTCATAATTTATATTACTCTTATGTTAAAGTGTTTATCACTCTGACTTTGCCCTTTAACAGCACTTACATGAACCTCTTATCAATTAGAAATAATCTCTCATTCTTAACTATTTCCATTAATAGATCCTGCTATTCAGAATTTTTTCTGTGTGCATTTTTTGACTTTTTAGGCCAGAAATACCCATTTTTTTCAACTTTAATAACATAAGTTCATAAAAGAAATATTAATTGGCACTGAAAAAAACCTCAGACTTCACTTATATCAGTAGCAGAACAGTACGGGTAAAAAATAAAAGGAAAAATTTATTCCGCCTTTTGAAAACTGCATAAGGCATTAATTGGATCAGATACTCAAAATCCCATTACATAAAACTCTGTGTTGTTTCTTCATTGGTTTTGTCCAGTATGTGATCGTTCTTGTGGTTAGTTGAATTCTCTGATGCCAGCTGTTGCCATTCAAAGATTCCTCACAGCGGCACAGACCTCCCACCCGCCACTCCCTGAAACATTGTAGCACCACCACGCATACATGTTTCACCTCCTGGTGGTCATAAATGGCACTGGGACCATAGCATACATATAAAGCCCTCATTACTCTGCTGCAGTGGAAAGAGCCAGAGCAAACCAAAACAATCATTTATGAATTTATCCTGAAAGAAGATTAAAAAACATTACAAAATGGTTTGTACGTTTAAAGGCCTCAATCTAAAGTTTTACTTCATAAAGAATGTCTCATGTTTCTTGTAAAATTTGAAGGCAAATAAAGATTAGGCAACAAAAATAAAGTACTACTTGAACACAACTGATTTATGTTTAAAAGAACAAAGCTATAGATAGAATGAA
This sequence comes from Millerichthys robustus, assembly GCA_034783495.1. Taxonomy (NCBI): domain Eukaryota; kingdom Metazoa; phylum Chordata; class Actinopteri; order Cyprinodontiformes; family Rivulidae; genus Millerichthys; species Millerichthys robustus. Next base: position 9,159,327 of record JAVKLF010000110.1, on the reverse strand, counting down.
GACATTGCAGTCTGACACCAAGGGGTGCGAATAAGAGCTGGAACAGGTTGTTGTTGCTGATTTTCAAAAATAGATCAAATAGCTACTAAAGCAGTTTATTTTTCTTCATAATGTCTGATTCAAAGTCTAACTCCTGACTTTTTTTTTCTTTGGAAAGTATACAACCAATGTAATGGTGGGAGAATATCTAATAGCAGCCTTGTAATACAATATAAAAACACAGATTTATCAGCTAAGTAATTTCTTTCACGCTCTTTCTGTTTTTAAGTCAGTTTCAGTTGGCTTTTTAAATGTTTTTCTCAATTTCCACTTAAAAAGAAAGCTTTGTGTTTGATCAGACTGGGCCGCAGTACTTTTAGCTCTTTAAATACTTGCTTGTAATCCAGAAAACAACAAAAAACCTGCAGTGGAGTGATGAGGATCATAAATTCTGGTTTTCCTTCCTCTGTCTTTCTTCTACGCTCTGTCTGTCTGTCTTCCTTTTTCACTTTCTAATACACTTCAACATCTATTGTTCACATGTGCTCACACCCCCACCCCCACCCACAAACGTCCATGTTGGTTATATAGGTTGTTGTTTTTTGAGTTGTGTTTTCTTCTTCATGCTTCGCCTGGACCCTTCTTTAAGTAATGCAGCTGCTAGGTCAGGGTCAGATTGCTCTCCTCCAGCCTTGTTGCTAGTCTTTATGTTATTCTGGTTTGTCCCTTCTTACCCTGCTGTCTTCTAGCTGGACTCAAGGGTAAGTGCTTCCCTGTAGCCGGCACTGCTCAGATAATCCCCGCCGATTATCTGACAAATGCAACGTTCTTTCTCTCTTCTTTCCCTCTTCTCCTTTTTTTCACGTCTCGCTTCATGTCTTAGATATTAGTTGATGACTTTTATTTTGTTTTGTTTTTAATGACCTCAACATGAGGATCAATGTAGAAGCATCCATTCGTGCCCGTATAGGATGCATGTATTTTATATCAAAGATCTTATTATTTGACTCAGTAATGACTGAAGCTTATATTATACTGTAGTTTTATTTTTATTTTTTATTTTTGCATAATTGCCTTCTCTCTTAAGCCTTATTGGTGGCTGGATCCCTCAGAGTAAAGCAATTCGATGCTAGTATGATTAGATTAGCTAAAATATTTTAGAAGAAAGGGTTAGCAAGTCAATTTATTTAGCAGTAAAACCCAAGAGAAAAAACTTTATTAACTTATAGCAGGTAATTGCACCTAAAAATAATATGCTTGCATATTTAAACACAGTTCAAATGAATCTGTACTGCAGTGGTTTTCAAAGTAAATTCAGTGCATGGGTTTTTGTTTATCATGCTTTACTTCAGAGGGCTCAATTTCTTTTAATTCTTTTGTTTTTGAGCTTTCCTTGATGAGAGTTGGCAAATATGCATGCGGAGTATTCTGAATGCCAAAAACAAGGAGTAGCCACTGCCGCCCCTTCTTACAATAAAAATACTCCAGACCCCACCCCCTCCTCTCTCCTTCCTCCTATCGTAGATGGTTCTGTAAATAGAGGCTAGACCGGTGTTACACCTCCAAAAAAAAAGGGAGGTATCATTTTAATTTCTTTTGACTGCCCTTGTTTGCCTGAATCTAGGACAACACCCGTGTCATGTGTCCATACTTTTGTACAAACACAAGAATTTTGATTCATTTGCTCATTTTTTTCCCCCAGAGAATGATACAGTTTTTTGCCTCTGTCGGCTCCATGCTATTTTACCCATGTACTTGCACCAAATTGTATTGCTTACCCTGTTAGAGATCTCCGGTAGTGGTTTGCCTGTTAGTGTGCTCCTTAGAGATCATGAATACACTGCAACATATTCAAGTATTGTCAACTTGCAAATGCGTAGAGAAGAACAACAACCAAAAAAAAAAAAGGAATGCAAAATAAAAAGGACAAATCTGAAAATGGGTCTGCAGATGTGCATGATATTTAAAGGCATATTGAAAATTATCCAGCATGTTGTGATTTATGCAAAAGACATCTCATATTTACTTTGGTGAACCGGTCATTTTATTCACCTGAGTTATGATAATTCTTCTGGACTTTTATGCCATGTTTTTTTAGTCTATCTAATGTGAAAACATTCCACTCGGTGTCACACAGTCCATTCCCATGCATCCTTTTTCTTTCGCTCTTTAGAGGTTTTCTCTTTACTACATCAGTTTTTTGAAACAAGTAAATGTTGCTTTCACTCCTCACCGACTCTTTATCGTCCTACAAATGTTGTTCTACCAACCAGCATCTCTTTCATCCTGTTGTCATCTCACCCAGCATGACTCCTCTGTAATGCCTTTAGTCATCTTCTTTAAGTGTTCCACTTTTTTTAAGCGTTACTGTCCAGATATTTACTCATTTAACTATTACTCACTCTTCCTGTCTTGTCTTTTTGTTTTCCTTTCAGTTGCCTACTTTCATCGTCCACATTTTGCTTGTTGTCTTACTAAGACAGAGTTCACGCTGTAGGTTCCCGTTTTCTCCAGTTTTCTTGAATGTTTAAAGCCCACATTACACTTGGAGGGTGACAGATGTCAGTCACACTGGACTCTGTTTCTCAGCCCAGCCCTGCTGAGATCAGACCCTCACTTCTAGCTCCCAACCACCAAATCATCATGTCAGTGTTTCTTGAACATGAAACCTGTCTCACACTAAGGACATGACTGTGTCTCCTATGTATTTTTGGGTCTCACTTGTCCCCCGCCATTTTGTTCTTTCCTCCCAAACCGCAAGTCTTTT
>JAVKLF010000110.1:9124175-9143786 GCA_034783495.1 Millerichthys robustus | reverse complement strand
TTACTTAAAACGCTAACATTAGATTTCTTATTTCATTTTTAAAACCACTGAGCGGCTAGAGCACCTGGTGCCCATGTGTAGTTTTGTAGCTGATCCAGTGTGGTCTCAGAATATGCAGATAAAGCAGATTTACTTTATCTCTCTGAATATGCTTGACAGGCGGCAGTCACAAGTTCTGGAGATCAATCGGTACAGTATTTTTATTTCTTCCTCCTTTTCAGTCCCCATCACAACCCCCCTTGTATGGCATGTGCCACTATGGCAAGAGGAACGTTTTGTCCGGGCAGAGAATGAACTCATAGTTACTGTAGCACTGGGTGGGTTTCTGGGCATGAAAATAACATAAAAACAAACTTGTTCGAAATCAAAAAAAAAAAAAGAAAGAAGAAAAAAAAGCACATTAGCTTTCACAACATAATTGCGATCATAACGCATGTTCATTGGGTCATTAAGCAGGTTTCCTTTCTCTCCGAGCATGCCGAACCAGAAAATTTCCTAAAGTCTGCTCCATATAAACCTTTGAAGTTTGATCCACCATGAACATTTGTCCCCCCTCCCTCCATCCAGCAGTTAATTTCACAGTCTGCACTTGTTCAAGCATCACTTCTCCAGCTTCTCCTCCTCCATCCCTCTCTGCTATCTGTTCTCAGACTACAAAACCGTTCAAACAAATGCCTCTAAACACTTTATTGTTCTGTACATCTTCCTGTGTTTTCACTGTCATATGATTGGTGACTGTCCAAGCAGGGAAAAGAGGTATGTAGTCAAGCTGAATGAAAAGCTCCCATGATGCTCTGTGCATGTAAAGTAGATGATTCTACATATTCTTCCCTCTCAGCATCAGTGCCCCTCCCTCAGGACTGGTGCCTTGTTAAATTGAAACAGCATTAAAGTCAGTGGATGAATATTTAGCTCTCAGACTCCTGTATGTGCCCCACAAACATTATCAAAGGCAGGAAGCTGGCCTACCTTTGAACATTCTCCCTTCCCTCTCCTGTTGGAACAATTCACAGCCTTTCCCTTTGACATTATGAGAGTTTTTCCCCCTGAATGTGATGGAGAAGAATCCTGTTTGCTGCCTGTTTCTCTAACATTAGAGCTTATTTTATTGTAGGTGTGGACAGGTAAGTTGGCAGGTAAGTGAGGTTGTGACTGACATTATTGAAGGGGGTTATTTCAGGAAGAAACAGAAGCTGAAAGACTGAGGGTTAAAGCATGCACCATAGTTGGAAAAGCTCAAGCGTCCCTTATTGAATTTGGCATTATGTTAGCCTGAATGATAAGCAAATAAGCCAAGACTGCCAGCAAAGCAACTACTGCGCTTGTGCTGTCAAAGAGTGAGAACGTCCTGACGGTGCCAGGGAATCGTCAGCTGAATCTCAAACACTTACTTAAGTAATTGGAACAGACATACTTCAAGTCAAGAGATGCTGTGTGCTGCAGTCTCTGGCTTGCCGCTCAGCAATGTGCATGAGTCACATTCACATCTTCTGAGCGATATGGGATTGTTGCTGATGTGAATGGTGGACGCCCGGCCCCCTCATTCCTTAGATTGGGAGGAAAGCATGCAGGGAGATCCAAGTTTGCATGAAACATAAAAGCATCTTTGCCTTTAGGTGCACTGAATTTGTCCGACGTGCAGCCCTTCTGTGCAAATCTTTTAAATCTTAGTTAACAGGGATTGATTATATCTTGATGGATTTAATGAGAGATACAAGCGCACACAGTATATACATGTACATACAGCATCTTAATGTATCTGGAGGAACTACATAAGTCTTATGGACTTTTGAGGGAATTTGAACATTTTAAGAAATGCATCAATTCTTCCTCCTGCAGTGAGGAAGATGTGAAAATCAATCGCACCATCCTGTTTGTATGCTGAACGGGGAACTGGAGGCAGAGCAAGTTAAAACTGGAAACAGCCAATCAGGGTTACCCTACAGCAAATACTGACCTATTTATTAAATTCTCTGATTGTCATGTCATGTCAGATTCATGTTGGTTTTCCTGTCTTATTTTTGTAATCTTAGACTTTTGACTCATTGACTCAGTAGGTAGAAAACAGAACCAGAAGGTAGAGACCTTGAGTTGTTACTCCAAATAATGTATAAACGCAAAGATTTATCCTACAACCAGACTTTAAAATTCACAAAACTTTCTTTCTGACTGAACACGTCCATGGATAATTCAAGTGGATTTTAATCCTATTTTAATCTCAAAATACTCACTGTTTAACAGAGCCACTTCAAACTAAATTGAACATACTGTATTTAAAACTATAGTATGAAAGTAATGTACTATAAAATTGTGTTTTACATCAATAATGGCTAGATAAAATATTTAGGTTGTCTATTTTTACCAGTTAGTATTTTTCCTGTAATTACAGTTTAATGAAGATTAAAAAAAAAATCCACTGTCATATACTTTATATATGCCACATATTAAACATATATTTTTTTCAGTTACTAGATATTAGATACTAGATAGTCATTTTTTTGCATCGTTTAAATATGTGTGATTAGGCAAGTTGAAAGAAATTGTAATAAACAGATTAGTGTTTTGTGTTAAATGCTAAACCTAAATACTGTAAAAATATAACTACCTAGATGGTTAGTACAAAATATAGCTGTTGGTTTGGTTTTACTGTATATTTGAAGGATAGCTTAAATTAAGCTTTTAAGTAAATTTTAATGAGTTTAAACATGAAAAGGCATACATGCAAAAGGTTCTGGAAGCTCTTACTTTGACATTCTTGCCTTTCAGGAGACCTTGCTCAGCTTGTTGCTCTTCCTCCCTGCTCTCTCTCTAGGCGTTTGCATGGTGGACGGACCTCATGGTGGAGCACGCAGAAAACTTCTTGGCCCTTTACGCCATCGACATGGACGCTGCTCTTGAGATCCAATCCCCTGAGAGCTGGGACAGTTTCCCTCTTTTCCAGCTGCTCAACGACTTCCTCCGGACAGACTGTACGCCTCGGATTTTTAAGAACATTATCAGCCTTAAAATAAGCTTCTAATTTCTATGTGTTGCTTTTCTTTTCTCCAAAGATCATCTGTGCAACGGGAAGTTCCACAAACACCTTCAGGATTTGTACGCTCCTCTGGTGGTTAGATATGTGGATCTGATGGAGTCCTCCATCGCACAGTCAATTCACAAGGGCTTTGAGAGGGAGTCGTGGGAGCCTGTAAAGTAAGGAGCCTCCATCTTTAGAGCAGGGCTGTAGGATGCTTGCAGGTGCAAGTCTTTTATTTTCAGATGACAGAATGACTGCGTGGAGGCTGAATAATCTGAGAGAGCAGATATCATATTTGCACAGACTTCCTGTAGGTTCACTGGTAAAGAATGAGCCAAGCGTGGGCTGATAACCTATTTTTTCTGTGAAATAAATAGGTTATTTTTTTTTCTGGGAATAGCTTCTGATTGATGCATGTGTCTTAACAGTTTGCTCCAACACATTGGGATCAGAGCACCATGGAGAATTTTTGTTGTTTTGTTTGTAGACTTAAATTCATGATGTGTGCTTTGATGTGTTATAAAAAAAACCACAATGTCTTTAGTTTATTTTGTTGCAGTCATAATTTATCTGTTGTGGCTTCGACATGCCGACTTTTACACTTTATTGTTTCGTTGCAAAAATATTTTTTCATCCCCCTTATGTTCCTTGTCTGTTTGTCTTTAGTATTATTTTCTCTCGCCAACTGCTTTTAATACAATTTATGTGTGCATCCAGCTCTCTGGATTCTGTAGGTATTTTTGTATTTTGTTTGTCTTTGACGATTAGCTTTGTTTTATGTCCTCTATTGTATGTTTCTTTCTTCTCCTATTTTCAGATTTTATGTTGATGATGAGTGTTACATGGCTTTCTGCAGCTCCCACACCACTGTTATGTATTCTTTTTTTCTTTTTGTCTGTCTTTTCTGCAGGAGTTTAACAAGTAATCTGCCCAATGTGAATCTACCAAATGTGAACCTCCAAATTCCCAAAGTACCAAATCTGCCAGTGCCCGTAGCAGGACTATCAGTTAACCTTCCACAAATGCCTAGCTTTTCTACCCCGTCATGGATGGCTGCTATATATGACTCTGAGTGTGTATTCAACTAGTTTGTTTTAGATATGAAAGTAGAGAGTAACTTGGCATGAAGATGTCAGTGGATTAAGAGAAGCAAAATTTTAGATTTTAAAGTACATAGGTTTGTTTTTCTTTATTACATCTACATTGTTATTAAAGATGGACAATTTAAAGTTCAGTAAGTTACCTTTTAATATTAATACAATGATATTCATGTTCATGCCAAGATTGCTCTGAGTTAGAATAGAGGGGGTTCTGTTTTCTAAAATGAGAGGGTGAAGTACTCTCATTTATCTCAACATGCATGCTGTTGAGCTGAAGTGTGGAGATACAGGCCAAAAAAAAACCAACACAAAATCTTAAAAATGTATGCGTATGACACAGATTCATAAAGAATCCAAAACAAAACAAATTTCAAAATCAAGATTTTCATTCTCCACATAATGTTTCTTCAGAGATGAAATCCACAGACATTTATTTCATAGACTGCTACAACCTGGCTGATGGGGCTGCAACATGAAATGGAGACTCACACAAAGTACCTAAAAATCAAACTTTTACTCCATTAATACATTTTTACTGAGCTGATCCAGCAGGAAAACCCCAAAATTTTGTGCAGCGACACACTTTACATCAGTGGTGCCCAATCCTGTTCGCCGAGGGGTTACTGTCCTGTATGTCACGTTTTGGCTCATCTCTGTCTGTATGATGACAGACAGTGCCATCATTACTGTTGACTTAGTCTCAGTCTGTCTGTTTCCTGTATCATTTTCAGGACATAGAGATTCTTAACATAATCTGAATAAGGCAGAAACTCACCCCTAACCTTGAGGATGCACTTACCTCAGATTTGAAGGAATTGACTCTCCTCTCGCCACTTCATTCATGGCTGCAAACTCCTCTAGTGCTTGCCAACAAAAATACATCCTCTGTTTAATGCAAAGTTGCTACCTTGAGGTTCTTAAATCAGACCCCCTCCTCTCCATGACTGCAAACTTAACTTATGCCCAAGATCAACACAAACAGGATCAGTGAATGACACGACTGTCTAAAAGTTTCTTATTTACTTTGATAACCTCTTCCAGAGTAAGGCTTAGGGAAAATTGGAAATTTGTGAGCTCCAGCACTTACGCTATTTGTCGATACGTTCACAGAAACAGCCAAGTTGTAACAAAACTACAGTAAGACTTAAAAGTACAGCTAAACCCACGTGACCATAGGTTCATCTCTGACGTTTACCACCTGCTGGTAGTCTGATTGGGATAGAGGACAGTGTCATAGTCTGGAGATGATAAAGAAGAGAGGCTCAAAGGCACAAGTTCAAACCTTTCAGTTTTATCACATCTCCATATCACCTTCATGTTTCCCAATCAGCTCTCCTCAGGATGCTCCAGAAAAAGGTCTGCATGTTTGTTTCATGAATTTTTCAGGGGCACTAACATTCCAGGGACATGAATGTTGAGAGAGGGCCTGTGATAAGTCCGTTTTTATGCTTTTAACATCTCATTGTGTATAAACTTACTTTGGTACACGCCCTCCCTCACATTTACATTTCCCTCCTCTTTGTCTCTACAAAGTGTGAGCAGCCGCTGTATCTGCAGTGACTTTTACCTGCATGTGGCCACTTCACACATCAGTCAATAATCCTACTCTGAAGTGTGATTATTGGTTGTTACAGTAGATCTTACCCGCTCCTTCGCTCCCATACAATGACTGTCCAGACACTTCTGAACAAACAGAAAAGAGACGTTTTGATTGAGCGGTCAGTGTATGGTAAGAGTAAAACCTCAGTGTGTTTGGGTGTGGAGGAACATCATCCTCTTCTGCACTTGCCACTGCAACCCCTTCCACCTCCCAAACCTTTCAGACGCTTTCTTACACAGAACCTTTATCCTTGGACCTGTGTGTGTGTTTGTTTGCGTCGATGGCAGTAACGGCTCTGGGACGTCAGAAGATCTCTTCTGGAAGCTGGACGCCCTTCAGACTTTCATCAGAGACCTGCACTGGCCAGAGGAGGAGTTTGCCAAGCACCTCGAGAATCGCATCAAGCTCATGTCGAGCAACATGATCGAGAACTGCGTCAAGCGGTGTGTGGCTGTGCACGAGTCAGGACCAAGCGTTAACTCGACTGCAAAATACTAACACTGTCGCCTATATATCTTTTTTCACTGGGATTTCAGCACCAGGATGGCTTTTGAGTCCAAGTTGGCAAAAAGCAGTAAGTCCACCGATTTCCGTATTTCTCCATCATTATGCACCATGTTCAACGTGATGGTGGATGCCAAGGACCAGTCAGCTAAATTGTGTGCCATGGAAATGGGCCAAGAGGTAAACAAATATTACCTTTGTACAATGTTCTATTGTTCCATGTAAACATTTTGGGTTTTAAATCTGTTATTGTTAAAAAAAAACAACTACTTCCATTTTTATTTTATTTTACACAGAAACAGTTCCACTCCCAAATAGATGAATTGATTGAGGAGAGTGTGAAAGACATGATCCAGCTTCTGGTGGCAAAGGTAAAAATGATGTTTTCATTTTAAGACAAGCTTTAAAGCAATGCTTTGGTACAAATGTTAATGTGAAAAAATATTTTACTGATAGCTTGATAAGTCTTTTTTTTTTCTCTCCTTGTTTTAGTTTGTTGCCATTCTGGAAGGAGTGTTGGCTAAGATTTCCAGATATGATGAGGGAACGCTTTTCTCCTCATTTCTTTCATTCACGGTGAGTCCAGCTTTTCAAATGATTTTTTTTCAGATCCTTGAGGTGTAAAACACAACCTGTAATATATATATATATATATATATATATATATATATAAAGGGAAATAACAGGATTTCCAACAGTATAAGACACATACAAATCTCCTTACTTTATTTGCTAAGTATATATCAGATGACTATTTTTGTCAAAATCTACAACTTAAAAAAGCATAAAAACAGCTTAAGAGTTGCAATATTTTCTGTATACAAAAACCTAAAATAAACCACAAAAAAGTGTGGTTTATTTTACATTTTGTCTAATTATATATGAGAATAAAATCTTCTCTAAAGGGGAGGAGAAAAAGCAAAACAACCTAATAGTAACAATAGATACTTTAAGATTGTATCAGAATTCTTTATGTAATGCAGATTAACTGTTGCTCTTCTTTGTATTTTAGGTGAAAGCTGCCTCAAAATATGTGGATGTACCTGTAAGTACTTTAACATCCGTCATTTTTGTTGTTGTTTGTGAATTTGCATTTGTTTAAAGTTTTACAATATACTTCTAAATTTCAAACATACGTGTGTTTTACCTGCCTTGTTAATCACAACACGTGTTATCATCTCCAGTGTTCCAGGGGTCAGTCCTCTGCTGATTCTTCATGTTGGGTTTTTTGTTTTTTTCTGCAGAAACCTGGGATGGACGTAGCCGACGGCTACGTGACCTTTATGCGCCACTCCCAGGACATGCTTCGAGAAAAGGTCAATGAGGAGGTGTATATAGAAAGGTTATTTGATGTAAGTAAGATGCCGTCTCCTCCACTCAAGAAGGGAGGGGCCTTCCAAAATGTGGCAAAACAACAGGGCAGAGAGGGATAAGTCCCATTCTGAGACCAGGAAGTGTACTTCAGCCTGGCAGAAGAGGCTTTATTTAATCCTCTACATCTCTCTGTCTATCTCTCCTCTTTCTATTCACAGCTGCCTTCTGCATTCTGATGTGCATTGCCACAGTGCTTTTGGGCCTTTGTGTATTAAAATATACAAATATTTACAAAGAGTCCATAAAAGCATTGTAAAAAAAAGGATTATCTGAAGCAGTGCTCTCTGAGGAAAGAACATAACTACTCATAATGATCTTTCAGAACCCGGACCACCCAGTCTCCAGTAGAAGTGAAGCACCTGTCTAGTTTCTCTATGTAACATAAAAATGCTGGTAGTGATGACATGTTACATAGTCTTGACTTATTGGAGCGTCGGTTCCCAACCTGCAGGTGGAGACAAACCCTGAGGGTTCAGAATAAAAAACGTGAAGGGTCCAAGCTAAGACAAACAAAAGGAAAGGAGAAAAAAGTCGTCTGAGAATTTCTGTTTGAATTACATCTTGAGAAGCATTTTAAGCTGAAGTAGGTAATTACTGTGGTCTGTTTAAAAATCAATACAAGATTGCCTGAAGAGCACAAGTCAAATATGTTGCAGGTATATTGGAACAAATAAAAATTAAACTCTTCGAAAAGCAAGAATCCATAAAGATAAACAACTTTTTACAAAAGAGAAAGTCACATAGAATCACACGTTTATAGTAATGCACTACAACTTCAGTTTGAATCCTGAATGATTTTTCAATGTTTGTTTTGTTTTTAAAATAAAGTCATAACAAAAGTAAAAAAATATATTTTCTGTTTTACTTTGAAAGAAGTTAAGAAAGACACAGCTATTCAGGTTTGGTTTTGTTAATTCAACCTAAACTCAAACCTAAATGCTATTTTATAAGACTTCACACAATGATGAGTTTCAGGTTACATTATTAGCACGTTTAAAAACAATCAAAATGCTCAAGGTTCAGTAACTAACCAATAAAATTAACCACTGAAACATAATAAAAACAACACTAACCAAAAAAAACAAAAAAACTAAATACATCACTTCTTTGTAAAAACCAATACGTCATTTTAACTGGAACTGGAAACCAGTGAAAAGAGAAGAGTTTTCAGCACAGATTTACAATGATCATCAATGAAAAGGCTCTGTCACCTCTGCTTCATGATACTATGATATTCCTGTAGGAAAAGGCTCAGGCTGCACCACAAGTGCCACAGCTAGCTGCTGCTACTGCTATTAGTGCTTCTAAACAACCATAGAATCCCATAAAAATAAATGGCAGAGGAGTTCGGTGCATCGCGCCGCTGCTGAACTTTGTAATTAAATTAAAAACATTAAAGCAGGAAATCAGTCTCAGGTTAAAGAGCAGAAAGAACCCAGACGTGGAGCTCCACAGTTTAACCATGAACCAAATGATTTGGGAACCAGTGTGTGGCAGAGTGCAGAGAGAGAGCACTGTCTTAACAAGCATAATCCTAACAGGATGCATTGACAGAAATGTGTCCTCCATGTGTGATTTGATCGACACGTAACGCTGTGACGTGTGTGCCTTCATGTCATTCAGTAACTCTCGGCACAGACCTGAGTCTGTCCAGGTGTGTGACAGCTTTGTGTGTTGACACTTCTTTCTGTGAGGCAGTGACGTGAACCTTTTCTGTCTGACAGACGCTCAGAAGACTCCCTTTGGTTTTTTTCTATTTCTGTGTTGGCTGTAGCAGAAGGAGTTTGTGCCAGATGAACCTGACATATAGTTTCTGTCTTAGCGTGAGGAATAAAGCTGTCGTGAAGTGGGTCTGCTTTCGTCTTTGAGGCGCCCCCACGGGCTACCCTGTCTCTTTCTGTTTCGTCAGTATTTTCAATGTGGAGTTTTACCCCTTGTGTCCTCTGTGTGGCCCCAAAGTGCACCAAAATCCCACTGAGCCCTGTCATGTTAAATTAAAAAACTTCTCTAGCTGTGAATGCTTCAGTTATGGCAAATTTAAATGCATGTTTTTTTTTAATTCATTTACATATTTTCACTGTTTCTGCTTTTTTCATTTGGATGCATGCCTCTCGATCCATTTGCACGCACATAAGATTCATTCCTAGATGATGCAAAAGCTCTATATTTTCTGACTTTCTTTCACTAATTTGTTTCAATCCTTTTTAATCTCCTCTTTTCTGATTAACACCATTCCTGCTGCCTCCTATGGAAAGTGGCACTTATCTCTAGTGCCGCGTTGTTTTATCACATTCTGTTGGTTGGCATGAGTTTTTAGCGTCAAATAATCTTCCTGTGTACATCTTCTAGCATGACCCTCCTCCTCAGAGCTCGGCCTCATTTGCACATAGAGCAGTTTTTTTTTTCCTTAGCACGAACTCAGCCACCCACCTGCGAGGTCTGCATGCACTGCACGCTCAACTCGACTGTGAGGTGGACAGGCATCTGCATAACCCCGACCCAAAGAAACCTCGGCCAAAAATCCCCCCCCCCAAAAAACCCAAACCCAGACAAGTTAACTCTCCTCACTTTGTAATTTGGTGTCCACGAGTCCCTCGTTTGCCTCTGCGTTCCTGCCTTCTCACAAGTTTAAAGTTGACTGTTTTTCGTTTTTTCTTTTATCGCCTTAAAGGTACGACAACTCTTTCTGTTCAAGACGCGTGCTGTTCTCTTGTAACTTCAAACTGGGAAACACTGACTCACAGCAAAGTGCCTGAAAAAGATACAAGAAAATAGCACTCCTGCCGCACCCTGCCTGCTAACCGTTTGCTCACTATCATCTTGTTTTTTTCTCTTCCTTTTGCTAATTAACTTGTTTCAAAACTGTATTTTCATTTCGCAGCAGTTGTTTCATATCCACAGTGAAGGGAACTTTAGCTGCAGCATTTTCACTCCAATGAACTATAAATAAAGGGCTATGTAATTTATTTTAGTTGTAGACAGATCGTGTAGACATTTTCTGGTCATTGCAAAGGTAAATAACTATAGAATCTGAGTAAACTCCTCTGAAGTGCCTCCTTTCAGCTTTTCAGGGTGCTGCACAAGTGATTAGTTTTAACACGTCAATGTTCTTTTATAGAAACCAAACAAAAAGTTGTTCTCTTTTGTGGCAGATACTAGACAGATGCTTTTTTTCTGATTCATTTGCATTTATTGTGCAGTTTATTGTCTTTTGGTTCAGTTTTATACTTGAGAATTATCCACTACAGGAACCTAATCTCCCTGAAAACTGATTTGTTCAACTGGGCTCTTCAAATGTCAGCAAGGAAGAGAAATGATTATAGATTCTTGTCTGCTCAATCTGAGGACGGTCCAGAGGAAACTGGTTCCGTTACACAGGAAAATAGCTAATCTGCCCTCCTGCAGAGGTAACAAAAATCCTCTACCTGACCCTTAAAGCTTTTATTGTATAATCGCTTCTGTTCTGGACTATTTCTGGAAAAAGAAGAACGCTAACTAGAGTTCTTCTTTCCTTGGAGATTGTAGGGATTGGATCAAACAAATGTGGTCGGATTTAGTTACCTTTGGGCAGAGTCAGGCTTAAACTATAAACCCCCTACAGGCATCTGAGTCAAATAGATCTTAACTGGTTTAGTGTGAGAAGGAGAATATGCTGATCCTCTAAACATATATAAACCTCTAAAACAAACTTACAGCAAAGTTAGAGCAGTTTGGACTTTTTCTCTATACATTTACTTTATTTGCCTTTTAGGTCAAGAAAAGTCATCTGCTTGAATAAATCCACAAAAAATGCAAATATGATTAAGAATATCTTGCCTGCTGTAAAGTCATTATTAGTTTGGAAAATCAGCCTGTTTCCTTGAAGACGAGCCAACAGCTAGTCTAAGCCAAACCAGTTCCAAAAAACATCAAACATTTACAGCAGTTCACAAGAACAATGTTTCCTAAACCTTTACGCTGCTGTCACTTTTATATTAGACAGGTATTTAAAGAAAATTCTATCATATATTTCAGGGCAAAGAGATTAGGGAGACAAGAATCTTGTTCATTTTGATCAATTTATAATAAATGTAACTGAAATGAATCTAGTTTAAAGCAGATGAAAACAGGAGGTAATTGCAGCTCAGAGTTCTTCTGTAGCATAAAATATATACTTGAAATATGACTATTCTTATGATATGTAAGAATAAAGTGAGTGTGGACGCATAATGAAACAAGGACAAGACAAAGAGACTGAAAGAGACACACTGTGAGTATAAACCACACAGATCCAGTTTGCAGTGGTTTTATGTCTCTGCTGTGTATCTTTGCATCTCTTTATGGCTGTTTGCTCGTTTCATCTTGGTTGTTTTGTCTCCCCGATTGGTCATGTTTTGTCTCTTTGTGGTCGTTCAGTGAAAGCGTCTCAGTTCCTGTGAGTCCTTTGCTCTTTTTGCATAATTCTTTTTAGTTATTTTTGAGGCATTTTACATTTTGTGGCTTTTCTAGAGTTGGTTTTGTCTAATTTTGGGTATCATTTGCAAACTTCGCATCTTGTGTCACTTTGCATTTCTACTTTTGTCCCATATTGATCTTTTTTGTCTCTTTATAGCCATTTGTGCCATTTTTTAAATAGTTGTTTAATGTCTTATGTTGGGTCTTTTTGTTTCTCATGTAGTTAATCTTGGTGTTTGTGATCTTTTTACGTCCCCTTTGTTTCTCACAGATGTTGTTTTGTGTCTCTTTCTGTAATAAAAGTAATAATTCTTGAATATAAGGAGAGGCACTTTGGGCCTGTGATGTTTTCTGCCCATGCTTGTGAAGCAGGATTGAGTCCCATCTTTACTCCTTTTTATTGTTCAAACACTTAGTTTTTATTGAGGTGATATTTAAATTCCCGTATTCGAGGCTGAATATTAATCTTATGAACTGTATGTGTAGAGTTTTACATGTGTCCCGAAGGTTAGTTTCACAACATGTTGTCCTGAGTCTGTGTGCGGCTGTGTGTTTTGCTGGAGAGTGTTGTGTTTGTGTTTCAGCAATGGTACACTGCCACCATGAACCTGCTGGGGACCTGGCTCACTGAACGCATGGATCAGCAGCTTCATGTCTACCAGCTCAAGATCCTCATCAGGATCACAAAGGTAAGACCCAAAAGTAAACTTTAAAAAAATCCTGAAAAGACAAACAAAACATCTGGATAAGTTGTCCAGTTTGACAACAGCTGTCTGTGCTCCTGCAGAAAAAGTACAGGGACTTCCGCCTGCAGGGCGTCCTGGACTCCACCCTGAACAGTAAGATGTACGAGACGGTGCGCAACAGGCTGACTGTGGAGGAGGCCACTGCTTCCGTCAGGGAGGGGGGCATGCAGGGCATCTCCATGAAGGACAGCGATGAAGAAGACGAGGAGGACTAGAGACCGTGCACCGACACTCCAACCCGTCTGTCCGACCTGCCCTCTCCCTACCGTCCCTCCTCACCCACCCAGTCCCATTCACACTTTTGACTTTAGCCTGGTTACTGATGCATGTACCAACTCAGATAGCCACTCTAGGACCTCTTTGTCAGCTCAAAATGCCTATGAAGGAATTATTAAGTAAAAAATAGAAATTATTATGGAAAAAAGGTTAAAAAAAACATGATTGGCAGTTTAGCTGTGTCATAATAAAGATAGAACCTGCCCTTGATCTTCACTCATTTCTAAATTCATTTCTGTGTTACTAAGCAATATGGAGAACCATTTGTTTGACAATGTTGAGTGAGATTAATCGGTGTGTCCCTGTCCAATGCAAACCTATATGGCGCTTCTTTGTCGTACTCTACATTCATTAATGGTACATTGTCGTGATGATGAGTGTGTGGACCCTTTTCTTTGTCTTGTCCGTTTTTAAGTGAATGCCAACTACTTGAGACTGAAAAGAAGAAAAAAAAAGACCTGTGTATTTGTTCACGCCTGTTAAAGATAAACTGTCGTCCTCTCATGGTTGCTAAAAGCCGACAAGAAGTCTAGACCTGCATTTCCGTCCCGTGTCGAAGCTACGTGATCTCATCTCGACTACTAATTAGACAGGATTCTAAACTCCAATACGTGAGGATTCAGGAGATGCAATATGCTCATCGATCCATTTTGATAACTTGGAAGATTCTATTTTTATTTCAACATTAAAAAAGAGCCTATAGAAACAGGTTGTATTTTAATTGAGTTGCACTTTTACAGAGAAAACAAGCATAAAAGGGATTTTTTTTATTGAAAAAAAAAAGGAAACAAAAAGTTGGTCTGTCTTTGTTCTGTAACTGCGTAGAATGAGATGTCTGGCATTTGTTTGGGTCTCACTGTTGTTTTGTATATATTCTATAAATATATATAAATATAAAATGCTGTACATTGCATTCTGAGCCATCGCTGCATGCCCGTGGGTTCCTGCCCCACCCTGCTCCCCTCCTTCCCTCCCAAATGCTTTCTGTTTTCTGTGTGAATTAGCTGGTGAATTCATTCTTGCTTTTGCCTTATGAAAGCCAACAGTTGTCATATGCAAGAGCTGTGGCCTCGAAATAAAAATTATTGTACATGTGCATCTTCTGTCGTGTTTACCTGCTGCACCAGAGGCGATTAGGGTCAAAAAGCAGCAGAACGAAAGCGTTTATCTAAGAGCCCCCACTTCTCCGAACAACAATAAATACTGTTACACATTGAGAGTGGCTTTTTGCATCTTTGCAATCAGAAATCTGCTTGTGCAAACAACCGACGTTCTACAAAACTTCTAACAGGATCAGTTTTCTACACTTTGTCATTGTAGTCAAAAACTTAAAACATAAAAAAAAATAGCTGAAACAATCCCATTAAACCATTTCATGCTGCTTTAAATGTCCACTACAGGTCATTTGAGAAATATTGTATTGAATCACAAATTCAGGCAGCATGACAGCTCTTGGTTAGCACCGATACGTCACAGCAAGAAGGTCCCAGGTTTCATCCCCGGAACCCCAGTTTAGATAAGGGGTCTTTCTGTGGGGAGTTTGCATGTTCTTGCGTGTGTTTTCTTTGTGTGCTCTAGTTTCCTCTCACAGACAAAATAGTAAATGTTAGGTTGGCTTCAAGCCTCCCTTTGCAAAAGAGATCTGTGTCATCAGTGGGATTTGCCTGGTCAAAATAAAGGTTAACAAAAAATTTGGGCTCTTTAGGTGTAATTAAATTTTAAAGCAGCAGTTAAAACATTAAAACAGATTCATCTGTTGTCATACTTATTTTATCGTATCACCTTTTTACTCAAATAATCGAAATAAATCTTTATCACTGATGTTTGCTGTCAAGGGTTGACACGAGCACAGGTTGCTGATTGGACTAAAAGTCAATTTATCTGTTGTGGTCTGACGCTCTGTGTGCAACACTTTCTTCAGTATTCCACAACTCAGTTTAACTGGAAGATACAATTACGTATATTATAGTATACAAAAAATACTATAACAGGGTTCGAATTGTTTCTATTCTTAAAAATAAACCTTTCCCAGACTCAAATGTTCACATCTGAGCATAACAGATAAAACCCTGACCTCATTTCAAAATTATTTTGTAAATATTTCGACTTGAAAACTGACAGAACTTCTTTTTTCAGCCGTTCCCTCTTCAGGGGTTGCCAGAGTGAGTCGTTCTCTCACACTCTGTCCTCCCGCCAGCTACTCCTTGTCCACACCATCTCATGTCCAGAGGGATACATTGTGGATACATTAGTAAAGAGATGTTGAAGATGCAGCTGACAGGAAAAAGACAAGGAGGAGATATACGGGTGCAGGTAGAGCGGACGTGGAGATAGTTGGAGTGAGGACACAATACAGAAGAAGGAGCCAAAACAAGTTCTGCCAATTTTTGACCACCTCACACTGAGTATGGTCCCTGCTGTTTTTAAAAGAAAAGTAAAGGTCAGGAAGTTCTGAACCTCAGAGGGGCAACTAATAATGCCTGAAATCTTGTTGTGGGGATTCAGGACAGTGCAATCTATGAAAGAGAAACAATAAAGAATGGCTCTGTGAGTGCAAACACACACACACACACACACACAGACACACACAAAATCAAAAACTCTTCAACAATTGTAGAGTCTGAGTAATCATCATAAAAACCACACAAACAAATAAAGAGAGACCAACATTCAGGGTTGAAAAGGGATTATAATTATAGCCACAAAATAACGCGGAGACGGAGTTTCAGCCCAGATAAAATACAATTTACAGTCTGAATTTGTTAACCTCATTTCCTAGTGTGAGGAGAGCATCACAAAGTAAGATTATCTGGAAGGCGAGTTCCTGAGGCTTGAACAGAAACATGCTGAACTCTGGGTTAAATTCACACCTTGGACACTGGAAATCGGTACTGCACGCTTCAAACAGCTTTAGATTTTTTTTTTATATAATTCTTGTTGATTAAATAGATCTCAGGACAAAACCACTTACATGTTGCAAACTGGAACCACATCTTTGGTTACAAATAAAGCATCAACCCACCAAAAAGAAATTACAGTGTGTATAGAAAGGTTTACCTTCATTTAAAATGTTTTCTTTTTTTCATGTTTTATTGAATTGACAGAGTTTGATTCTGGACACTGATCAGCAGAAGATTATATCAAGGGGAAAAAAATAATAAAAGTCTTTATATTTATAGCAGAGTGAAAACTAGAAAGAAAAAAAAAAAGAAATGTCAATCATTATTAGATTACAAATTACATCTCTGTATGAAGATGGTGTTACAGGATCCAAGCATTGAGTGGCATTTCTGGCAAGAAAAATCTGATAAAAACAGATCAATAATAATAAAAAAACACTATCAGAGCTGAGGAACAATTCCAAGGCACTGAACAGCATCTGCACAAGCAGTGAAGATGCTCCTCTTCAGTAAAATCTCGTAAATATAAATAGTTCCGGCAGACAAACCGCCGAAGCCGCAGCGATTTGTCTGCAGGAAGTTTTTATAAAACAAAGCAACGACGTCCTGGAGTGGCTAAGTCGGAGTTAAAACAAGACGCAGGGTTAAAAAAAATAAAACTTACAGCAGCGTGGCAGCGTTTCATACAGGGAGGAGAGCTTTAGGTTTTGATAAACAACCCATCTGAATCCACCAGAATTGATTTTCACCTTGATATTAACATTTGTCAGCAGGTTGATCAGTGTCAAAAATAAATCCCATTGCAGCAAAACGCAATAAAACATGAGAAACTTTGTGCAGACTGAATCTTTTTTTTTGTCTATTTTTTGTAGGCATTGTGTCGGTACGAGTTAAAAGCTGAGCTGTGACTGCTGAGGTTAGAAAGCAACAACAAAAATACCTGGAAACGAACAAAAACATGATGGAATGAAGGAAGATTTTGTAGGCTTTACATACATAATCTTCCCAAGTATCGATCTAGTAGTACAGAAATAATAATAATAATAATAACAACAGCGGGCTATAAGGATATAATATATATAGATATGTATATATATTACAAAACAATACAACAATATAAATCCCTGTAAAAAGCAATAAATGTTCACATTAGATGTTGTAACACATTTTTAACCAGAAAGGAAAAAAAAAAAAAGAAAAAGCAATAAGTACATTTTACAAGACAGCAGTGAGATATTGGGACGAGAACGAAGAAGCAGCTGTGAGTCTCTTCATGTGTGAGAAAAATACATGCTGGCCTGTGTTACGACGTGAACAAGTGTTTCATGACTTCATTGTAAGTGGATGACCTTCAACTCAACCTGGTCTTCTCCAAGCGGTCCAAAATCCCCTCCAAAGAAATTACCCCCCCACCCCCCCCAGACACACACACACACACACCCCTGGCCTCAGTTTCACTGTGGCGCCGAAATTTCAACAGTGAAAAAACAAATCTCACTGGGTAAATAGGCAGTAACACTGATATTATAGTGCAAAGTGGACAGAGCTGCTTTCCCTCATGTCAACTTAAACAGGTGCAAACGCTCAGCAGGAGAACATCTAAAGACGAGGAAAAAAATAACAACTAAACATAAAAAGGACAAAAACATAAATATCAAAAAACCTTTCATCAGTATAAAAAAGTAATAAGGTTATTTGTTTAATCAATAGTCTGGCAAAAAGGCCTCAGAAAAGTCTGTGTTTTTTTTTTTTTTTCATTTTCTTTTTAAGTTTCTTGTTTTACAAATGAAGTGCCTGCAAGAAAGTCCTCAGACGAGGGACTCCATGCTCTCTGCGGGGTCCGACTCGTCGGCGATCACCACTGCCCCGTTAGTGTCCATGTGAACGGGACTCAGGCAGCTCTCTGTGTGACTCACCAGGCTGAGCATGGCTTTGTAAAGGTACTGGTACTGCTCCTGTGCACAAACACAAAGGTACAAACAGGTTAACACCTATAAGCAGCATTTAACTTTTTATTCTTATTTTTTAACTGAGCGAAACTGAATCACAGCCATGGATGAATGCAAATGTGAAAATGAGACCGATGTATTTGTCAGGAGTTAAGCTGGACTTTTACTCTGAAAGTTAGTGGCTGAAGTCACTGAGGTGACGCCCTCCAATCAGTCCACAACCCCTCCCAATTGTAACCTCAATTTTTGCACTCCTGGCTCTTGGATCCCTGGGGTGTGATCTGTCTCGTCTTCATCGATTGCTGTGGAGGAGAGCAGCAGAGGTCTTCGCCTGAGACCCCAGGACCAGTCTCCTGCTTGGATCACTAAGTGGTCTGCAGGGACAGACTCATCTTAAACCACGGAGCTTAAACTGCTGCATCTGGCTGGCGAACAACATTCAAGAGGAAGTCTCCAGATTGTCTTGCGCTGTTCACTGGGAGTTCTCAGCTTTCACTGCGTTGGATTTTTTTTTACACATTCAAAAAAAAAAGAAAAAAGATGGGTGCAATAAATTTTCTCTTTAATTAGTCATGGAGTGAGAATGTTTCTTTGAGGCTTAATTTTCAGTTGGTTTCTGTATGCCTCTCATTAACATCCCCAGTCAGGGAGTGATCGACAAAGGTGTGTAGTTCCCATGGTGACCATAATGAGCAACTGACAGCAGCTTTAACATTTCTTTTAATCTTGCTTCTCTTTACACTTCCTGTAGAGGTAAAACCTCAAAATGAAACCGTTTTCTGACCACTTGGGGGCAGCATAACAAGGTGTAAAAATTACTTGGAGCCTTAACCTTAAGAGCAAATGTTTGCGAGACCCCCCCACCCCAAAAAAAAAAAAAAAAAAAAAACATGTTATGAGACATATAATCTTAAGAAAATTAGGATTTTTAAAAAATGTATTTTTACTTTATTTGGTGGTTGAATATTTTATATTGGCATTTTTCCCAATTCAAATTGTCAGTGTGTTTATTTTATTGGTATTTCTTTTAATCATTTTTAGTTTACATAATTGAATTTAAAAATGCACTGACACAAGAAATTCTGCTGTACAGGACATATAATGGGACTCATTTTATTAAAAAAATAAGTTCTTTACAGTGGGGTTCTGTAAAATGCTTGTGAACAGTTATTAACTTGTTATAGATATTACTGACTAGTTTGATCAGGTAACAGCTAGTCTGAACAAAGTGAATTGTTACACTAACCTGTGTTATAACATTCAATTGCAGACAATTAAATCCACTTGTCATTTTTATTTATGTCCTTATGTTGTCCTTAAAAAACTCCTGTCTCATAGTGGTTCATGTGAACACTATTGTAAAACCTAAACATCACTGTCATCTGTTTTAAGTTAGGTAGTCATTTATTTCATATTAACAATCACAAAAAGCAGCAGCAACACTTCCTGTGTAGCCGAGAATACTTTCTGCAGGAATTGTTGAATATTTCAGTCAGACACCTGTGGATCAGTCAGCATGTTGAAGGCCTCCTGGGTCCAAAGTCTTTCTTCAATCAAATATGTCTAGGATCATTTTAGAAAACAACTCTGACCCAGTGCTGATCTGCTAGATCTTCAGGTTCAATTCCATCAGCTGTGCGTTGACTTGATACAACATCTGTTTCCAGACCAGGACTGGACACCCAGCTGACCTGGAACCAGCTGTGTGTGTG
>JAVKLF010000110.1:9107854-9119492 GCA_034783495.1 Millerichthys robustus | reverse complement strand
CCCCCCACCCCCCAAAAAAAAAAAAAAAAATAAAAATAAAAATAAATAAATAAATAAAAAAAAAACAAAAAAAAACTCAATAACTTTTTCCATATTTATAGAAAAGAGGCAAAACATTAAAGAGTGCTGATTGAAACAGCATGCATCATTGTCTCCATCTGCTCCATATGCTGTTTTCCCTACACGTCGGCGTAAACTTACTACATCAGTGAAGACTCCCGGCCTCATGAGATTGATCATCTTGGCCACCTGATAGATGTCGACGACTCCCTCGTTGTCCAGCTGCTGGGACAGCGTGGTGAGGGCGCAGAGCATCCCTGCCGACACAGCTCCGTACCTGACACGAGGTCACAAGAAACCGTTCTTAGGACAAAAATAGCAAAGCTCGATTTAAAACCCTAATATGTCAGAACCCAATTTAAAAAAGCGTGACCCCCCGCAACAAAAAAAAAGAAAAAAACAGTCCTTGTAGTCCTTATTTATTTTATGAAAACCTCTGAGAAATATGACTTCAGTCAGACCGCGTGATGAAGACCATTCAGATATTTGACGTTCACACTAACAGCAGCTGAGGTGCGGCGGCCACTGATGCGTGCAGAAAAAACAGCATCAGCTGGGAGTCTGGAAGCTGTCGTGGTTGCCTGGTTACCAAAAGACTTTGGCCTTTTTGTTTATTCTGGTGGCGGCCCGTAGACTCTCTGCGCTGGTAGACACTTAAGGACTTTAACACCCCAAGCCAGGCAAAGCACTCAGAATTTAGTGGCTTACTTTTTCATCCTACTTGTGCAAACAGAACAACTGAAGGAAGGTAATTACACACGGCAAACCATTTTTAAGCACTTCTATCTTTATAAATCCAGACCAAGGTAGAAAAACTAAATGGTACAGAAGATCAAACAGGATTTTTTTAATTACCTGAACTAGTTTAAATTCAAAACTTTAGAACAGTGGAGGTATAATTTAACATAAACTAGTTGTTATAGTCTTTTCAATTTTGAGTGGTTGTTGCCAAAATATCTCATGTCTCAGACCACTGAGCAAACTGTAATGAATGACAAAGAATTTTGAATTGTGCACACTTTACCTAATGCAATTTTACAGATACTGAGCTCAAATGTAATGTTGTAGTAGCTGAGAGTCATTCAAAACCCTTTCTCTAAATGTCACATTGTAAAATTTTTAGTCTTCATGAAACAAGTGAAGTTTTCTCCTTATTTCAATCCTAAATAATGTTTATTGACAGGGAACAAGGTGGTTGTTTGTGCTTATACAAATATGTCCCATATTTATTAATTTACTACGAAGCAAAGCAGCAATAAAAACTATCAATAAGAGTGAGGAAATAAATGTTTCTCAGGTTTAATGAGGGCTTTACACCTATGAGGAGAGAAAAAAACACCTTTCTTTAATTGCTGATTAGTAATTTAGTTAAAAAGAAATATATATATATATATATGTATGTATGTATGATTGTGTTTCAAGACAACACAATAAAAAGCACAATCCTGTTTTCAAGTTCTACCACATTTTAAAAACAAGAAATCCATCAATGTTAGAAATCTTTTACACATTCAAACAAAACTCCCATATAGTTTCTATTCTTCAAAGTGTCAGTGTTTTACAAAGTTAAAAAGACAAAAATGTGAAGGATCAACTCCTCAACAATGACTTTCATATATATATATATATATATAAAAATAAAAGAACAACTATGTTTGAAAGAGAATATCTCTTCTGATGCAGCAGTTTTAAGCTTCATGCTGACTCTTTCTTTTCAAGGTGCAACATTTTATTTAGCTAAAGTGGTTTGGTGGTAAAAATTACTTCACTGAATAAAAAACTTCAGAGCATGGAACTTTTACAAATGATTTATTTTTAGACTAAATATCAGTTTAGAAGAAGAAAAAAATATGAGTCAGAAAGATATGTTATGCACCTAAATAGTTGTTCTATTATATCAGAATAAACCACATGAAGCTCTAATACAAATGTTTTTTGTGCTACTACTTTACAAGGCTTATAATAAGCAAAGCCTGTTAAGATTCTATTAATTAAGCGCTCATTGTTAATAAACAGTAATTAGGAGGTTCTTGAGATAAAACTCAGTTCCTGTTCTTTGGTTATAGGAAGGGTCATTCTGAACAACTAATTAAAAAGCGCTTTAAACAAACAAGTTGTTAATCGGTTCTGTATTCTAGTTTTTTTACATTTATTAAAAATCCTTGACAGTGAACCAACAAAAGTAAGCGTGAACATACTCATCATGCACGATAGTGGGGCCATCTCGAGTCATGGCTTCTTCTTTGATGACTCTGATGAGCTCGAAGGTGCTGCTGAGAGGAGCGTCAGGGTTCGGCCATTTAGGGCACTGAAAGTGTCTCACCTCCAGGACGTAATCATCCTGTTTAAGCACAAAGGGAGAGTTTACACCTCACGAGGACCCCATTGCCTGCGATATCTGTTCGGGGATCTCCTCGGCTACCTGTGTGGCCTCTAGGATGAAGTCGTGGATGATGATCTGCTCCTCGTTGGAGAGACACAGCCTGTCCTTACTAATGAGAGTGACGGTGAAGGCGATGCAGTTCATGGCCTCTTCCCGACTTGGCCAGTAAACAAATTCGTCCTCAGCCTGCAGGAACACAGGTGACATCTTAGATTTTTTGCAGTTAGCGTGACTTTGAATCAATAAAACCTGCAATGTTACTTACGAGACCCTGGTTGTCAGGCAACATGACAATAATCTGCGCGTTGTGGTCCCAAATCATCCTCCAGAAGTCTGTAGTGGTGTGGGGCAAAGGATGCTGGGTAATGATGAACTCATTACTCCTGTAGTAGCCCTGGTGTGACAAAGTTGAGCTGTTAGCCTTTCTAAATGATGACTGTTTCACGCAACTTATTTTCCAAATGGTCGTTTTCAAAGACTCAATGGCCAAAGATAAGCAAATGCGACTCATTAATAATCAACACTTTACCATTATGTAGGATGCATTAATGTAATCTGTTCCCTTCATGCCTGGCAGAGTGGTGAGTCCAACCCTCGCTCGCTCCGCTGGTGAGGCACAGATAAAAAAACAAACAAGCTTTAAATCACAACCCAGGCCTCCTTTATATCACACTGGCTGATAATGCACACATTCATTATCAGTCCTCGCTGTTGCTATAGCAACAAGTACCTCCTTTTCTCCTGTCAGGGTGCCGAGGACGCACAGAAAGATTAACTTATGGGATTATAGAAATGGATTCTAAATTTAGGATGTGAATTGTTTTAATTATCTGCAGACTGACGGCAAAACTAGATGTGAAAATGTGCACATAGAAATGTTGTGACTGGCTATTTGTTCAAGCACGGGTCAGGTGTACTAATTCTTTGGTAAATACTTACAAGGAACCACTGAGGAGTTGCGGTTCTTTTCCTTGTTGCAGTCTTTGTGCGCGCTGAAGCACTCCACAAAGCGCGCGTTGCACTGACTGAGCAGCTGCAAACAGAGAAGGCAAAAGAATCTTAAAGATGTCCTGAGAGTGGCAGAAACTTCCAGTCCGACACGATGAGTATGATCCACCGTTGTTCAGCAATTTGGATGTAACAGCACATCTTTGCACGTCGATGACGAGCGTGCAAAGCTGGGAAATAAGTGACGTTATGTGAGCAATTATTTTTTTCCCCTTCTCCTCATGTTGAAAGAGGAGCAGCTTGATGAAACATTCATCAAACTTTGCATTGCGCAGCGGGGGTGACAGACATGACTTTATTACAGCTCACATCAAAGACACTTTCAATCAATTTTTTTCTCTCTTTGGCATCTGGAAGTGGAAAGCCACCGTGGATGTTGTTAACAAGCTTCTGCTCTAAAGACCACCTCGGATCCAAGCGGATGCCGTTAACGGCAGGAAGTGACGACTGGTCTGCCCGGAGAGCTCGGACTCACCATGAACTGTTTCTCGAGCCGCGTTCGGCCGGCGCAGCTGGGCGTCAGGATGCTGCTGACGTAGCTGTGCAGCTGCCAGGCGGGCACCTCCGTATCTCTGCTGAGGATGGCCTCCATCAGTGCATCGTGGATGAAAACATACTGCTCCTAACAGGAAACAGGAAACACGAGCGTTTAAGGCTTGTAGGAAAAAAAAAAAGTCATGGTTAAAAAAACTGGTAAATACGGACTTTAAGCTCACACTGTTATCCGGTTTATTCAGACGATAAAATTACATGAAGTATAAATTACAGAGTATGGTATGGAAAAACTCAGGGCTAGGGTCAGACAAAGTGACTGATTCAACCGGTTTTTGCATTTTTTTTAAATACCGGTAATCGGATCACAAAAAACTGATTAAAGAACAGATCAGTGTAACATTTCACACCAACCCCTTTTGTCATCACTCCTACTACAGGCCTGTTATTACACGGGGGCTTTTTTTCAGTAAAACTTTAGCAAATCCTAAAGGGAAGTGAAGACCTTTTTAGGTTAACGTATAAAAAACAATCATATTTATCAGTGAAAGTGATTAGTCGTTAGCTCTTTTTTTTCTAAGCCTTAGATATTTATTTGCTTTGATAAAAAGTGTCACTTTTTTGATAGAAATACGGATAATTTCCTGATTTCATAGCCCGTCTTGAATAAAGTGAACAGATCAAACCTGTAAATCTCTAAGTAACAGGCAAATCTAGTAGATTGTTTTGTGTTGGAAAAACAAAGAGTTACATTAATGGTCTTAAAAGAAATGAACACACAAAATGGCTTCAGAAATTGTCATTGGCCACTGAAAAGCCTAATCGCTCGACCTCTGTTCTGGTGTAATATATTCATCAGTATTATGGGTGTAACAGTTTAAACTCGGCCGTGCACTGAAATTGCAGGCAGCCTGACCTTTACCTGAGCTCAGAGTATCAAACTGAATAAATTTCATAACTGCTTTCCCATCTTAAATCACAGTTGACCTTTAGAGGAGGAATCCAGCTCCCCTCACACCCAGAGTTAATGACGAGTTTCAGCGCCTTACCTCCGTCTGGACAAGGTAGTTGCGTTGCGTTCGTATATGTTTGAGAAAATCCAGGACGCTGACTGTGCTTTTGTCCTTGATCTGTTGCAGCATGCTGTCGATGACGATGTACGTTCCTGTGCGCCCGACTCCTGCACTGGAGAGCACAGCACAAACTAACGTGAGCGGATCCTCAGCGGGAGATTCTTTTTTTAAAAACTAGTCAGCAGAAACGAGTCTCTTCAGGTGCGCTGGAGCTCAGCAGTACCTGCAGTGTACCAGGACGGGACCCATGTCTGCAGTCCGAGCCGCCGATGAGCGGCTGATGAAGGTGAGCACAGGAAGTGTGTACTCTGGTACACCCATGTCGGGCCACTGAGTGTAATGATACTGAATTACAATGCGCTCATTTAGCCTCCCTTTTGGATTCCCCTTCTGACCCTAAAACATTACAACACAACAATTAAAAAACTGGATGGAGACTTTTTGTTACACCTGAATGTATGTCTAATGTAGAACCTCAACCTTATAGCTTTAGACATAAACAGCCATGTGGTGGCAAAGGATGAGGTGAGAAATATTTGTTAAAAGTCAGACCATCTCCTAACATTTTCATACAAAGTTATTCAGAACATTTTGAGCAAATGTGCTACCAAAACAAATAGCAAAGTACATCAGAAACATAATGTCCTTGGCAGAAGCTAAAACAAAAGACTTTTTTTTAGAAAGTCATAACAGCAAACATGGATTAAAAAACAGTATTCATTTTTTAAAGATTCTGTAATAGATTAAAAAAAACAAACAGCAAAAATTAATAATATGTTTGAAGACGTAATTATAAAATGAAAAAAGGGGTAAAATTTACATAGAGAAATAAAATAAAGTGACAAAGGAAGTCAAATAATTTCAAGAGTAAACGTAAGCAACAAAGAAACAAGAAACAAAATGTGTAAATATATAAGCTTCGGTGCCCACTTTAGCTCTTGGATTATTCGTATAAAACAATTTTCTGTGCGTAAGCAACATAGAATCTACTAAACAGAGGGTTCACACAAAAAGTTTTTATTTAAAAGTAAATTTATGATTTGATACCAAAACATAAAGAATAATCACCGTTACCTTTTTCATTTTTGTGTTCCTTATAAGAAAACGACGCAGCGTGTAGCAGGCGTGAACTTTGGTGCTTTTCAGCGTCACCACGATGTTTCCGTACTGTTCGTTGTTCTCTGTCGGCCAGTACTGGTCACATTTTCTCTGCAACACACAAAATCGGCAGTTTGACATCAGAGGAAAAGGATTCGGCGTTTCATATTTTCAGTTTGTAAACTGAAAGGAAAACCTACCCTCCCCTTTTCCACGAGGTTGGTTATCATGATGATGATTCCAGTGTTCTGCTCCCACACCATCCTCCAGAAGTCCTCAAACGTGGACTTGAGGGGACCCTGAGCAGCTATGTAAGCTCTTGGGTGGTTGTAGCCCTAAGACAGTAAGTTGTTCGAGAACCATTTGCAATACTTACAATATTTCAGAACATTTTTGTAATTGACCCAAATTCGTATTGGGTGATAAAACCCTTTTTCTTCACCTCGCAGGAAGTGTCAGTATGTAAAGATCTACTTGATTCAAATCCCTAATTTTTAAAGTGCAACTTGATTTTGTGACATAAATGCCTCATTTGAAAATCTAAATAAAACTAGAAAATGGCAGCTTTGTGAAGAATTCATTGGCAGCTTGTATTTGCTCTGATAACCAAACTGTGTCTTGCACTCATGAAATAAATTAAAAAAAAAACAAGTCATGAGTAAAATGAAAGAAACTTACATCCACATAGTTGGCGTTGATGTAATCCGAATGTTTGGCATCTTTCCCCGGCAAAGCTCTTAATTTCACCCTGCTGTGGTCATCTAGGAAAAAGCATTGATGTATTTAGAGGACTCATGAAAGGAAAGAAAACTTGATCTAAAACACATTATTGAATCTCACAGCAGTAGACATCCTAATCAGATTTTACAGCTGACTCACAGGCCACAATGTTGATGTATCTGTTTTTGTGCTTGTTGTCAGGATGATTGGAATGTTCTGCTGTGATTTTTAAGTCGACTGTAGAGCGTTGGACCTCCTGGAGTGAGAAGAAAATAGACAGAAATGGATTTCATTAAACAAGAGGAGATGAGCTAATAGAATTAGCCGCTTGATTTCCATGAAGCTGTAGCAATGGTGTTATAATGACAGATTTCTGTGATCCTATCGTCTTCTCTCTTATTCTTTAGGGGAACCTTTTTTTCTAGCCTCTGCATAAGGAGCTCAGAGCCCAAGATGTAGTGAACTTCCAGCAGGGACTCAGTGTCTCAAGGACGCTTCAGCGGAGCAGATGCTTACTGCCACTGGGGCTTGAACTAAAGCCTACAGTAGAACAGTCGTCTTCTTTTCCTCTTCACTACACTTTGGTGCATTCAGCCGGCCACAAAAGGCAATCACTTCTAACACGGCTTCATCCTGGTGCATTTGAAAATCATGCACACCAGCCTCACATCAAATAACCCCAATTAGAGGAACACTCTAGGGGTGAAGCTTTTGCCTTATTTCTTAACCTAGTTACACAGAATTAAAAAAAAAAGTGTTCCAAGCCAGTCAACCAGCACAAAGAACCATCTCTAATTAACCTTCATCTCTGATCTTTCTCCCCATCTTTCTCTCCATCTGGTCAGAGTTACTGATTCTTTACACACAAACAGAAAGAATAATACATTCGAGCTATTGTGTTAGATGAGAGGATGTGAAGAACTGACAAACACTACTAGTGCTCTGCAGTTTATCGGTCTGTGCAAAACTCAAGAGAAACGACAAAAGCATGCAAAGGTTTTGTTCTGTCGTGCTTGGAACTGGTAAAAAAAAGCACCATAATAAATGCTGGTGTAGATTCTTTGTAATCCAGGAGGCCATGGCTACTCCCAATAGTTCTAAAACAAAAGTGACTGGACAGGTAAAGACAGACAGAAACAAGAAAAGAAGTCCAGTCGCTTTATTAACTCTTAAGGCCCACCATGCTTCAAATCAAATCAACATTGTTGCAGTGCTGAAGATGTACCTCAAACTCCTCAGCGAAACCTTGCATGTTGTTCTTGTAGAGCTCCATGACGTGTTTGACAAACTGTTTGACAGGAATGGCCTCCATATCATCTGCAGGAGAAATAAACAGACATTGAAGCAAAGCGCTCATTTTTTATGTACAATTCAAATTCTGAAGTTAGCATGTTGTATAAATCCATCCATCCATCCATCCATCCATCCATCATCTTTTTTGCTTCTTCCTTTCAGGGTCATGGGGGTCACGTCGTATAAATGTCATTAAAAATAGTATACAAGAAAAGCAAATAATATAAAACTATTTTTTAAATTCACAATGAAATATAAAAAACAGGTCAAATGTTTAAATAAAAAAATGTACCTTTTGTAAATAAAGTAATTTTGATTGTTATGGTAGCAAGACACAAAAACGAAAATTTTTATTTACGTTTCAAACAAGGTCTCAAAATTTTCTCTATCCAGAAACTGATTCTTAGTCAGTGTGTTTTTAGAGAAATGCACAAGTTTATTATTACAGTACTTATTGCAATTTATCATTTAGTGAAAGCCACATCAGTCACAGAGAAATTAAATTTTATTTATTTGATTTGGCAGCCTAACCTCACAAATGCCTGTATCTTGGTTTTGGGAGGTTTTATGGGAGGGAGCATCTGTTTCATTGGAGCCAAATCAGCCCCAAATCACACATGAAGGATGTTTGATCGGGCTGGTTGGCACCAGACGTACCAATGCAGAGGACTCAGCTGTCACGGCTGCTGATGCGGGACAATGTCTTAACTAACACACCTCTGCAGCTGAGGCCTGTCGGGCCTTTGCGTGCTTCAGTGGCTACAGCAGGAAGGAGAGTTCTCATTTATTAATCTGGTCATTTATCAATGTAGCTTCGGTAGGTGCGGATTCTAATGGACCACAGCTGATTAGGCACTTTTACAAGGATGTAAAGGTGTTCAAAAGCTTTGTTCACATATAGGGTTATATGTACCGTGGCTCTCTTTCAAGTTTTTAATAACATACAGAAAAATTCAAAAGAAGAACAAAAAAAAAGAGAAAGACAGAAAGAACAATGCAAAGAGACAGAAAAGAAGGGAGAAGACAACTAAAGGAAAAATGAAAAGAGGAAGACAAAAAAGAAGAAAGGGACATTATTAGACATGTTGAAATAAATGAAGGAGGAAAGGGAGGGAAAACAGAGGATAGAAAGAAAGGAAGAAATGAAAAACAACAGAAGGATGAAAAAGAAAGGAAGCAGAATGAATGAAACAATAAAAGGGGGTAAAAAGAAGAAAGGAACAACAAAAAGAAAATTAGTAAGTAAGGAAGGAAGGCAAAACAAAGGGGAAAAAGAAGGAAGAATGAATGAAGAAATAAAAGGAAGGAAGGACAGAAAGAAACAACAAAAAAGAAACAGAAACAAAGAAAGAATCAGGCAAGAGAAAGCGAAGGCAAACGAAGGGAAAGGAAAGAAAAACAGAGAAAGGAAAAAAAAAGGGCACTGGGAGTGAAGGATGTGGTGTGAATGCCAGTGAAAGCTGCTCTCGGTCTTCACGCTCTCGCTGCCTCAAAACGTCCCTGAGCTTTAAGAGACTCTGAGAGTAAAGTCTGATATCGACAAGCTGCCACTGCACTTCTGCCTGGGATATTAAGTGCAAAGAAAAGCCAGTCACTCAACTTCTATAAAGCTGTTCAAAGAGTCACTTCACATGTAAATAAACAGACTGCACGCAAAGATGTCAAGGTAATACAAGCAACCATCTGAAAACTGTTAATGAGGCAGAGTAGATGTGTGCTTTTATCTGCTGACAGATCTCTGAATGGGAGCGAACACCCTGTCAGCATATTTCAGTTATAATGTGTCTGTGTGTGTGTGTATATATATATATATATATATATATATATATATATATATATATATTTTTTTTTTTTTTTTTTTTTACAGTCACACATACATATTTTTAGATTAAATAAAAGAATGTAAATGTTGACAGAAATAATTTTTCCTGCCTTAGACCTTCCCATAATCCTTTGACCGTTTATGAATTTGAATTGTTTTTATTTATTCTGTTGTCATAATTGTGCTGTAGATTTAGAGAACTGCAACCCCCTAAACACTATATTTGTATATGACTTCACTCAAACACACATCAAAAACAAAAGGACGTCTCACCTGGTATGGGGATGATTGGGATATTCTCATTGGCCACCACCCGTGGAGAGCTGCTCTCCTCCACATAGAAATGAGCCGTCTGGAAAAATCTCCTACGGGGACACGGAACGATAAGACCAGTGAGAACAGCACGGTAAATACATCCACTATCATCAGAAATGATGCAGGAAAGTGTATTAGGGACTTGTCCTCAGATGTAGTCTGTCAACATTAGCATAGAAATGTTGAGGAAAATGACAACAACTGAAAAGTCCTAATGAAAACCCCAGAGTAGGTGAGACACAGCTGGTCGCACGCAGAGTGAGCGGCTCCTGGAAATGCAGTCTAATCAGGCTTTGGGGAAAAGGTTAAACTACGTACAGCGACTCACAGAAGCACAAAGCTAAATTGAAGTCTTTTAGGCAAACTAAAAACAACTAATCAAAATATATACTTTCTTCTCTACTTTTTATTCTCCTGACACCTAGACAACAATTAAAACCCACTTTTAATGTGCATTTTTGCACCACTTTTTGTGTTTAGAATTTGGATTTCCAACATCAAGTCACTGAAAAATCAACAGTACCTTCAAAAGCTAAAAAAAATAATTATATTTCTTGAACAAATTCTCACAAATTTGACACAGGTCAAGGTTAAAAGTTTTTAGAATTGTTAGAAAGTCATAATAATTTGAGATTACCTACATTATTTAGCAGGGGATATTTCAGCTTTGTAAAAGGGCAGTTTTTGAGGTCAATGTATTCCATATTCAAGACAAACTTCTCCACAGTGTGAGACAAAAAAAAAAAAAATCTACAATTCTAACTAGACTGAAAACAGTGAGAGTGGAATATTTTAAGGCCTGGACACCTTGCATATCTACCACCTCCTCTAACATAAACGTGTTCTGATAAATTCAGCTCTAAATATCCTAAAGGTAATCCTACCTGTACTTGCTGCAGAGGAGGGAGCAGATGCTCGTCATTCTTAAAGAGAGATGAAACAAAAATAAATAAAAACAAAAAAAGGTGGCACGGCATGAAAGAAAGAGAGAGATGGAGCACGAGACGATTAGGGAAAAACAAATAGGGGGGAGGAGAGTTCCAGCCCTAACCACCCCTTTAGTTTGCGTCACTGCCTCCTAAGCTAATGGCTCCCTCAGACTGCAGATGTGGTCCAGTTACTGAAGCTGCACAGCCAACATCTCCTCACCGACTTCCTGCTCAAACAGCTGCAGAAGAAGAGTTCGCTTAGAGGAAGAACAAACTGACATTAAACTTCTGGGAACCGTGAGGTTTAGCGGCAGTGGGGGGTTAACGGGAGTTTGGATTTGACCTGACTTTTCAACAATTAAGTAAACTTTAAGTAAGTAAGTAAGTAAACTTTATTTCTATAGCACCTTTCACAGATATAAAATCACAAAGTGCTTTACAACAA
>JAVKLF010000110.1:9085391-9100403 GCA_034783495.1 Millerichthys robustus | reverse complement strand
TATATATATATGGATAGATAGATATATAGATAGATATAAATAGCCTGAAGGGGGCAGTGCAGGCTGCAGCATGGACATTTCCACAAAGATTCATCAGTATGAGTGAGGGACAATCTGGACAGGCCTCTCAGCACATCAGGGCAGTAGCAATCAGAAACTAGTGTCAAATGACTATGTGCTCTTAGAATTTCTGCCAAATTGAAATTGTCACCACAATTTTCCCCATTTGCACTGCGAGGCCGTGACGCGAGTTATGCACCATGACATGTGAGAGATGGAAAGAAAGACAGGGAGAAAGGGAATCAGTCAAAGGATCACAGGGGAAAAAAAACAACAGGAAGGAAATCTCAGGGTGTTGATTAGGTGTGACAGGTGCGAAATGCATCATAACCTGTCGGCTGTTCGTTGTCAGGTTCAGCAGCTCAGGAACAATAATTTAATAGCAGCTGAAGATGTCACTGTGGTTTTAGTGCCTGCATCGTTACTGTCCTGACAATCACCTTCCTTTTTACAATTAACACGAGCATATTAATAACCCTGTAGATACCATCTTATCAGCTCCTGCTTTGCATTTTTAAATACAATTTTGAAATCCACGGACCTGGGAAATTTTTGTAACATCTTAAACGCTAATAGTTTTCCAACATATTTTCCAACTTCTTTAAAATGTTGCAGATTTTTTTTATAACTTGAAACAAAAAGCAAATGAACAGCATCCGGCAGTGAATATAATGAAGCAGATCTATGTAGAAGTTTATTAGCATCTAAATTATAAAAATGCAAATGATGCGGGACTCTGAATTTACACAATGCATACTTTAACCTCCCAAAATAACCCTCCTAGAGCTTCCATCTTATCCTGCAATAGCACTCAGAGCAGAGCATGAATCTTCCTCTTGGCAGCTTCTACAATGAAGGGGATGAAGTGACTGTTGTCAACAAAGCCGCTCGACTGCGTCTCGCTACTTGAAAGCTGCACGGTTTGTTTTTAAAGCAGCAGACACGTCGGAATGATGTGGGGAAACAAGAATTTCTCTGGAAAATGAAAACAAAAAAATAAATATATCTGATTTAAACATATACACGGACGCGTTTTTCTCTTTTTTTGACTTTGCAGCAAAGTCATCTAAGAGATAAACACTGACACAGTCAATACAACAGCTATTTTATGATAATGTAAGTCTTGCTACAGATTCCGTTGCCTGTTTGAGTCATTTCTAAAAGCAAAATGCTAAACTTTTTTTGTGTGTAGAAGCCTTACCATGAGGATTTTGCTACTTCGCATCATTTTACATATTTGTACAGGTTATATTTATAGATCAGTTTTATTTTTTCATCAATAATCAAGCAGCATAACTTTAAACCTCCAAAAAATGTTTCTGGTTTGTTTTTTCTGTAGCTTATTGCTTGTGAAATGTCAAAATACTTAAAGATGCCAGACTAACCTAAATTTTTTTTTTAAAAAAGCATGTACCGTAACATTTGCTGCGACAGACTGAACTAGTTTCTGAACAGAGAGGACAATAAATCTGCCCTGTGAGACAGCAGATCTGATTGAGCTGGATTTTACACTCGGTACACAGCAAACACAAATGATAAAATAAATACAGCCTTATGGATCTTGAAATTTGTATTGGACAAACAATAAATCTGCACCACACAAACTAATCTGTAATCTTTATTTTGCATCAGAACAGTTTGCGCTGCATCTCGTTCGGTCAAACTTAGTCCTCGGCTATTAAATCTACAGCAAATAAGTGGTCAGTCAAATATTGGCCGCGGCTCTTGTGCCACTTCAGATGAAATCCATCATTTATGCGTCATTCTTTAAGAAAAACAAGACATTTAAACTGTAGTGCCTCAAGTCTTCAGAGTGTTCCATTTGAACCAAAAAGTGGCTGAGACAGGAGAGGAAAAAAATAAGAAGCGAAAGAAACGAGGCGGAGCAAAAAGTGAAGATGTAACGGCTCACATTCATCCTGCCTGGTGACATAACAGCACAAAAGCAATTTCACAACTTAATTTGTATGGGTCTATTTTAGCTGTGCCACATATTAATGATGATTGCTGATCAGCCCTTTTAGAGTGCTCCAACTTCATCACAAGCATTCCCAATCAATTTCTCCGCACCAGACACCAACAACACCAATTTAAGGAGCAGCAGCCTTTCTCATTAGTCTCCTTAGTTCCTGCACTTTCTGTTAAAGCCAGCGCAGCAAGATGCACACAAAAAAGCAAAAACGAAACAAAAAAGAAAAAAAAAGTACTCTGATCAGCTGCGTATGAGGTCTGAACTTGGTAATATTTTGTTGTTAATAGAATCAGTTATCTCTGTGACAGTTATTTGTTTTTGTTACAAGTTGTGATCAATCTATTAGGTTAAATCCAGAAAAAAAAACAAAAAACTTTTTAAGTGACAAATTAAGTTTAAGGCTACAGTTAGCTGAATTTTTATGTAGGTGATATGCAAGTTTAACGCTACCTAATAAAATGTGAATAAAATTTCATAAAAATGATATAAAAGAAAACTGACTGTTGTAAAATTTAAATATGCGTTAAAGTCACAAGACTTTTTTTCAATTTCTGACTGACAATTGTGAAAATTATTTTATTCTTTGGCCAATACTAAACATAAATAGGACCTAACTAAAGCACTAACCCAGCGGTGGACCTATGCACACAAAGGTTAAATTACAAACAAATATTAAATTAAATCTTTAGCCCTTGTTGTTCTGTAGCCATATGAAACGACATGAATTGAATAAATTCCCCTAGCTGCAATGAAAAAAATGACATAAACAACCCAGTCCGAGAAGCATAAATAGCATTTTTGCAAATACAAGTTGATTCTGTTGTACTGAGCCTGCACTGTTACATTAGTTCTGTTCTGCAAATGACACACTGACACCACAAACACACAAAGAAGCAGAACACATCTTACCTCTTGAAGCCTCTGTGCTGTGAGGGTTTCCTAATATTTCAGTCAAATCCTTCTGCCATGCATCTTTAACAGCCGACTTAAAGATCTTCCTGCTGTTCAGGTCCTGTATGGGCCTGAAGTTGTTCCTCAGGTACTCAACAGACTTGACATGGTCCTGTTGCTCCGTTGTAAAAATGGAGTAAAAAGCATCCAACTGGATGGGAAGAAACACAGAATAGCCATCAGCACCACATTTAAGTGTTGCTACTGCTATGCCTGGGTATGTGAGTAAATGTGTTAAAGATAATATATCATGCAGCACTGCATTTTCAGCCACTTGCCAGTAGCTGACTGTTCACGAGTGAAGAACAGTATTTGCAAGAAACATTTACACCACAGGCAACAGCAGGCACAGACTTCAATCATCACCCTGACTACCTGCTGGGCTGTAACTTCTCAATGGGGCAAATTTGTGGCCATTGATTGCCAAGAATGATCTCCTGCCGCGTGCTGTAATGACTACACATTACAGATACTGTGGAATCAATGTGTCCTATGGGTGCTTGGAGAAATGAATTACAGGTTCATAAAAGACTATCTGTGAGCGTCACAAACATTGTCGAGGTGGTCAATAACCTTGCGGCAGCAGTCATTTTGGAACAAAGGATTTGTCCTCATGCGAGTTCACAGAAATTCCACTGAGCCCTGCAAATTTCTATGGTGCAGAATGCACAGGAGAATATGCAGCTGGGTAACCCAAGAATTGTATGTATAAAAGATGCAGCAAAGCAACTGTGGAGGGGGAAAGATCAGCAAAAAGCATGGGGCATGGTTTGGCATATATTATCTCTCAAACAGCAATAACAGTTGGAGGTAAAACGCTGTAAAGAACGCAGGCGATTGCTGTAAAATGCAGCATTTTTCTGAAAACATATGTTAAGCTGTTGCTCTAATAGCTCAAAATATTAAGCATTTGAACCGATGAACATCTTTAGTTGTATGATTTCCAACCTCAGTAGGGTGCAGTATTATATCTTAGAGCCTATAGGCATTGTCTCAGAACAACGGCATGATATAGGTGCTATCTGACACCTACCATCACTCAAATGCCAGTAAGTGGCTCCCTCTTCCTGTTTAATCATGCACTACATAGGCAGTGATGGTTTTATATGCAAATGATCTGAATGGGAAGGTGGACAAAAAAAAAAGAGAAGCACAAGGGGAAACTGGTCACAGTGATGGACTGCAAGTGATCTACTGAGTGTGCACAAATGGGATCTAGAGAATATCTTTCTGAGCTTGTGTGAGTGAGTGGGTATGTGTGTGTGTGTGTGTAACTGGACTTAACACACCTGTGAGTGGGACAGATATACAGGCCTGGAGAAGATGATCCACTCCACGACTTTGCTGCAGGGTGGAGTGGTCAAAGAGCCTGTGTATCGGTAATAACTGTCCACTGATGACGGCAGCAGATCCCTCAAGATGAACGACCTGAGGTTGGTCTCCTTTTCTAGGTAAAGAATGGGATTAAAATTGTTAGCGCATGGATTTGTTCAGCGTGGCACTCTGTGCATCCACCCTATTTCACCTCACTTGTGGCATTTTTACTGCTTTCCTGAAACCTCCTCTAGTGGAAGGGCAGTAGTTAAAAGCCTCACTACTTGTTATCACCCATGCTACATCTCTGTACTGAGATGGGCTGAAAGAGGAGCAAAAGCAGGAGAGTCTGATAAGATGGCCAGTTCTGACAGCTGATCTGTGGCTGGGTGGTAGGGTGCTCTGCTCCATGTAACAACTGTGGCTAGGCTAAGGGGATTAAGACAGATCCAAATGATTACCAGATCTCTCATATCCTTTGATCAGGACCTGGCAATGCTTTATAGAGGGAAAAAAAGGAACAAACTGAAATCTTTCAGAGGAAGATGCCTTTATCTCCAGTAAATATGGTGTGCAGGCTATGGAAGTTTGTTTGTTTTTTCTTTGAATTATGATGAGAAGAGCCTAAATAAAGCAGAGTTTACGTCAGATCCAATCTCTCACAGCTCGTGGCCTTATCTTAAAAGAAACAGAGGTCTAGGGTGTGGTTTGCATTCAGACTACAGAGGCACAGGAAGCCTCACCCCTATGCCTCATATGTACTCTGAGTCAAATTCAGTATGCACAGCCTTTCTTCTCCCCGTCTTCAGACAGCGTACGTGCCCTATCGCTGCTGGGCCGCCAAGATGCTGATGGATGGATGACTGTGGGATAACGAGCTAGTGGAAAACCAACCATCCTAACAGGGGAGAAGGGGAGGAGCATTTAGCAGCTAGCAGGAAGAGAGTCCAAAAAGCACCACGTCCATGCCAAGCTTTCTTTCAGCTGGGAAATGGGATTCTGTGGTGCTAGAACAAACATCTGTGTATCGGTGCAGCACAGAGCTATGACGTGGAGGGTGTGAATCAGGAGCCGGAGCAGGTTGTCCATCAGCTGTAGGGCTCACTGTTCAATCTGCGACCCCTTTACACAGTAGCATATCCCTTGGCAAGATAGAAAACCCAAAGATTGTACTAATGGCAATAAAGCTCCTTACCAGACAGATATGCTGCTATTGTTTCTGGTACGTGTGTGAATGTGTGAAAGAGAAACACTAAAAATTGCTGTAAGTGTCAATATAGCAGAAAAGTGCTTTGCAAGTAGGGACAAGCCACTCTGAAACTGATAAAGATTCATGAAATAATTTGGTGCAACAGACGAGTTGGATAATTTGTCTTTATTAAAGTTATATTACACAATAAAAACGGCGCTCAGAGATAAAACTGCAGGTGAAATGGTCTCCCACCTGATGAGGAACTCATTGGAGAACAGTCAGTTTTCTGCAGTGCAGTTTGTTCAATTTAAAACCTATTTATTTTGAGGCCAAAACGCATGTAGTGTAGTGGTCTCAGGTGATGGGGAGGGGGGATGTTTGTACTACATCATTTTACACGAATAGATTCTCATCAGTGCATCTGTGCAAACAAGTTAATTTAAAAAGGATAATATGTAATTGTTTTAACCTTCACTTATTTGGTCAGGTCAGACACTTTGTTGCACCATTTGTTTTATTTTTTGTACTGTATACAGCTTTATATATGCACCAAGTGGAAAACATGCTTATTCAACTCAAAATTTCACACCCTCACTAGCGTACAATGCACATCTCATTATAGATTTTAATTAGATTCAACTCAGTGACATCCGCATCTGGTTTTGTAAAATCTTCTGGAGTTCAGAGATATATATGCATATTGGTTGTATTTATCATCATACATCTCTTTGTCAATGCACATTTATGCAAAAAATAAAATGGCTGTATGCAGCAGCTTTTTAAAAACGAGCATCCAGTGGCACCTGCAATATTAACTGTACAAAATAATAAACATTAGAATTCGGGCCATAGCTCGCAGCACTAAACATCAATAGTTGTGGATATAAAGTTTTGCAGAAGCTACAGTCCATGAAACTGAGAGCTGTCTAATTGAAGTTTAGATGTAATAATTAGTTCTGTGTCTGGGAGAGAAACTCTGTGGAGGTCTCCTCCTGCAGAGCTATACTACTACCAAGGGACGGGCAGTAACCGCAAATTTATTCTCCGTTTGAAGTTGCACTCTGCTCATATTTTTTGTGTTTAGATTAATTTAGGAAACAGAAATATGGCACATGGTGTTTAAGCAGCAGAATTTAGGAACGCTAGTATTCGATGCATGTATACTGATGGAGAAATTTACCTTCAGGATCAGCCATCATCAGCTACAAAGCAATGTCAAAGGGATTTAGCCAGGGTCAATTGTTTTTTGGAAAATCCCACACGAATTTAATTCCTACTGTAAAGCTTTGTGATAAGGAGATTTTGCTATGACGAGTAAAAATATTTATATAAAAATATTGTAGAAAAAAAAAATCTATCCATCTACTCTCTAAAAACTCATTTGCCTATACTCGCCGAATGAACACTAATGTTTCACATGAAACAAAGTTATGTGTGGGATGGCTGTTTGGTTACTTACCATGATGCACTACTCCTTTCAATCCCTGGATGATTGGGTCCACAGCTGGGTTGTCTTTTTGCCCAAGCTGCAGGGGACATGTCCAAAGACAAAATGATTAGAAAAGAGGATTAAAAGACTTGGATGATAATATATCAACATCAACAAAATAAAAGGACAGGAATGAATAAGAGCAACATGTAAAAATGCATTTTAATCAGGTAGTCACTACTACCATCTACTGCAACTTTCATGAGTGGATTGAACTGGTTATTTTTAAGGTCAAAGGACTTTTTTTTTTTTACTAAAAAGGCTAAACAGGACAGTTCAGATCCTTAAAAGCAGGATTTTGAGACAATTAAGATACACACAGTTGTAATTCTATGTAAATAACTATAATGCAAAATGCATTGAGGGCAGTAATGAAAGAGCAATCCCACAAACCACTATGATATTTCTCACATTTGACTTGTTTTTAGATAGAAAACTGGTTTTATTTTTTTTTAAATACAATTGCCATTGTACATTTTACAGATTGTTTTTGAGCAAATGCAACACAACATAAAAATAGATTGCATATACAATATTTAAACAGAAATGAACGTGTTTATTGTATAAGAGTCCGTGTAGTAACTTAACTACATTATTTGCCATGTTCATATTGGGATGGTTCAATACAATGCTACTGAGTGGTCTGCGTCTAAAGCCAAAAATAAAGATATAAAGACGTACAAGTTATGTGGCAAGTTCACATGTGAAAATACTCTGCTGGAAAACCTTGTGCGGTGTCATTTGCCGTTTGTGCACGTTTTTTTTTTTTTCCTCCATTTGGCTCCTGCATCTGAACGTGGGGTTTGTAATGGTAACAGACTGTAGTGGGTCTCCTCGCAGTGAGGAGTCATAGTTTTGCAAACAGCAGCAGTCATGCAGGCAGGCAGTCTGTCCAGACCATAAGTATTTGGACAGTAACACGGTCTTTGTACTTGAGACTGTGTTTCAGCAAATTACAGCCAAAATAAGTGATAACAGCATTAGAGAGCAAAGTTTCAGCTCTATTTAAGTTGGTTCACAGCAATATCAAATGCCTGTCTGAGATAAAAAGCATACCATTTAAAATGCAATGGTGATACTTAAGACTAATGGTAATACTTATGCAATATTTTATGTATTTTTTTTATAATTTTGTGCTTAAGTGTCATTGAACCTACTTTCTTAATAAAAGCAGTTCACATTCTCAGATGTTAATTCTCAGTCTGTTATATTGGAGTGCTAGGTTTTGAGGAACTGACGCAAAAATGTAACATTTGCAAGTAAAGCCAGAAGAACAAGTGTTTGCACAGGTGTGAGGCAGTGAGAGATGAGTTCCTGATGAAACAAAACTCAAAACGAGGAAATAATGGCTGAAACAGCTGAGGCAGCTGAGAGGTTGTTCGAGAAACTCCACTTTCAAAAACTCGATTGCTTCTGATTGAACCTGCAGAGCTCACATTGTAACTACAGGCTGAAATTTATTATAGAAGGAACTTTCCACCAAAAAGTCAAAAAGGTTCTGTGGTTGTTCCAAAATGACGAACACTGCCCGTGTGCAGCCTTGGACAGAGTACGTAGATTATCGCAAAGGAGACGGAGTCGCACCACCCAGCATCTTGAGTGGAATGCTGTAAACACAAGCCACGAGTCACAAAGCCACATTAACATATGTATCAGTGTTTTCCTCTACTGTTCCTGTGGTCCACCCACAACCTCTCAAAGCATAAAACTGAAGGGAAACCGTGTCTGTAGCCTGTTTCACACTCGCACTGACTCCCATAATCTGATGGAATCTGAACGTGTTAGTGGCACGCGTGAATTATCCCACTGGCCTGAATCATTTTAAGATGGAAATCTGAATAGATGGGACCTTGTAAACATGTATCACTTTCAACACGGCAAGTCTGAACAGCCTCAAACACATTAACAGGCTGTCACACAAAATCTATGACTTCTGATCAGTTGTTCAGAAGAATTAAACAGATACACTTAGTGAATAAAGGTTTACCATTCCTTGAAGGAATTGTTATAACCATCACCTTTAATTAATACATTTTAAATTCAAAATGGCCACCTCAGCCACATATTGAGAGATGTGTTAATGCTTGGAGTATGTGTTGAGAATGACTCCCAGCTACTACCACATCAAGCTTAGCTCAATTTCTGTAACATAAACTGAGTTATAGACATTTTGTATGGTATATAGAGTATATGTTCCTCAAAGTATTACTTTATAGATAGGTATATTTAAATGATGTGTAAGAAACATTTACAACACAAAGAAACAATGGTAAGGTGATGGCTTTAACAAACAGAGAAGTTGTGTTGCGTTACGGATTTAAAAATAGGTTTTTGAAAAAACTTGTCTTTGGGTGACACTTCTCTTTCCTGTTTTGCCTAAAATAAATTTTTAGCAATGATCAGCAATATCGTTCGCCCCAACATTTTCCTAATATTTCTAATGTCCTACTTAGGAGACAAGGCTGGACCAAAGAGTGTTGG
This sequence comes from Millerichthys robustus, assembly GCA_034783495.1. NCBI lineage: Eukaryota > Metazoa > Chordata > Actinopteri > Cyprinodontiformes > Rivulidae > Millerichthys > Millerichthys robustus. The sequence continues at coordinate 9,090,944 of JAVKLF010000110.1, read as the reverse complement.
GATGTGGGGACCGATCTTCCACTGAGCGACATTAATTCAGGTCAGTCAGAGGAGAATAATTGTGTTGAACTGAATGCTGAATGTGGATAATATGCACACCTTAGAGGCCTTTAATAGGCCTTTGGGGAGCGAAGCAAGAACTCTCCTCATTGATTAGAAATGGTAAATCTGAACCAATGTGTGTGTGCCCGTTTAAAAAAAACTCTCACACTGTAAACTGCTATTCAGCGCATTGTGTATGGTGGTGCTAATTGCAGTAAGCAATAGGGCTGTCAGGGCCCAGCGGAGGCATTTAGGTCCTCACACACACATGGTTCATCACTGTCTGAGCAAAGACCTACATTACGAAACACCTGTGTCCCCATTCCAGCCTCCCGCTGCCAGATATCTGACCTTGTACCCATATACAATTAAGCTAAATCTTAGAATGCATCGATCACCTGCCAATATAGGTAAAGGTATTGTTGAGAGAAATCAGCGCGACACAGAAAGAGACTCTGAAGTTGTCAGTGCAGCTGCTCACAGCTTAAAAATCTCAGAGGGGCTTTCACACTTAACATAAATTAGGGCCAATCTTTTCTATTAGGAGCCTATGTGTTCAGATCTTCAGGGGACAATTTGCGGTATCTAGTACAGTAAACAATCCAACACGGAATCAAAGTAGAAAATAGGAACCAGTTGAAGAGATTACGCATTATGTCTTCATACAGTAATTTTATAAGCCTGTACATAAGAACATTTCCCATCAGTGCTCTAAGCAACTACTTACAGAGTTGTTACAGAGACGTTTTCCTCAAGAGCAAAACAGCTCCACTAAGAAAACTGCATTGCGGGCACCTTGCTAAGTGCCTGGATTTTTTAACATATTAGTGTACTGCTGTATGAATCACATTTCAACTAGCTGAATGCTAATGCCAGCACACTACATGTAGCAATTTCCGATAAACAGGTCATGCTCACGGTCTTACTTCGGAAATTTCCATGCTGACATTTGCTAATTAGCACAAAGTTAGTACAGATGATTGAAATGTCAGTAACTCATCCTCATGGATAAACTGAGCTTTCGCTTGACATATTATCCAAGTCAACAAGAGTTCTTCCTGGGTAAAATATGAATATGTGGCTCAAACTTCACAACATCTCAATAAAAAACCGTTTGGATTTATTCAAGTGGTGTTCTGCAAAGCAGTTATTTGTCATTACCTTACCTATCATAGACAGAACTGAGTTAGTACAAATATATAAGTAAATGTGTAAATTCTCTTTTTATTGGATGTTATTTATTGACAACAATCTAATTAATAATTAAATTAAACCATTCAAGATTATCACACAGTCAGAATTGTATACCAGCCCATGCCTACACACAGCAGCATAATCAAAAAACCAGACGCCTTCTCCCTGACAGAATGATGAGAATCAACTCAACAGGTGGACTGATGCAACCAGCAGCCTCAACATGTAATTTCATATAGTATCAGATGTTGTTCAGCTGAGTAAACAGCAACAAACTAACTGAAAGGTCTCATGAAATAGTGTGGAGGTTTTAAATTGGGTAATGTAGCAAACTCCTTGCACTAGTAGGATTTTTTTTTTAAAGTTTGAGCTGAACACGGCTAAAATCTGCTTTAAAAAAATGGTGCATTTCAGGTAGCTGTCAGTCTGACTCCTGTGTGAAAATGTATACTTGTTTCTACAAACTCTGTCTACTACAGATGAGATATTAACCGCTGATGCCCAAGTCACAGAACTGTCCAAATCAAAACTATCCCTTTAAAAAGTCTGGACCAGCACAGTAGTGGTGTAGTGTATTCTCAGATGTCTTTATATAAGCCTTGACCTTTAGTTCTGATACTTTACCTCAAAGAAGACAGCCATGGCAGCAATGATGCGTCTTTCCTTGATGGCAGCACTGAGGCTGTCAAAGTCATCAGAGTTGTAAAGGTAGATCTGCATCTGGGATGGGAAACAGAGCATAAAAACAGCTTGAGGAGTGGACAAGGAGAACCGAACAGTCCTGTCATCAATCACTTGGACGCACTGCCGAGAAGCTGATGAAAAGCCGTTTTGAGGGGCAGAAAAAAGGGTGTATTTATCACTCCTATAAATCTCTCATAATCTGTGTCAGTCTTTTTTGTGTGCTGCCACTCCTAGAGGATGCCAAAGAAATACGGCACCCTGTTCCTTAGGGCGACCATCCTCACAGATGAGACCGTAACGAGCAGTGAGGGGGAAAAAAAAAAAAAACGAGGAGAAATGTTCCCTCTTTTTTTCTTCCCTGTGGAAAGATCTAACAGAATGGTATGCCTCTAATCATGGCTTCCAATTACCTTAAATCACCCACAACACCGCTTCTGATTTCACAACAAAGCTTAGGATGTTTGGGTATAATTTGAAACACATCATACACAGAATATATCATACACCTGTCATGACTCTAGCTTTCAGTAAAAAAAAAAAAATCTAATTTCTTTTATTTCAAAGCAGACATATTATGATAGCACTGATCAAAATCAGCAAATGATTCTAAAAGTAGCAATCAGAGCTGTCTATCATCTTGCTGTCAGGCCTCTAAACTGAAAAAATCCTTTCATGCCATTGAATGAAGTTAATTGGCAATAATAATAAAAAGTTCTGGATGTTGATTTAATTAAAGGGTGCTCTTTTTTTTTTCATTTTTTAAGACAAATCACAAGACACCAAAAGCCACAACTGGCTGTGCTGAAAGCAGATTCTAAATAAACAGGTAAATAAGCATGTAATCAAGGATAAGTCTATTTGTGCAAACCAGAGGGCCTAAACCAGGTTCAGAACGACTCAATCCAAACAATTTAAGTTAATCAGCTTCCTTCAGAGTTCCTTATACTGCGGCCTTTAATGGAACTAATTTGTTGTCTGAGAACTCAGCAAGAAAGAGGCCTAGCCATTCATCACCCTTCAGATGTTATTAACTACATTACCCCATTAAGCAGCCCCCCTTAGGCTTCATTTACTCACCGAGATTAGCTCATGTGACCTGTTCTTGTTAACAGCACATATTGGAAAACAGGATTTTCAATTACACCCTTTCCATAGAAGTCAATAAAGCAACCTGAATCATTTGATTACATATTTTTCTTAAAGTATGTTTGCAGAAATATGACAAGGGTTTCCTTGTTGGTGGTGGTGGTGGTGGGAGATTATAAAACACCCACAGATAGAGTTGTTGATTTAAAAAAGAAGAAGCAGGTGGTCTAAGAAATCTTTAAGCTGTCTGCAAAGCAGAGGGAATAGCTGTCCACATTTTCAAAATAACGCCAACTTTATTTTATGCTGGTCTTTTTTTTTTTTACCCCTTCATTTTTAGCACAAAGTGAGAGTGAAAACAAAAGCTTAAATCCACTCTGCATTCCCATGTTTCATTTAAACAAGAAAGATGAAAAACAAAGTCAGGTTTGGCATGATTTCCCAAGACAGCTAAATGTTGATCCAAGACCAGAAAAAAAATACACGTAATAAGTTTTTGAGAGCAGAGATGTTAGATCATATCGCAGAAAAACAAATTTGTTTCTCTTTTTTAAAAACCTGTGCTAGCACACGTTTGGGCTGTTCAAGAAAAGTTGTGTTTTTTTTTCTTCTTTTCTCTCTATAAATATGTGCACAGGTGAGTAAATAAGCTGTAAATCTGACGTCTTCATTTTCCTTCTTTGCATGAGTTTCTTTTAGGCTCCGCACAGGTCAAGAGATCAATCTCGACTCAGCCAACGTTCTCTTTGTGTTTCTTAGCCAACTTTTAGTTACACAATAGCTTTTATCCGTCTCACCATATGCTCACAGTAATGCTTATTCATATGGCCCCATGCTGGTTGTGTGAACGTATACCCATCCAAGGTATGATTTGTAATCCATGTATAATTAATCTAACCTTGGTGACACCCTAATGCATTATAAGAAAAGATCTCCCTTAGGTACCTTGAGGCAGAAAAAAATTCACAGTTTCATTTTTCATCATGCCGTTTGAGTGAACAGGTGGTCCATCTATCGATTTCTCCACTTCACTCCTATGAAAAAGGCCATGGTAGATTAATGTCAAGCTCAGGGGCCACAGGCCAAGCAGTCCACCGGGCTTTTTTCTTTTCTTTTTGTAGGGGATGTTAAACACAACGGTACGACAAAGCTCGATAATACAGCTCACGGAAACTAAATTTGTCTTTGCTCCCTGTTCAAATGCTTGCTATATTTGTGTAATTTAAAGGTTTCGGCCAGGTGGGACCTTCTTTTATTCCCCCATGGGTAAAAGTAAATACTTCATGTGACTCATTTGGACTGGGAGAGAATTAAAAATAAACCTGACAAAAAAAGAAGAAGAAAAAAAAAGCTGGGAGTTCAATCTACTTGGTCATGCTGCTCAAATCTTGAACGTACCACACACTCAACAAAACAAAAGCTAACTTGTGCCGTTAAAGGTCACCCTGTATACGCAGTAAAAACATTTATACCTACTCTTACAATGTGTGCAATGTTGCTGCACACATCTTGTCAGGTTTAATATAATCTCAAATACATCAAATTGTTCCAAGTCATAAATATGAAAAATGAAAATAGCAAATCTTACAAGATGGAGCAGTCAAATGGCTAAAGGCTAGATCCTACAGAACCCATGTTCCTCCCCCCCGTTCAGACATTCATCATCTGATTTCACTACTACCTTCTGGTTCAGCGTGGAATAATACATCATGCTTGATAAATGTAGTTTGACTTATTGACAGAAATATTTTTGAAAAGCACACCTCCCACTCTGCTGTTTCTACGCTGCACCTCAAACACAAACACATGCAGTCAGATGGGGCCCACGATTGTTCTCCTTAAATGAAAAGTTGGTGGTCATAGAACTTAAGTAAAAAAACAAAAACAAAACCCTTCTTTCGGGGTGAATGTGAGTGAAGTCGCCATGACAGAATTTTGTTCAGGCGCCATCACACTGTGTCACATGAACCCCATCTGAGCTGCATGTCCATGTTCACTAAATAAATCACAAAAGAAGAGGACAACTCACGGTTTTACCCAAACTATACAACCTCCGTTTTACACAGCAACATGTAAATTAAACATTTTTTTTATGTATAAATTATACAAACCACATATTTAAATGAAGAAAATCCCAAAACAAGACATAAACAAATATAAAAAATATGGGACAGGGGGCCTGTTTACCACTGTGTTGCGTCAGTTCTTATTTTGACAGCACTTTGTAAGTTTTTGGGAACTGAATGGACTGACTGATGTAGTTTTGAAAGCAAAGAGTTTCATTGTTTTTCAATTGTTGCTTTAGATTGCAGCCCAAAACGACTTTTAAAAGAAAATGCATAAAACTTTCTCAAAGGGCAGCAGGCATGGACAGCAGACTGTGGGTCACCTGGCTTTTTCATCACAGAATCACACGGTTATAAGAGCTAAATGAGCAAAGTCCTACAACAGTAAGCTTGAATTCCCATTATCATTGCCAAAATATCTGCATGAAATGTACCATTTAAATATATATATATATATATATATATATATATATATATATAT
>JAVKLF010000110.1:9062405-9076493 GCA_034783495.1 Millerichthys robustus | reverse complement strand
ATCTTTGTGGAGTCAATGTGAAATCTAAATTTTAGCTGCTCACTATGTTACAGCTAATGCTAACAAAAGATGTTGAGTTTTTTTGTTGGTTTGTTCAATTTTATACTAGTTTTCTTAGACTGTCAGTATTGTTGCAGGCAATAAGAAGTGTGCCTTTACTTTGCAAAACTACCTAGATGAAAAACAAAATGATGTTTCAACCAAAGTGCGAAAGGGATCACATGTGAAGCCACTGTTTCTGAAAGTGACCGGATGAAACATTTTAAATGTGCAGCATTTGGTTAAGAAGATTTAATTGTACATTGATTGATTACGCATATAGGCATCCCTGAACTTGTTACCACAAAATAACTTTTTAATATTGGCAAAGATGTCAATTATTGAAAAAGATTTTTTTTACTTCAGCCTATTGAAATCGGAACAAGCAGAGCTCAGCAGCAGGAGCTTGTGGTTTATTGAGGTTCTCTGTTGGAGAAATTATGTGATTTTCACTCTTCTACCACTCACCAGAAGGCCTTTACATTACTTCAGTATTCCTATTTCTGTTGCAAATGTAAGGAGAGGAGAAAGCCCTCAAAGCCATTTTGTACTTCAGGGAGTTCCAATAATGCTCAAAGAGCCTTTAGAACTGTTTGGTCTAAAATAACCAAAATGATGTATGTCAGGATAATTGCAGCAGTGCATCAAATTGAGAAAATGAACTGTGCATTTTTGATTATACACTTAAGTCACCTGAATTTGGCTTTAACTGCATCTGTGCTGAGTACCCTCTTGTTTGGTTACGTGGCCTGCAACTTCACGATTTTCTTTCAGTCTTTTTTGTCCATCTCTTAGCCTCAGCAGGCACAGTTCACAGTGAAAAAGCTGTAACACGCAACAGCACTCCGCAGGCTCAGCCTCAAATGGGAAACAGGCACAGTTGGTGGCAAGCTCGTGAACATGGTGGCTCCTAAGAGCAACAACATTTCCTTTAGGACATCAAAAACAAGTCAGGTCAAGTCATACATCAGCTTCAACCTCAGGCAGACAAGCTGAGGAGGAGGGGTCTTTTTTTTCTTCTCTAAGATGCACTATATTGTGTGTACAGGAACAAAGCAGGGATCTGAAATACAATCAGGATGAAACAGTACAGATACAAACGAAATATTATTGTAGAAACTGCCAAGTGATTTATAATCTACTCTATTATAATTAATAAACAGGACAATTTAAATCAAAATAAACAGGTCTTACTGTGAAATGATTGGAACAAACAAGCCAATCACTTAACAATGTTTGTATTTTAAATCAACTGTAATGATGAGAGCTATTATTTAAGAGCACTGAACATTGTATGAATACTTCTTCAAAATACACTTAGAATGTATGGCATTGTACATTAGGAGTGGTACAAAATATTGGTATGTCAAAATTCTTATTTAGTGCACGGCAAAACACTCATATTTTCATTAATAATACACATAATTCTGAACAGATTTCTCTGCTTCTGATTCTAAAGGATCAGGGAAAGTCAACCAGAAATTGTTCATTTGAAAAGGATAAAGCTGACCTTAATATTAGGATAATATCAGGCAGCAGTGAAAAGACAGTTACTGTTATAAAATTGAGAAGCGACCCAGCACTTCCAATATTTCACAGGGGTTTTGCATTTATACCCAAAAGTATTAGGACTATTCACTTAATGATGGCCCAGCAAATAATGAGTTCGTCACAAAATTGCTGTATTGATATTAAAGTTATAGTGGCTCATGTATTGGATCATATAATGAGCTACAGTGTGATTTTCACCTCTATTAAACCTTAAACATGTTGGTATAGTAACAACAGAAAAGAGGGTGTTTAAAAGAGAAAAATGAAGTGGTGCTTTCATTCATCAGATTGACAGAAACACAAGATGAGTGATTATGTGTGTAAATAAACTGTTGCAAAGATACACAGATGTTATCCTCATTTTTGTTGCCCTCAGGGGAACCAAAAATGAAATCTGGTGATATACAGCAGGTATAAAGCAATCCCAGAATCCATCGTTCTAACCTATTTTATAGCTTAATGATTTTGCCCTGGCAAACACCAATATTTCTGGGCCTCCGCCTCCGCCAGCCCATGCCTCAATAAATTAAAAGATAATTCAGGGCTTGCTTTGAGAATGCAGTTGCTGGCTTCTTCATTTAATCTTTAATCTCTAAATGAACAACCACAGTTCAGATTTTGAAAGAACCCAAAATCGTGTTTTGTGCCTACAGAGACTGTCAAAGAAAATAACTGTAAATAAAAGGTAAGATTTACAACATCTGAAAATCAGACATTTAATTACCTTCCTATTGATTTGAGTAAGGTTTAATAGGTTTTTAGCACAAGTAAGCTTTTAATCACATATGCAAGTAAAATGGTCCTATAGGGGTGCTGCTCTGTGTGAAGGTTGTACCTCTGAGACAAAACATTTGCCCAAGTAGCTTATTGAAAAAGCTCATAATAAAGCCTGTGAAAAACGTCATTTTAGAATAAAATTACAAACGGCAAAGATGAAAAGGACTACGGGTAATTTGCAACAATGCAGTAAGACAACAAGAGATGAATAAAACCTGTTTAAAATGACAGCCCAATGAGAAACGACGCAATACTATAACAGAAAGACTGCCACACAGAAATAACCAAAGGGCCTAAATTAACTTGTTTATGTTTGACATAAAATTTAATGCCCAGCTGGTCTTAAGGACACAAAATGTATCTAAACAAATAAACCAAAAAAGTTTAAGATTTGCATGAACAAAACATCTGCAAATTAAAACAAAATTAGGATAAAAAATGAAGGCCAAACATTCTTTATGAGAGCACCACATAAGAACCAAAACCTGTTTAAAAACTATTTCCTAATGATATGGTGAGTAAATTACTGTTTTGACCCTAACACGCCACCACATGTAGACCGTGAACGTCCAGATTTCAAGTGATAAGGACTTTAAAATATAGCTGCTGTGCTGTAGAAAATACAGCTCAGAAGCAGGCCGCCTATATAACAAATTATTTCAGGGGAGTCATGGCCACAGATACGATCCACTATAGATGTTTGGTGATACCTGAGAGTGGTGCAGTAATGTGACAGGAAATTAACCTGCAGAGACCACACAGCATTCAGTTCCTTCAGTTAGGCTATACATAATTTCAGGTCATGTAGCCTGGCTTTGCTTGTAAGATTGAATATGGAATTTAAACATATCACACTTATGGCAAAAAGTGGGCTAGAGCTGGAGTTGTAAAATGAGTTAGGTTCTGGATTACTATTTTTTTGTTAGCTGGTCTTTAGAAAGTAATAGGTCAGATTTGTAAGGACAATAAAAGCAAGACATTTTACTTTGAAAGAGGCATTTGGAATTTTTGAAAATTGACATTATGCAAATACACAAATGCTAAGATCTGATAAATAAAGAAAAACGCAACACGGTGCTTACCGTTTAATCACATTAGTGCAACTAAATGTAAGTTTTGATCAAACAAAATATGATGCTATGCAACACAAATTAATTCTGCAAAGAAATTATCTTGTGCAATTCTGCATATACACCCAGCTTGCCTTATATATAACACTTCTTTTAAGACAGACTGAAACTAAATCATTTCACAACACAGTAAAGTGAATCTACTACATTTTAAGTTGACCTTTTCTAATAGCCTCGGCTATAGAGCATTTTGTGGTGATTTGACTCCACTTCCCTGACTTTCACAGTACTTAGAGCTATTTAAATTCTCCTTCTGCTGCATGTGCCTAAAATTACACCAAGCCATGTTACTTCCAACTTTGTAAATAGGCAGCCTGCAGCATTGCTCGGCTGTGTCAGTGGCCTTGGTTGTCATGGAGGCTAACAACTCTCATTATGATCAAAAGCAAAAAGATGACACTACTCTCAAAGCGAAACAGAAGCAGACAGATCAATTAGGGTCAGGCTTTGCAAACCAATGGTCCAGGGATTTGCTGAATAAAAAAAATAAAAAATTGGGGCAGTAATTTGAAATAGCAGCTAATTGAGTGAGATTCGAAATGTGTCCGCAAACAAGGCATGCAAGTTGCATACAAAGAAGATAGAGGGGTGGAAGGACAATGAATGCAATAACAGGAATAACAAACAACTCATATTCCCCATACAGACTTGTGCAGAGGACAACAGCTGGACGTGTCAGTGTCTTGTCTGAATGAGCACCTTTGTGCTTTTTCCAAACATTGTGTGATGGCAATGCTAATTGGCCGACCCTAGCAACATACATTCTATTTCAACAGACAAAAGTCTAAAGTTGTGTATTACTATTCATCCAGATGTGCACAGTAGCAGTGAAAATAATTTGCTATTTCATCAAAATTTTAAATAAACAAGTAAAATGACAATGACACTAGTGTGTCCCAAAATAATTAAATACTGGCTCTTTTAACAAAAGATTACTTTGTTAATGCTGAAATAAATATCGTGCCTAGAAAAATACATCCTAATTTTGGAGAATCATCACTGAGAGATTGATTGTACAGGCTCTACTTGAAATGTTTTTCACTAAAGCAACTGAACAATTTGTGCCATCTAAAGATAGTGTGTGTGGTTCAACATATCAAAGTTTGCTTTGATTGAAAGATTTGTTCTGATGCCCTGGATGGATGTCCAGTAACCCAGACAACAATCGCTCAGGCCTCCGTCACCTCATAAACACTTGTCACCACATGAAGACGTCTGAGTGACTTGTGGGCAAACACTCATTGCAAGTTTGTGTCACTTGCTTATATTGAAAGACTTCACTGATGCTCAGAAAGGTGGTTAGTGTCTGTACAACAAAGACTTATTGTTTTTTGTGGGGGGAGTGGGCTCGCCTGCTTTTGTCTAGAGCAGGGGTCCTTAATGTTTTTCAGTCTGAGACCTCCACACTGATTTGTGTGTGTTTATCGTATATATAATGAAATGAAATGAATGAAATGAAATGAAATTTATTTCAGACAATTTCAGATATATATATTTTTTTTTCTGACAAATTAACAATGTTTAAATAATAAACATTATTTATATATAATATATATATTATATATATATAATTTCTTTCTTTGATTTTGTTGCATTGAAGCCCACAGACAGAGAAGGATTAAATCTCTCATGCCAACCTGTCTTTCCAGTGTTTTTCATGGTAGTCTGATTGGACGACTCCATGTTGAACTTATCAAGCACCAGCTCCTGGTACTCCTCTGAAACCAAAGCTTGTTCATCTACAATATCCACAGGTGATTGGTTTGTTGCAGCACACTCTGGATATAAGGCTGCCCAGCCTCGAGGTCCATGGCTCCCTGCAGGAATAAAAAAAACAACAACAAATAAAACAAACACATGAGATTATTAAATCTATCACGCTTAAATTTCACATTACTGGCAATAATGTCATCGCAACAACAGCCCACAGGGTAACAAAAGCAACAGGAATGATAATAAAAAGGACAATTTAGAGTTGGAAAGGCCAACATATTTTTTATATTCATCAGCTGTTGTTTCTTTTTACTTTCCCAACTGTGAATACACAGAAAAACAATAAAATTCTGTCAACTTTGTGTCTCAGTTTTAATTGTTCATATATTTAAATAAATGATCCAAGTAAAGCATTTTCCTACCAACCCAGACCATCTGAAACTGGAAAAAAAACCTAGTTAAAGTGCACAATCACTTTGGTTGTTTTGACTATAATAAAAATAATAATTATAATAGCCGACTATTTACCAGAAATAACTTCATGTTTAGAATTAATGTGCTGCGCTTGTCGCAAACCATCTTCCTGTAGAATCCCTTTTCTCTTGCTGCTCTTATAATCCCGTATCCCCCACAGTGGCACTTCTACAAAGGAATAATCCACAACCGACAGGGGTCCCCTTGATCTCTTCCTAGCTACAATTGGCCGATGCAACAACAAAAGCTAAAGGATCAGGGGAACACGAAAGCATGCATGGATTTCAACTTTTCTGGGTTAACACAATATTCATGATCTCATTCCCTACAGATATAGGACAAATTTGCTATGAGCTCATAAAAAAGATATGAGACCTCCTCTTGACTAAAAATTTTAAAAAGCATGAATCAAGGCTGCTTTGTGTCTTGGTATAGATAAACACCTTGCAGTCAAACAGACCATGCTCAACGCTTTCAAAAAGGTGATTCATGCATTTTTGGAAAAATGCAGGGTTACACAGCATAAACCAGACCCAACACACACAACAGGAGAGATACATATTCATTGTTAAGGCTGATAAAATAAACTCTTTCACTAATTAAAAAGGACATAAACTGAAATAAAACAACTTTCAAAGCACCACTTCTTGCAACACTGTAGACTTTTAAGCAAATCGCGCTGAATGTTGCAATAAATTTGAGCTGCATTTCCAACTAATGAATGCATTAGCTAGAAGGATTAACTTTGTCGGCCACGATTATAGATTTAATAATATGTCTGTACCAGTGCAAACCCAATCGTTCAGACCCTGGGATACAGCCCATTATGAATGAAACACTAATACTATTAGGCCATTGAAAGCTGCCTGCCAATCATAAACACATAAAGGATTTTCATAAAATAGAGCAAATGTTTACAATTTTCAGATTAAGAGTGTTACATGGACAAGAATTTTTATTAAGCTTTAGTTTACAGAAGAATAACGTGTTTGTGTTCCACTGCATTTGAGTTGCGATTGCTACTAGACAGTAACCACAACCCTGCTGAACAACAAGGGAACTGTGTGAAGCCCAGTTAACTACCCGTGGTTCTGTTATACAATGTTTTCAGTCAAAGATGAAAGCTCTTTGAAGTAATATAATTTATATCAACAGCAAAAGAAATGACTCACTGTTGTATAATGACCTTACTGCTATGAGGTTAATCCAACTTTGAATCAGAAGCATCATCAAAGTGTAAATTTTGAGAAACGTCAATCATCAGGCCAAAAGAACCAAACCCAGGACTAAAACCCAAACCAGAGTCTTACAAAAAGGACCGCAACAAGATTTAATGTATCCTTCAACACCAAATAATGCTGTAACATTGTCCTCCACACATGATGGGCTTTGCCTATATGGCCTCTCTATACCTTGTCCCTTCCAAGTAATGCATGTGTGAACAAAAATAACTACAAAATTGCATTAAATATATCTGCAACATACTCATTTTAAAGGCTAATAAAATGACTATAAAGTCTGTGTACTGGTAGAAATTTTGTAAAATTATTAAATCTTATTTGCCAAGACAAGATGTTAATTTTTTTTCAGCCTTTCAGTGAAGCAGCAGCCATTATGAGAGGAAGAAGCTGCACAAACTAAACTGTCTAGAGAAAGTTCACTTTAGGGAGTCCCTATAAAAGAAGAAGATTCAGGCTGTAACCCCAACACTGTTTTATCCTTTATGTGTAAGAGTGCTACAGATCAGCTATTCAGCAACACAGAACATTTCACAAGCGTCTGCTGCTCAGACCAACTACAGTCATCATTCTGCTATTTCAAGCAAGAAATCTTTCCAGGTGAAATCATGATTCTGTCACATTATGAACTTGTTGCTCCAACATTTATTTATTTATTACTTATTGATAAAATCTCACTGTTTCTTTGCGCAACAAATGGGATGGAAATCGCTGAGCATCTAACATTTTGATTACAATTCAGAGGGCTGTGATGAAAATGATAGAACAATTACTGATGCGTTCCAGTATTCTTGACAACCCCGCCTACTTCCTCCATATGTGATTACTTGGTAGTTTTAAAGCCAAAGAGTTATATATTTCTAATAATTTCCTTCCAGTTGAATATCCTGCTCAGCCATTTTGTGCATGCCTGTTACATGAATGCCATAAACCGTACTGTCTTTCCATACATCTGACTTCCACTTTTTGTGTTCCTCCAAAAATATCTATTTTGTATCTTAAGGCATACAGTCAGGAAGTAGAAATGTATGCTTCCTACACTGACCCAAATATTCTGTCTCAGTCCAAAAATAAATCTAATCTATTTTTTTCTTCATGATTGTAATTAAAATAATATAGCTTTTTAAAACATTTTCCTACAACAAAAGCATGCAGTTCACACTAAAACAGTGTTTGTGATATACATACTTAAATATTTCAGGGTGTTCTTATAGAGAAAGTAGAATACAGTTGAGCAGTATTAGGTATATTTCTCTCCTACTTAAAAAAAAGTATATTCTGTTAGTTGTGTGATGTACAATCCATTCTGCTGCTTCAAACACAGTTTCTTTAACTGACAAAGTGGGGTACATGCAGGTATTAATATTAATAAAATATTTCAATATATTCTCTTTCTTCAGTAGGCTGCTACAGTCCCAAATTGTATTATTTTCCTCTAAAATTGAGGGGGAAAAAATGCAATAACCGGATCAGATGCATGGCTTTCTCAGAACTATACATGCTAATTACATTACAGCTATTTATATTATTGGTTAGCGTCTGCAAACCTAAATACATAAATAATTTAAATTGGCAAAATTATTTTATTGACAGAAAAATAATCCTTTGAGTAGTCAAAGTGTGTTGGAATGCTCCTTATGTGTTTGCCAAGGTCACTCTGTCGTTACAAGGGTATGGGATCACAGCAGTTTGTCTTTTAAAAAAATAAATAAACCCTACCGAGATGGATTTTGTAAAACCTGGCCAAAAGGCGGAACGAAAGGAGGAACCTATTAAAGTTTGGTGCCAATCCGAAGCACATTGTTTCACACTGCTACACAAAGCACCGGCCATGGCAGAGGATCGCTCCATCCAGTTCAAAGTGTAACGAAGTGTGGGGGGGGGAAAAGTAATCTTCCTAATTTTCCATTCAAACACAAATTACATCTCATTTACCGCTCGAGGGATATTTCTGCCTTTTAAGAACAGAGAGGGTGGAGCAGCCCTAAAATCAGATAAGTGAGGGTTGCACAGCAGTCGATTAATCTGTCTCATTGCCATTCATCAGAATCAGACTAGTGGTTAAGTCTTTCCCACTGCAGCCGTGACTCTCTACAAGGCTGAGGTGAAGACATTTAAACTAATTACTTATTCTAAAATGTTATTTGAAACATTACATATAGCATCAGTCTCACTTATGGCTCTGGAAGAGGAGCTCATACAGCAGGCTATCCATTTATTGTGGTGGAAAACTTTTTATGCTATGAGGTTATTGCATTGAATACTTTATAGATCCCCCAAAATGAAATTACACTGATGGAGTGTACATTGTTAAGGTAATGTAATTATTATTACAGTAATGAAAAATGGGTGGAGAAACTTTTTAAAAGTTTGCATTTGGCAAAGACAGGTGTTGTCCGTTTTTCTTAGTCTTGGCACTTTGAATGCAGGTTCTGTCTACCCATACAGTCTGAAAGGTGGACTGGAGAGTGTTTTGCTCCTGCAGACATGTCTTGATAAAACACATTATACTGCAGTACCAATAATCCTGCTTTTTTCTTGTCAGCACTCCTTGATCTTCCATTGTATTTGTCAAGGACCTCACATTTCTGATCGAGATAGGTTTAAAAAGAAGAGAGAAAGAAATACATTTACTGCCTCATTTTCTATTCCCCCACCACCACATTGCAGCAGCAACATCTTGTCTGCCTGGACTTTAGGGTCAAATTCTCAGAGTTAATAGTCAGCATTATTCAACATTTCTGTATTATTACTTTGAAATTTATTCAGGGATTTAGAAGTGTGCATGAAACAAAATATTTGTCAAATGTTAGTTACTGAATGGAATATTATACAGATGTATTTGTCGTCATTAGATTATAAATACTGTTGTAGAAAAAAAGTATGTAATTCCACAGCTATTGTTATTGAATGAAGGACCAAGAAGTGGTGTACTGCACAAAACAGCTTGCAAATAAAAACATATGGTGCAGCATGTAGACGTGCCAAGTTCCAACACTTAAACTGCAGAAAATTGGTATTATTATTTTGATCAAAATTTGGATCAGTCTGCATTTTCCTATTTCAATGATGACGTGACTATTCAGATTGAGGTGGCTTTGAAGTTTTGCACAAATTTCATACCACATATGAAAGTGCTTACCTTGTTCAAATACAGTACATAAATTGTATTACTACAGAAAATGTGCCATCTCAACACAATTCAGCAAAATCAAGTAAACTGAAAATATTCATACAGCAACCACTACAAAATATACCAGTTAAGTACAACAATACAGATGAGGGTTACATTTTAAATCTCTAACTGAATTTACATCAAGAACAATTTCATTTGAAGTAACATTCTGCTTGTTTCATAATGTGTATTAATATATTACATATCAAGTCACAACTTATGAATTGCTGAGCATCACATCAACATCATGACTTAAAAGAAATTCAATCAAGTATTCATCAAACCCTCATGTATTCTAGAAGTAGGATGAAAGATGTTTGTAAAGTTATATGTTAATTCTGTTATTCCGACCTGCTTGAGGCTTTCCTCTGAGTGATGTGACACCACTGTCTGCAATCGACGAGTTTTAAATAAAACAGGCACATGTTTCTTTCAATCTGGCACTTTCAGTTCCAGACGTCATCCCATTAACCTTGGGATAAACAGCCATGCCTGCGCTTCCATGGCAATGCTGACAGAATGGCAATTGCCTTGTCATTTCCGTTTTGTCCCTTGCGGTGAAGGCATGCATGCTGTATGCCGGCTGGCAGACCTCCCAGAATTGGCACAGTAGCACTTGCAAAAATCCACACTGATCAGCCCATATGTATGAGTAGCACTGACAGCAAAACATGGCCAGCAGATAGAAGAGTGTCACTGCAAAGAAGGGTCACACAATTTGTGTAGATGGGGCTGTGGTAAGAAGATTAAAGCCATGTGTATGCTGGAGAATAACATCAGTGAATAGGAGCATAGGATAACATTTTGAAGAACAATCCTGCTGTCAGTTTCAATATGCCGATAGCACTCCAGATGGTAGGAACAGGCACAGTGCGACACTGGGGAGTATCAATTGTCCAAGTTAGACAAGTGATGAGCTCAAGCCTTGTGCAATGTTAAGACAGAGCATAGCAGAGGACTTATTTGGTAATTATTCCTTCCAA
This sequence comes from Millerichthys robustus, assembly GCA_034783495.1. NCBI lineage: Eukaryota > Metazoa > Chordata > Actinopteri > Cyprinodontiformes > Rivulidae > Millerichthys > Millerichthys robustus. Next base: position 9,065,413 of record JAVKLF010000110.1, on the reverse strand, counting down.
GCTAGAGAGATTTTTTTTTTTCATTTGTTCCATCCAGTGAAACAAAAAAAGACTTGTGCTATAAAAGTGGATTAAAAGAGAAAAGAGTTTTGGATTACATGTTAGTCCACAAATCAATTGCATGAAGCCACAAAAGATTGGAGAATGAAGCAACATGTGCTTAAAAAAACAACCTAAAGGCTCAGATATTTATTCATATAAAATACAAAGCTTAGTAAAAAAAAAGCATAAACAATCAAGTGCCCAAAAAGAGATAAAGCTGGCAACCTGATTAATAAGGTGACATTTGAACCTAACCAAATAAATGATACAATACTTACAGGTTTAGAAAAGCCACAAAATAGGTGGGTACATTTGGTCTTAACTTCATGACAAATGATGAAAAAATATAACTTCAAAATCTAGGCTAACCAATTATTTGTGCATTAAAATGACAATCCACAAACTGTTTAGGGGTTTTGTTTAATTGGAAATCCCAACTCTGCTCTGTGACTTTTGTTGTTTAAAATAGGAACAATACATGACTACTAAACACAATATTCCAATAACCAGTGATCAAATCAAGACAACAATAATGCTATTTTTCCTAAATATTTAGGAACATCAGAAAAATTAGTGGAAATAAAAGTCTGGAGCAGGTCATTAAACGTGTTTATACCTTTAATCATATTTTAATTGTGTAGTATTACCAATAGTATTGAGTGTCAAGTATTTTCTTTAATATGGATATTGAGTTAAAAATTTTATTAGTATTGTGAGACGTTTTACCCATACGTTAGAAATTCCTGAATTAATTAAAATGAAATCAAATGTTTAAACAGAACTAGTCTAAGCAACAAGCGTGTTGCAGTTCTTTCTTAGTAAACAAGCTGACAGACTCTATCCCTTCTTTTCCACCGTCTCTGTGTCATGCAGATCTTTTTACATGCTTCCTGGCAGCTCTGTGACCTAATGGCTGAGATGTGACAGAGGAAAGGAAGAGAGCTCAGAGCAAAGCAAAAATCATCTGAGGAAAGAAGAAAGCAGATTCAGTTTACTGAAGAGTGCTGACTGAGCGTTTAGCAGCAGAGATACAGAGTCCTACTACACTGCGTAAAAGCAACCAGGGACAGCCGACAATTCCATTATCTCATCTTCAGTATAGATGGCAATGGGTCTGAAGTTTCTCATTTATTTCCAGTGTAATATATAATTCTACGAGTCATTTTAGTAATCTACTATGCCACACAGGAAGATGCTTTAAAAAAAGCTAAGGAAAGGAGGAAAATATAACCCTTAAGATTGTTACGTTAGTTTAAAAATATTACAGAATGTATCAGACTGCACTACAATCAAAGCAGGAAAAATCATCCTGGAAAAACTGGGGCAGCTCGGTGACTGAATGTTCCCAAGTATAAATGGGGTCATGCTGCCAAAACTGCAGTGTTACACCAGAGTGACTTAAAGAACTCAACAGCAACTCAACCAAGGACAGAACCCATTTTCACTGATATTACTGGACTTTTCAATAAGTAAAATATTGAATAAAAGGAATAGTAGTAGTAATTGGAAGAGTGTTTATTAGAATGAATCATCAGCCACAAAAATTAAATTTCTATCTGAAGTATGCAGACTTTGGTATTCATAAAGGAACTGTACTTTCAAGAAGAGTATCTTGTCAGATTTCTTTATCGGCCAACCTGCATAAGACGACTGAATTATCGGTGAACCATGAAGGTAAAACCATAATGCTCTTGGTGAGCGTCAGCAGGCTTCAAAAGAGGAGTGGGGGGGAATAAGCAATGAAGAACAGTGAATAAGTTCAACCGTGGAATTATAGAAACGAGGAAATAATAGCAACGCTTGCTTACTTGCTTTTTAAAACCCATTTTCTAAGCGTTACCCAGAAACCTTGTCTCCGAGGGAGATCTGAAGGGAAAAGCACTTGACATGTCGGTGCAGTCTGAAAGAATGAGGAAAAAGGCATCTGAGGGGGTCACTGTGGGATACACACTCAGAGATGCATGAGTAAGTCCTCAGTTACACTTCACCAAATTAAATGGGTATTTACTCGGCCTTGTCAGTTCTGCTGTAAACAAACACACAAAACATTATGTCTATTTACTACATTATAGTGACCCAAGTACAACAATAAAACAATGGAGAACAAATAGAAACGCTAATGAAAACTTTTGGTCTGCTGAGAAAAGAAGTGAAATTATTTTGGACAAATTTTAAAAAGGCATATTTTCCTGGACCAAAGTTTTGTGTACACAACTTTTACTGAGGCTAGATTCTTGCAACTATTGGCACTGATCAAAGGTTTGAGGATTATTTGATTGTCATTGTTAAGCTTGTTGATCCACTATGAGAAGGTACTGCTTATAAGGCTCAGTTTACCTGCAACTCCTCAGACTGAAGAAGTCTCTTGTAGAGGAGACAAAATGTTTTTTTTTTATGAAGAATTAGTCCAGAGGACCTACTAATTTATTTTTTTAGATAGGTTCACTCTAAACAAATAATCAATGACCAGTGGAGTCACACTAGAACTATTTTTGGAGGATTTATCTGGCTGATATTTTATAGCAATTTTGTAATTTGTTTGGTCTTTTGCAACAAACTTACAAAGCAATTATATAAAGTAGATAATTGTCATCAATTTGTTTTGCTCAACTTCATCTCCTAAGACTACTGGCAAAGTTACTTGATGCCTTTTATCTCATGTCTTTTATAACATTGCACATTAGAAGTAGTTTGCTGAGTCCTAGCAGAGTACATTTTCTTTCTGCTCGTATATATATTCGTCTTTGTTGTATTCCTCTTTACGGGTTCTCCTCCTCTGTTGTTGGCTTCATACTTATACACATTGTTAACGGCTGCAGTAGCTGATTCGAGCCCAGGTTGCATTAGGAAGGGCATCAGGCATAAAACAATTGCCAAATCTTCTATGCGAGTTTTCCCGCTGTGGCAACTTCTGAAAAAAGCAGCAGCTGAAAAAGAGAGATACTCATATTGGTTGCAGCCCCCCC
>JAVKLF010000110.1:9026071-9041066 GCA_034783495.1 Millerichthys robustus | reverse complement strand
CACACACACACACACACACACACACACAGACACACACACACACACACACACACACACACACACACACACACACACAGCCTTAAATAACTTTTAATCAAGTTTCAAGGTGTGAAGTTTCGAGACGACTTGAGCTGAGGTTCATAATCAAAGTGCTCGGGAAAGAGACATGTCATGAACTGATAAGAGTTCTTATTGCACCGTCTTAATCTCTAAAGCTGTGGACAGCGTAAAAAAAAAACATGCTTATGGTGCAATTACAGTTAAACGATCCTACACCTTAAAAAACATATTAAAGAGCATTTTTAATATAAAGTGGGAAGAACTACAATAAAACGTGTCTAATTTTTCACTTGTCTATAATCCAAGTGTAAACTCAATTCTGAATTTCTAAAACTTTTCTCATTGTTATTTAGTTTGCTGTACTTTTCGGTGCCAAAGTTGCTCCTTATTCTTGAAACAGCTCTCCCCTGGAGCCATTTGTGCCGAGAGGCTACACAGAGAGACGAAAGGAAAGGCTTGCTCTTCTGTATGTTCTGTATGTGTGTGTCAAGCTTCTTGGGCTGAAGCCTGTCTTGCACAAATACGTACTAGCTGTGGGCTAACGCTACAGCGTGCATTTCTGTTACACTCACTTGCACAGAGCAAATGCTCTTAATAACCATTTAGCTACTAAGGCACGCTTGTCTGTCTTCTATTCACAGCCTTAGCCACTAATTACATTCCCAAAGTAATGGACAGTGCTGTGTTCCCTCAATGCTTCCCTTTTTGCTTTGCACAATCAGCCAGCTGCCTTCACTAGTAGGAATTGGTGGTCACTGCAGGCCTGAGATGAATCTACAAAAATAAACCCATGTTAGCACATTCTTTAGCGCAATGTTTCAATTTCCGGGGGGTCTCTTGATATTAAAAATATTTTTAATGGTTTTTGTCTGCTTGTCAAGTAAACAATAATTAAATAAATGATAATTGAAATAAAAATCATACAGTTGTTAACTTATAGGTAAAGGTATATTTAATTAAGAGGTCAAAAAAATGATTTAATAGGGATACTGGACTCATGTCTGGTCCTTGCACAAAGTAAGTAAATTTGAATCAGCAGTTACTGATTTGGGTTTTGCCCCGTTTTTGGTTTCAGGTCTATACCACCATGTAAAATGTCACAGTTACATAATTAAGACAAAAAAAATTGTAATAGCATTATGCTGAATGCCAAAAATAGTGCCAATCTAAAATAAAACAAATGTCAACAAAAAGCTTTACAGAAACATCACCACTACAAGTTTTTTATGTTTTCATCTACAAACCAGTAAAATGAGAATTTATGCTTTGGTATTGGTTCTTTACCTACTGTTACTAATCATCTGGGTGATATTGATCACACACTGTTTTTTTTTGCTCATTCTTACATTAACCACAAACACAGGCGTATGCCAAAACAAGCTGATTACCATAGTGTTGTATCATCAAAATTCTTTTCTAATTGAAGCCCTGAAACCGTTTAATCTCATCATCAGATAAGACACACCAACGGAAGAAGGTGATTAAGGTTGACTATTTATAGAATGGCTCTTTGCATAGAGAACTCCAAAAAACAAAACCATGTTTGAAGTGATTAGGCTTCTTATTATGGGCTCCACATACCTTGTACATTGTGAGAAAGCTGTCATGCTTGGATAGACAAGGCAGACAGTCTTTCACTGCCTCTACCAGACAACTGAGGGAGCCGAAGGCCACTAATAGAAGTGACATGAATACAAAGCAAACGTGAGTCCAAAGTGGGCACAGTTCATTTTTCCACTGTGAATTGTGCAATTTCCTTGCCTAAATCCTCCCTACCTCTTTTTTTTTCGACTCACAACTGCAGCATCAAAACAAAATATTCCATCAGTGTAATAATTTTCAGAGCTGCAATGCACTCCAGCGGCAGAGGGACCGAGAGCGTTATTTGCAAGGTGTTGTTCTTGGACCTGTAAATACGAGTGCTCCCTCCCCGAGCCATCTCAGTGAGGTGCCCTCAACAAGAGCATGCAACCCAAATTTCCCATTGGAACTGCTTGCTAGTCGACTGTAGACTGTGTTTGCATTAGTGAGGACGTGTGAAGCTGAAAAAGCAGAAGTTCTCTGACAGAACATGCTTGTCTGACCTCTTCACTGCACCCAAAAAATAATAATAATAAAAAAATAAGATTTTGCAGACTAGTTCCCAAAACAGCAAGGTTCAAATCTAAATCCAAGTTTTATATAAATGTGTACATACATGAATTTATATCTACTTTTGTTAATACATACAATTCATATGCATAATCCTATATGGCAAACACTTTTGAAAAAATAGATGATTTTACTATTTGTAGTCACACAGTAAGGTACAACATCATAATCTAACATTAAGCATCTGAACATTAAATCCCTTTGCCATATGTCAGTGGTTTTTTTTTCTTTTCTCCCTAATGCATTAGTTTAATTACTGTTATTAAGAGCAATGAAAACAGAGTTCAGGCATACCATTGTATGAATACTAAAAATACCTAAATCAACTCTTCTAGCTGCATCAGTGAGAAAAGTGCAAAGGTTGCTAGAAAATAGTGGACGAAAAAAAGTAGGGGGTGGTGGGGGATGACAGGCAAGTCAGCGAGGAGTTGAGCTGTCTCCCCCCCCACACTTATTTCAAGCTCTGGCCAGACCATAAATAAGAGCTCACCTGAATAGGACCAGTAGGGGTCACCAGCTGTCCTCCTCTCCCTCATTACGCCTGTGTTCCCAGGATGGCTGCCTCCAGTGAAGCGAGGTTGGTCACCCGATGCAACTGAGGGGGACAGAGATGGAGGTCAGAAAACCCACCGGGACCAAATGAAAAAAAAATTAAAACGCTTTCTTTTCCAACCTTACTAAAACAGCATAAAACAGTTTCAGTTGTCTTTTTTAGACAGAGTTTTTACAGTCAAAAAACAAAATTTGCATACATCTTTATTCAGGAAGAATAAACAACAAATCATCAACATTATCTGAGACCTTGCTCACACTTAGCTCCAAACATCTCAGCTAAGTGTTAACTTGTCAGTGTAGTAGGATGAAAACGGAGACACAAACAAGCAGTCAGACTCACACCTATGGAAGATTTAAAAACACCAATTAATTTAACATGTTTTTGAACTGTGGGATATAACAGGATCACATGGAGCAAATCTCAACAACCTCAGCAGGATCATGCAAACTCCACTCAGGGGCCCAGTCGAGGTTGGAAGGAGTCTTTTAGCTGGAAGCCAACTATCCACACAGACCGTGATGCTACATGTCAACTTTTTTTATTTTTTATTGTAAACCTTTCTGAACATCGGTCTGCTTTTCCAGTCACATACAGAAAATTGATCCGACAATTGTATAAACATAAAGATGTAATGAAAAACACAATTTCAAAGCAGCCACACCGTCAAGGCTGTCTGAAATGTAAAATGTATCTGCATTCATACTGGGCTTACCGGCCACTTGATGAAACAAGAGCCTTTTTCAGAAAATATCTCCAAATTACTAGCAATTATCCCATCGACTGACCAGCTACTCAATTAATTCATGACCTTCATGTCTCTTCAAACTATTTTGACAAAAAAAAAAATCTGTTTTGTGTAATGCAAGGCTTCACAGGCTAAAATGGAAAAAGAAGCAAAAAGCAATAATGGTGATGATCTGAACAAAAAAATGTATGCTTTCAATCCAGGTGCCATGATTTGACACAAAGCTTTAATGGGTGGTAATTACCACCACCAGGATATCGGGGCTCTGCAGAAAACAAGGGGAGTCTCTCCAACAGCCCATATGATTGCTTCCTGCCCTCTTACACTTATAATCCATCACATCCTTTACAGCAGCACTACATCTGGGAAAGACAAAGAGTTTAAAAAAAAAGGCTGGATGGTCAATATAATAACATAACATATGCATGACTGAACTGAAGTTAGAACGGCTTTCCTTCTGAGCTTCTACCTAATAAATCTAATTAGTGAGACGCAGGCAGTTTGTGCAGCCAAGGGTGTAGAGACAATCATCCCCATGTCTTATAGGCACAAATGTCTCTTTAACTTCAGTGAAGGATTGCCTGAAATCAAACACTGTCAACAGAACTATAGTGAATACTAGGGGCACAAATTGTCCTTTAGCATACATGCTCCCTAGAGCGTCGCCTCAGACTTACAACAATCAAACTCACCCGGGAAAATTTGCTGTGCAACGGATGCAGCCAGTGCCAGCGGAGAAGAAAATGTCTAGCCCATGTCATTGTCAATCAGGGGCACAAGCAAAACAAGAGTGTTTTGTTTTGCTTTAAGCAGCTGAAAGTTGCTGTGGCATTCAAAACCTAGAGATCTGCTAATATTGTTCCCTGTAGCTAGAAGGACGCAAACAATCGGGGAAGCAGATTGTTTCTGTGTAAAAAGAACAGCAGGGAAAGCTAAAACAAAACCTAAGATGACAATCATCTGCTCTTAAAAGGAGGCAACAAAGTTTTTTTTATTATTATTCTTTTACCAAGTGCTGTAACAGATTTATTTATTTTTATTCAACTGGTTACACACTGTACCGGTACTCTAAAATTGGTTTCACTATTTTCTAAGTCTTAGCGTGATTTCCTTTGTAACATGCAGCTTGCACAGCATTTAAGCTCAAAACACACTAAAGCTACCGAAACAATGGTTTCACGTGTGTCTTGATTTTATTCTCACACAACTTGTGCTCCGCACTATAATTTTGTGGGATTTCCTGCTAGCTTAAAAGCTTTAAAATCTCTGTTTTCTTGCTTTGTAACTATGACAACTCCACGGCACTTATCACAAGTCTCAAGAGGTTTCAGGTAACTTTACTACAGTAGCAGAGCTCCCAAGACTCTTGACACTCAGAAGCCTTTAGAGCAAGTATTAGGTTTGACTGGCTTGTCAACACATCAAACACAAACTTATCTAAAGTGGCTGAATGTAAGGCAACTAAACTTTGAGGGTAAGGGGGTTAATAATTGTTATTTAAACTTTCATAATTTGAGCTCCTGAAAGTGAGACGTTCAGGCACATTTGAAAGAACAAGCAGTTGGAAACCACCTGGGGAGTCGAGTCAAGGCTTTGACGGTACTAAACACCTTACCACCGTTTTAGCACCTCTGGTTAGGAAATGTCCCGCGTCGCATGGAGAGATTCACTGATTTTCCGACACCAAGTTCAACACCTGAAACCTGCCCCAGGTGATATCTTCCTGTCATTGGATGTCACCTCATTTTTCACGTGCAACAGAGACTGTCAAGAAACAAATTCATCAAGATAGCTTTTTGAACAACAGGACCCCTATCTTCACCCCTGACCTGATCTGTACCCTGCTGGACCTGTGCCTCCAGACTATCTCATCCAAATGAAAAATGACATGGATGAGACGTGTACTCTCTGGTGTCAGAGTTTGACTGTTATGGGTTTTTCTATCCTTGATGCCAATCTTTAAAAAAAATCAGGACAGTAAATGGCCCTTATAAAGTCGATTTTGTTTGTTTTGGGTCCAATACTAGAAGAGTTTATTATATACAAGTGTGTGAGATTGTAGGCTCACATTTAACATGGTGCTGCCCACAGATATGCCTTCTTATTTATCAGCTTTATATGCTCTGCCCTGGACACTAACGATAATATTAAAATGGAAATAAGCTAAGTAATAAACCTAATTAATCAGTCAATCGATAAATCAGTCTACCTCTAGGGTTATCGAATGGTGCTAATCAATATCCAAAATGAAAAGCAAAGTGTTGAACTCCAATCAAGGATCAATGCCTGCCACTCATTCAGATATGTCAATGACACCTGGGACAATGTCCAAGTTCAAGAAGTAGAAACCTTCAGTTAACACATCGACACCATTGACATTAACATTAAATTCACAAGAGGGGAAACTAAAGACAACAAGTTGCCTTTTTTACTGTTTTGTGTGCATTACAGAGGATAGAAGGTTAAACATTGAAGTACATCTAAGAAACTTATACACACACACAGATCAATACCTGCTGTTTGACTCTCACCAACTGCTGGAATACAAACTGAATGTCATCAGAACTCTGTGCTGAGACTATTCCCACTAAGACAGAGGTGAAACACATCAAAAAGCATGTGGGTATTCAAACAAAGACCTTTGTCCAGTCAGCTAGGAAATCTGGAAAAACAGGCAACTAATAAAACACAGAGACATACATAATATTGTCAACCCACTTCACTAAAAGCTAACACCACCGTCGGACAGAAACTGGTCCGGATCAAAGAACTAGGCAAATAAAAAAAGAATAATGTGGTATATACAGTCCACTGCAGTGAGTGCTCAGACCTTTATATATGTTTAAAATAAACTTCCCAAGTGCATGCTCCAACAGCTAAGAGCTCCTTAGGTTAACACTCAATGGTCCACTGACATGTAAAAAGATTAGGGGACACCATTTTTTAAAATACTAATGTCCACAATGAACACCAAAATGGCATATGCTTTTAGAGAACATTAAACTAAGCCATCACTGGCTCCTTTCAGACATTAAAAGCACTTTATCAGCACAAAAAAGGACATATTGTTAAGCCTCTGCTGATCCTCTTTCGTCAGTCACAGCCCAAACAAAAAACAGATCACCACTGCATCATTGTGCACACAAACACTACAAGAAATCAGCCAAGTGACAACTGCTACGTTGATTATAGCAGCATGCTGCATGTGCCACCTCCCTTTTCACACATATATGTTCATTCGTCTCTGTGTCTACTTTCACTCTTGGCTCAGGGGTGCGTCACTGATGGATCATCATTAAACTCCAGGCCCTGTCTGCTCTTTGACACATGACATCAATGAATAACAAAAAGTGTTTCAGGCACAACTTGTAAGCGTTTGGTACAAGTAAGGAATCTACAATGAAAAGAAGTAGTTGTCTCAGGTATCAGCTGACATTTTTTATGAGTACTAGAGAGAACACTTGATCAGAATTACCCACAAGCCAAAACGACCAATAAGATGCAGAGAATGGTCAACTGGGTCAGAAATACAAGTGACTTGAAAGAAAGTGAATTTTTCTACAAGATTTTAAAAAATAACTTAAAACAATCCACCAGTCAGAAGTGGAGAAGCCTTTTGGGTAAAAAGTAAAATGTTTTCAAGAGAGGATATCCAGTCGTCGCCTTTCATTGAAGTACTTAAGATTATCATGACCTGAATGACTGAGAATCTTCTCAAACATCAAATACAAACCTTCTCTCTTACACTTTTACACACACAGACACGCCCAACCACTTTAGATGAGCTGAGCTCTTACTAATAGTTGCATCATTAGCAAAGATTAATTAAAGCAAGCACAACATTGAGCCAAATCTTTACTTGCACTTAAAGTCAGTGCATTACGGACTCAAAGTGGTTTCCACCAAGGTATGAGCTACTAGTACAAGTTTCCCAAATCCAATTCTCTGCTTAGAGCGAGGTCAACGAGGCTGCATGAGCAAAGTCATAAATGGCTGCTTTGTTAATATCAGATGTACCAATTTATTATGGGGAGGACACGGGTTAACATAAAGTGTGAAAGTGAGGGAAGGAGGGAGCGAGTCTCAGAGACTGGGACTTGGAGCATATTTGAAGGCAGGTTGTGAAACAGGAGGGCTGCACAGTCTTTGATCAGAGTGCATAGGAGACAGCACCATGTCAACAGTTTACACACATCCATGTCAGCCGTTCCCTGTGGGCAAAGGATTAAAGCCACAGCATTTCTGATGGAGTCGAGCAGACAACGAAGTCGAAGCTGGGGCCTGAAGGAGAAGAGTTGTGCGGCACTCAGACAAAAACACATAAATCTCAAAATAGCTGTGAATTATGTAGCTTAACACATAGTTTAAATGAGACAATTTACACAACTGCTTTGGCCTGGTTTTTCACTTTGAATATTTTTTAGAAACCTGGAAGGAAGAAAAAAAAACATTCAAAAGAGCCACAGAAATACACTTTGTACACTGTATATTCCCACAAAATCATTTTCCTTTTCCATCGCCCCCAGGGCTGTTAAATCATCTACACCACCATTAAGCCCCACTATTTGTTCCATAATATCACACGCAACAACAAGCCAAGAACCCCTGAGAGCCCTTGAAAAACAGCAGCCTAACAACAACCACAGGAGCATTTAACTTGCATTAGTCATTGGGGGACGGAGTTAAAATATCAATCACCCGCGTTAGCGTCACATATGTGAAGGGTAGCCAGGCTGGCAAATTTGTCACCAGGAGGATTACCAAGGGATGATTCTAGCACTCAAATGCACGCTTATAGTGTGAAAAGTTCAAGGTTGTTTCTAATGTTTGCATTAAAAAAAACGTACAACAGAGGCAGTGCGGGAATTCAAAGGAAACTGTCTCTTGGAATCAGTTATTGTAAGTGTAGCATAATGTCTCACCATATAAATAAACACCATGCATAATCTGGCATCAATACAATAAACATGATCAAATATGATACAAAAAAGTGCTAACAGTCACGATTTATAGGCATAAGAAAAAAGAAACTGGTGCTTTATGTGAGTTCGTGAAAGTCTGGAAATAAAACTGAACTGAAAGGCCTCTGTGTAACATGATCAAGTTCTAATCTTTTATTTGTACCTATCTTCAGCCAAAGCATTTGACTTTGAAGGATTTACATGTCTAGATATTATAGGGTTGCGATTATCAACAAATCCCATGCAAACACCAAACCCCACAAACTTTGGACTGTTTATCGTGATCACAGATCTTTCTCTCAGAGGAATGAATTCTTTTCAGGACCACAAATAGATTGGTTTGTTTTTTTAGTAATGTGCTAATCATTTGCTATTTTTAAGCAAACATTACCAATTAACTGTGGACTGTTTTCAGATAAAGGATTGGGTATGCTAATGTAGATTTACTGCAGCAGGTCATGGTGTGTGTTTGTGTGTCTGTGTGTGCGTACGTGCAAGTGAGCGTATTTAAAGGGGAGAATGACTTAAAATAAACTCCAGTGCCCATGTTCCTGGTAATGAAAGAGCATGTGATAAAAAAGGGAGGCTCACTGATGTATTTTTAAAATGGGTTTGATAAAAATTAAGATTTCCAGTCCTTTGCTGTATGAGGTTCTGTCGGTGCATCACTTCTTTATTAATTTTATTTAGCAACTTTGGAAAAATACAAATAATTTGCTCATATTTATACAGTTTTGGTGTTCCCTAAAATCCATCAGGTGAACGAAATCTGATCGGCTCTCTTAAGTAAAGCATAAACTGGGTACCATATACTAATTCATAAAGAGAAATATAACAAAATAAAAAGTCCCTCATGGCAAAATCCTTAAACAGTACACATTTTATTTAACAATGTTTTTCCCATTCTCTCGACACGCCTAATGGAGTCAGCGTAATGAATTAAGGGGTTTAAAATGAAGCGGCTACTTTCAAGCACATCAGTGTCGACGTTCTGCTTCAGCTTTCTCCCGATTTACATTCAAGCTACACGCAGCTGCTTTGACAGTAGTTGTTGTGAGAGAGGCCAGCACAGCCCATTCCCATCATCCATCCCCATTTTCCCAACTTGTCCCTATAATTAGAGGAGGAGAGAATGCATTTCATTAAATTTACTAATTAGACCAACTACGGTCTAAACAACGTTTACATTATCCTGCCTCGAATCGTGCTGAACAGAAGTTTCCACGGGCATCGCGAGCGCATAAAGGATGCGTCTTTGATCCCAAAATTGTTATGTATGAGGAAAAAATGTGCACGCTGACGGAGACAGCTGCTGTCTAGGACAAACTCATCTACGATGCAGAGAGTCAGCTGTGAAATATAAGGACATCTGCTCGGTTTTCTGTTAACTCATATCTTCCTGACAGGCACACCTAAATTTCAAATGTGCTCCTTTTTAATGCCAAATACCTCAGTCTATCCACAGTGCATGAAGCTTAAACGCCGCCACAGTACAAGCCACAGTGGTTTTTAAAAATATATTAAAACTGGCGCTTCTGTTACACAGAGAAGCTTTAAAAGGGGGAAAAGGAAAGTGGGGGAAGAAAAACTAAGTGGAGCTTGGTTTTGTAGGCACATGTGTTTCTCGCTCTTTGGTAAGTGGGAAATGTTGCAAGATATCCCCGGAAGTGTTCGAGTCACACCAAGGACCTCAGGAACATGAGAAATGCCAAGATCAGCCAGAGATACCGCACAGAGGGAGTCGGGCCTTAGGGCAAAAAACATCAAACTCTGAAATAATAACACAACAGCTCAAATCCCAATGCAGATATTTAGACCCGCACAGCTAAACGCAAATGAGCAGCTTCAGCAAAGAGGCAGGCATCGGCATCCTTGGGCCAGAGAAATGAAGCCATGTTACAGTAAAATTAAACTAATTAGTCTAGTGTTAAAAAAAATAAAATTATTCCTCGACTGACTAAAATTAATGATTCACAACTTGTCTTTGTCTTTTCTTTTAAGACTATGTGCATATCTGTGTTCACACCTGTCAGGACTATGCGTTCTTCATGTTAATTGACAGGAAGTGCTACTGCATGCTAAATACTAAGATGTTTGTCAGTGCAACTCAACAGCTTAAAATGCTAATTCACATTGAAGACGTAGAGACAAACAGACGTGGTGAAGAGGCAGAAATTCAAAACTTGCTTTAAATAAGACAAACACCGGGGAACACACACAATTGTGAGCATTGTGTGTTCTACAGCCTTGAATCTCCTCCCAAACACAGAATGGTTTTGTTTGTGCTGCATTATGGAAGCCGAACAACAAGGCAACAGAATAAGAGGAAGGGCAACAGAGCCACGGTTGACTTTCTCATTATGTTTGGTCTTTTGTCTAAACTTATCTGGGAAAAAAACTCAATAAGGCTGTCTCATTATAACCAAATCCAAACATGTCACCAGTTAAAGGTCAGATGTCTGCATTCAAAGAGAGATTTCTACTCTTAAAAAAGGTATATCATTTGTGCTAAAATATTACATAAGTCAGAGGTGGGAAGGCCCGAGCAGTAAGATGTGCCATGCGCTGGAGTCTTCTTAAACCTTTTACCACAAGGGAAAAGTGAGAAACATAGTACATCATGTGTCAGGCTTTGATGGAGCATGTGGGCGAAAAGGTCTAGATGAAAGTCTCAGGCGTATTCAGTCTTCCTTAAATACAAAGAAGAAAGAAAAAGAAAAAAAAAGTACACACATCCTGGCATTTATTCCCAGTTTAAAAAAGCTCCTGGTAAAGAACAATCGCTCCATTGTCTGGCCAAAACTGACTTCTGAATTAAAACTGCATGGCTTCCTGCTGAGAAGTCAATGTTTAGCATAGCCAATTATAGCTCCTCCTCAGAAATGACGAAATTATACAGTAAATCTTAACTGTGTCAATCAGCTTTTAAATGTGCTTCTGGGCCAGTGCTTGTACAGTGAATTAAATGCATTAAAGAGCCGGAGTGATTACTGATCGAGTGCATCAGGGGCTCTGATGAAAAACCATTAACAAGATTACACAAAATCAGGCTTGTGACCCTCACTAGACCTGCTATGACACGTTCCTTTCACAGACTACAATAAACAAGTTCCCCATCTGCGTCCGTTCACACGCACTAACGGCAGGGCTGTACACGGCAGCTTCTGACGGGGTCAGGAAATTTTTACTGTGTAAAGTGAGTTTTCATTTTTCAATATGTGGCAATTGGATCACTTAAGTGCCAGGAGCTTATGAGGTCATTCTTCAAAGCATAGTGTGCAGTCCTGCATGAATTGTCTAGTTATTGATTCTGAAATATATTCAGCTGCCTCTGGTAGATACATTACACTCCTCACACATTAACAGTGTTCCTGAATCGAGATGGTTGATTACTGGTAATGTAAATGGGCCTATCTCGGACCAGGTCAGTCATTTGCTCAAGGCGCTGTGCGGCCACCCAGCCTTAAAATTTATGACAGCGAGTAGCTACTGTAACATGATTTTAAAATGAGCAATAACGCTACAGTACTACTGCCAGGTTAGTAAATGCAACTACAGAGAAACTGAAATGTTTGGACTCGAATTAAATACTTGAGGAAATAGGCTTCTTTAAAAAATGTGTGCCGAGTGCCGATGAAAAATATCTAACCTTTAGGTCAGTGTTAGCCATAAATAAAAACATTGATGACTTTTGCATGCATCACTTCCAAACAGACTCGTCATGCCTGCCCAGGGCCATACAAGCAGTAAGACCTCCTCCTTTCCTCTTTAAATGTGCTTTGATGTCGGACTAATCAATACTTGAAGGCTGAATTTAGAAACGACAGATAAAACCTTGAAGAGCATTGCACCTGATACTTCTCTAACATCCTCTGTTGTAATCGCACTAGTGTTTAATACCCATTGTACAGGGGCCAAGGGTGTAACTGGCTCTAAACAACAACTAAAAAAGGATGCACATATTTTACCAACTTACCACATCAGAATATTTTGGAATAGTTTGCTTTCTGACACATTTTTACAGCAACATGAGCATTTTAACCTTAAAAATTCTGACTGGTTTCATTTCTTTCTTCTTTTGGTACAATGTAATTTTACCTTATTTTGCATGGTATCTGTCTCCAAGCACAGTCTACATACACAAATGCCTTCTGTTTTATAACAGTTCATAGTCAAATGCTAAAATATGAACCTTGAAAACTGAATCTGTTCTAAAGTTTTCTTAGTTTCTTGTTGCTTATCAAAGCTTAATATTACTTCTCTAATCAAAAGGTTGCCATATTTGCCTTTAGCTGATCAAATGTTCTAAAATAAGTAAAAAGCAAGCAGTCTTATAACTAGAAATAGTGATTAAGTCCCTCAGTGTTTGCAGTACCATGAATCCAGTTCTACTAATCTACGCCTATTTAATTTATGATTGATGGTCCAAAAACTACCAAATTGTTCCTTCTGTTTAATTTTGGGAAGAATAATGATGGAAAAAAATATCACGTTATGCTAAAATGAGAGGATCATTAATTAGTCAAAAGGGATTACAAGACCATTACAGTACAAGTCATCTATCGCAACATATCACTTATGACAAATGAGGACATCTGCTCGGACCACAGCTCCTTGACATTCACTTCTTTTTTGGCCTTGTTTTTGTGCATAACAGCTCGGTGGCTTTCTGTGCTCAAACCAAAAGGCAGCCATACAATACACATTGCACATCAAACATACTGAGGCCACTTTGGCAATAATCCCATCGTCTACATGTAATCAAACATGTAGAAAAACTCATTTTAGGCCCATAGACATGTGATTTCAGGGAGAGAAGCAGAGGCAAACAAAGACAGAAAAGAAGCGTTCAATCCTGGGGTGTTTGGCCGTGACTCGCAGCAATGATTCTAATCAAATAACACACTACAGCTGAGTATTTTGGCCATCGAACAAAGGGCCTAAAGCTGCCGGTCGTTTGACTTGACAAAGTTGGCCCTAGAAATTGGCTTCATGTGATCGAATTCAGCATAAAAAAAACCTAGCCTCAACACATTAAATGTTCTAGTTTCATTTAGGACAAACTAAAAAACAAAATTAAAAAAAAGTTGAGATCTTTTGAAGGGACGTTTTACAAAACAGCTATGACCATGTACTGTCTGACAAAGTGCAGACAGGTCTTTGAACAGCCTCAACCCAGGGAAAAGTTGTTTATGATTAAATTTACAAGCTATTGGCTAGTCTGAGCAAGGACAAGCCGAACCTCGGTTACATTGATTACATGATTTAAATGATAAAGCAACAGAAGTTTATTGTAATGTGAGTATAATATTTCTGCAGAAATAATTGTGTGATAAATGTACCAATCCTGAAAGTTCATGGACATCGTTTTGTCTAGATGTCCAAACAAAGTTCTTGTACTTCTCAGTATATTTATATAAATCATAAATATAACTAACAATTGATAACATTTAATCAAACAATTCAGAATATGACAGGAATGATCAACCGTCTTTATTATCGGGATGTTGATAAAGTAAAGTAGTTGCAAGCTCCTATCTGCCTGACCCAGACTGTTAGTTGTGGGGACAGATGATATTTGTATTTCCTGAATGATTAGTGGTTACCTTGGGATAGATTTTCTCTGCTGGGATAAATACAAGCCAAAGATTTAGACTGACAGTGAGAATAACGTACAGTAGCTGCCTTATTACCTTCAGTTCACACCAGTCTTTGACAGATAAGCACACATGCAAGTATTTGTATGATAGCATGGCTAGAATTATCCAGGGATCAAGTTAAAGTCATTTTCTTTGAAACGTTCAATAAATCCAACTGTTGACTCTTAAGTCAAAAATTTTTACCATCTCATACATACAAGGGTTTTCTTTGTTGAAGAAGTGTGAAAACAATATGTTTCTGAAATATGAAAATGTCAAATGCAAAGGCCATGGTATTCAAATTCCAAGTTAATTAGGGTTCTACTACTAGGAAGGTTTCAATGTTTGTGTTAAAGAACAGAAACATTTGCATTCCCTAAAGGGGAGTATGTCAACAGGATCGATAGGGTAGTCCATGAACTCCTGTTCCACTTCAAGAAAGCATTGAACTCAGCAAATCTGCACACCCAGAATCTTCTGAAATTAGCCAGCACCAGATTTCAATCCTCACAATATCACAAACGCATTTCACTAAAAATCATTTTGCAAAAGATTAAAGCATCCAAAAGTAAGATTTCAATTATCTGATATCGAACACCTGGAAGAGGCCATCCACAACCAAAAAAGCTTTACGGGCCTTCAAGTAACATAGTTAAATACCAATTATCTCTTTCTTTTCATTGATGTTGCAGTGCTTTCTCTCAAAGAGCTAACGGAAGTGTGGGAGAAAGAAACGGACATCAATCTCACTCTAAACCCAAAGCCTCGGGACTGATCTCTCAGGGTGTTAACGTGGGGGGGGGACACACATTTGAGAAGAATTTAATGAAATACGTTCAACAGTAGAGTGGACATAAGTATCTTGGGCTGACTTTACAATTTG
>JAVKLF010000110.1:9011536-9025971 GCA_034783495.1 Millerichthys robustus | reverse complement strand
CACATTTGAGAAGAATTTAATGAAATACGTTCAACAGTAGAGTGGACATAAGTATCTTGGGCTGACTTTACAATTTGACATTTAGAATAATAAACACGTGAGATTAAATCTGCTTTGACTGAGCCACATGCTAAAAAAAGTACTTAACATTTAAACTAAAGTTACGAATTATAAAAGCTTCCCTTAATTCTCACAATACATCCAAACTTGTCACAAGTAAAACACCTGGACAGAAACTGCATTTTTTTTTGTTTGTTTTGTTTTTGTCCACTATTAAATGGTTTCTAAAAGAATTTGTGACCTAATGACATCAGGTCGTCACACCTTTGTTCAAGTCTTAAATTTCATAACACCAACCAGTGACCACATAAACAGATTTAGGTTTTTCATTTTTTATTTAATATGATTATTAGTAAAGTGTTTATGCTTAAATAAGAAATATTTGGAGTCACAAGCTAGTTGTTTAGTTTTCCTCTAGAATAAAGTGGTCAAACACAGACAAATATTAAAACTAATAAAACTCTTAGTAACTCTAAACAAATAGCCATAAGACAATTATTGTCAAACTAACAAAAGTATAAAAAATTTTAAGAGAAATTGACACGTTAAACAAAAACCACTACCAGTGTTTTATCATTTTCTCAACATTAAGAATACCAAAGTAATAAAAACACGCTTTATTTCTGTATTTTCGTGTATTAATTTCAAACAAATTATTCATCCTCTTGACAACAAGACTTGTTTTAAGATTGAGTAAGTGTATTACTTTATACATATAGGTTTCAATGGCCTAATCTGAACTAATCTGCATGAATTCTAAAAAAAGGTATTACTTTCCATTTACTGAGGCAAAAGCTAATTTATTTTTCTTCAGCTGTTAAATTTGTGCAAATATCAAATTCTGTATCTTTAAACAAACATTAATTCCCATTAAACAAGCTTATTTTTAATTCAGCTCAGCATCCAGAGCATGATCAAACATATGGATCCTAATACTAAATCTTTACTGATTGTAGCCTTAATTCTTGACAGCCCAAATAAGGTGTGCAGGGGAGATTGTCTGTATTTTCAACGTTGTTTTTCTCGCTTCAGAGGCAATCTGAAATGCAGCCACATAAAAAAACAAGAGCAAAAAGAAAGCACACAGGGTCTGTTGACCCACAATAACACAATAAAGGAAAGAGGAGCCTGAAGGTTCCATTGTCTCCACTCTCCACAGGGCAGCATTGACTGACAGTTCAGCTGTAAGTAAAGCTGACACAGTATCACATCACGGCAAGATTGTTAAGGGGGAAGCGGACATAGCAACTGAAGGACAAAGGACATTTATTGATATGGCCAAGTCCTCCAGTGCAGTAGATGTCCTTCAGTGGAAGTGTCTTGTTGCCTAGATATTAATCACTATTGTCACAAAGCACAGGAAATAAGTACACTAGTTTCCCCAATGGCAGTTTTCTTTCCTTGTTTCAAACCCACCTGGTCAAATCTAGTTAGAGTGTGTGTGTGTTTTGGGTTTAATGTTGCCAAGACAGATGAAATTTGTCTTGATCTGGAGTGAAGTGGCTGTGAGTCATCCTGAATGATTAAAATGCTACTGTGACCAGCTTTCAGTGTCTTGGCTGAAAGACTAAGTGAACTCAACCATATGCATCAAGTAATAAAGCGATGACTGATTGCCTTGATTAACATAAGTTAAACCTATAAACAGCTTAATCACTATTAATGTCAAATTACTGTGATTATCTCACAAGATAAACAATGGTTTAAGAAAGTTCATCTCACGTGAACTGAAATGTTTCACTTTAACACCCATTTCCATATTTGCAGGGAGGGCAATCGAATCCTCTGTGTGGGAAAGTGAGCTAATATTTAGCAGGCAGATGACGTTCCATTTTACTCAAGGCTCTCCTTGCCATATTGCAATGTATTTATAACACAAGAACAGTCTTTGCCAGACTGTACTTTCCGAAGCGTGAATTTCAGCAGAGAATGTTTAAATACTCAGACAACTGAAACTATTTTAATATTTAATAATGTTTTTCATTTGTTATTAATTTTCCTACACAAGTATGTAAAGACTGAGGGGAAAAATCTGTGGTTCTACTTCTGACGCAGGCAGATATATTAATTAAAAACAAGGGGGGGAAAAAACCCGTTCATGAATGATTCCTTGCCATATTGATTATATATGAGCTGGAAATGTGTCTCTTAGAAGCGTGTAAAAGCAAGAGAAAACCCCAAAGCAACTGCCAACATCACTGGGGATGGGGTTGCTGCAGAACAGACTGCTTGAGGGTGCTCCATTTCTGAAACTTATGAAAATCCCTAAAGAGATATGACAAAGCCGTGGCACAACTGGAAATCGATGTAGCCGGTGGACACACAAGCCTTAGCACTGATCTTTCATATGTGTTCCTCATCATAGAAAAAACTAAATAAAATAAGAAATGGGTACACAAAAGCCTTTGCTGTTATTCATGCAATGTTAATTTGAAAATGCTGTCATGATTGTACTGAAGAAAAACTGTTTCAATCAATGAACTATGTTTTGGTTCTTCTGTTTTTTGTAAATTTGCATTTGTTGGGCAGTTGATGAAATATGAAGGAGAAATGTGTCAAATTTAGTATCATTTAACTCACCTAGCTGCAAAACTGCAAGCTACAACCATACAAGTGTTCCTTGTTTCCTAGAACATAATTTGCAAACAAAAAAATTAAAAATAAAAAAAACACCACATAATTATCTAGAAACTGATTGATTTGCCAAATCTGCTCTCATAATGGTAAAAGTCAAACAGCTTGGTAAATTGCACGTCTTTATTTTTTTTTAAGCTTTTTTTTAAACATAAGGGCAGTTTTAATTGGGGGGGGGGGTGTTGTCAACCAACTTCACCTACTTCTTGGCACATGGGAGAGGGAGAAAACCCAAACAGGATACATTTCCAGCAGCTCTTACAGTATATAGAGTCACTTACCAGACCAACACATTTCACCTTGTAGTCTAGAGCAAGGTTATCTGGAGAAGTGGCATTATACATGTGCTCATTTTGCATTTTACAAAACAAAAAATCAATAGTGGGAAAATAAATTAGACTAGAGGTCAATAATTATGGATGCAGACAATGTCCAACTTATAAATTTGGAAAACCTAACTGTGAATTTATTATGAAGAAGGATTAAACTGCGCTTTTTAATGTGACTAACACCTTACAATAATTTTCAAACTTTATGGATCTGATGATCATTTCTGTTAACTGATTCGGTTTTTTTTTGGCTTTAAAGGGTAAGAATGTAAATCTCTGTTTCTTAAAGGCCAAAATGATTCGGTGAATTATTTAGCCCTGCACTGTATTTTTTTCCTAACAAAGTTTAGGAGCTGAAGCTCAAATAAGCAGCTGTCTCATCGGTACAATCGGAAATAGAAACTGCATTGAGAAGTGTGATGCATTTCCTAACCAACAAGTTAGCAAAATTTACAATTTTCTCCAGTCATAGCATCTGAGATAGAGTGCAATAAGGAGCTCAATTAATCATTTTTATTTATTATTACTGGTGGTGTAATTTCACGACCCAGGAAACACCACGCACACACAAATAAAATTACCTTGTAAACATTTCTCCTTCTCTTTTCCCCGTGTTGTCTAATTTGACAATATTAATATCTGGATTTTCTACGTTTTAGTTACATCCTCGCATGCCGTGCTTCTCTCACGCGGTAGCTGCCAGCATTTTTAGAACCTCCACACATGACCAAACAAACACTTTCAAATGAAGGCAAAATCAAAGATAAAAGATCTTTGGGGAGAGCAATCAGATAGGCCATAAATTCTGAAAATAAAACGCGCAGTTGCATATGTTTACTCAAGCTTACCTTGTTGACGCTGGGGAAATCACAAAGGCTTTTTCAAACTGCATTTTCCATCAGTACAGACACAAACGTTTGCAAGAAAGCCAAAAATATACTATTAAAACACTGCTCTACAAGAAGTTCAAACCTTAAATCATTCCTTATTGTGTTTGTAAAAGTTAATTAACTTTCTAGGTTGTCTTCGGTGCCCTTAACCCATTAGGACCCGAAGCTTTCTTTTCATATCTGTGCAGAAGCGAGGTGGACTAACGACGCATTCAAGTGACGATGACGGTGCTTTGAGTTGCATTAAAATTGTAGTAAAAAATGCCACGCGTTTAACATAATTATTTTAGGCTGTGCTGTGACTTAAACAAACGTTATGCTGTTTGTAACTCGATCTTCTGAAAGAAGCTGTGGAATAATAATGAGCATCTTATTTCACAAGCTGTTTCAGCCAAATGAAGCACATTTTTCACAGCTGATCAGTTCGAGGTAAACATGCCGGGGTGTTTTTTTCCCAAACCACAATGGTGATCACTGCTTAACCACCATGATAAGGAGTTGTGTACCAAGTTTCGGTTCTCCAAAAGCCAGACAGCTGTGAAATAAAGTCTGCTCCTTTTACATTTTATTTAATGGATTACAACTTGAAAAAACATTACGGATAGCTAAGATTGCACAATATTGCTAAAGCTTATATCTCAATACCAATGTATGCAACTGCATTATACATCCAAAACAAAGTGCATGCATGCCATTAACATAATTGACCCATCCACTGTCTTCGATGTCCGCACCCACTTTTGATCATAGTAGCTGAAATGCTAAAGAACATAGAGTGTGTTGTAAGCATTACGATGGCAGAAGACAAGAAGAGTGAGAAAAATGTAGGTTTACCAAAACAGATACGATTAATCACATGTTTAACAATAATTTCCCAATTGCATGTTTTGCTAATATCGCACAGCCCTTATTGGTAACAATAATGTATTTTTTTGTGTGTAGCAGTTTAACTCGTTTAATTTGAAATACAAACAATCTGCTAATTAAATCTGAAAGCAGTGAGGGATGGATGAGCACCACCAGTAAAAAGGATCAACAGCAAATTATGTACACACCAGCAAAAAGTGATTACAGTTGCAATGTTTACCCATTGGACCATTTAGAGGGTGGCACAAGCAGCTGGTGAGGAGACGACAGATAACAAGAAGCCGAGCCCATTTATGATTGAGGCCGAGCATAAGTAAGTGAGGCTATTTTAAAACCACAAGTGCTCCTTTTGAGAGGTTTTGTCAGCACAATACACATTGAGCTAATTGTCTAGAGAAGATATCGAGGACCTTGATGATAATGATGGTGTTGCCTACATCAGTGCTACAGCTTGTATCCTGCTGGCACAGCAGTGCATCAGAATGTCATTTATTAAATAAAAATGTTTGCCCACTAATGTTCTACTTGTATCTAGGCTTGTCCTAATTAAAAAGTAAGCATGCAATCGCCATTATTTAAGATGATCTTGATTACATTAATGTCATAGACATCTTTATTCGCTGGTAAAAAAAAAAAAAAAAAGAAAATAACAACTAGGTAAAACTTGTTTAAAAAAAATCTTATGTCCAGATTGTTTTGTTACCATTTAATGAAGGTATCCATAAAACTGGCACTGTTTCATAGGATGATTGCACACCTGTCCCGTGATGCTGATTTGGGATGTGTGCCATAACATTCATTTTTAAAACAAAAAAGAAATGCATACAATTATAATCCAAAAGTAGCAATAAACTGAACAATAATGCAATCATTTTAAATGACATTTTTGAAATATGCTACTGAAATAATCCTCAGATTCATTCGATAAATTCTGAGTTTTTTTTTTTTTTTTTGCCTCAAATGAGTCCCTTGCAATATAAAAAGCCATTAGCCAGTATCTTTTTTTTTTTGTTGCTCTGGTGTATTGTCATCAAGTGCCCCAATTAGAAAGATCATCAGTGCTTTTAATGACTGCAACAGAGCTGCAAATACAACCACAGAGCTCAAAATCAAAACAAACCGTTCCTTACATTTGTCTGTAATGCTGCTTTCACACGCAGAAAAAGTAAAGAAAACATAAAAATGTATGCTCAGGATAAAGCTAGCCAAGTGTCCACAAACAACAAATAAAGGTCATATTTAAATGACGTATGCACAGATTTACAAAAGACAATAAGAATCTTTTAACTTTTGTTATTTTAGATTCAGTAACAGAGTCCTGGACAGAACCTGTAAGATTCAAGTCACTCAAGCTGAACTGACTGAAAGCATTAGATGACAGCGTACAACTGGATTTGTCCTCTCCCACCTTCCAGCTGGTCAGCTGCTGGTCAAGCCTGTATTGCCTCTCTGATGTGAGCAAGAGGTCTGGTGAGACAAGCCATACGAGAAAACCTCAGCTCTCAGGGCCTTGTAAAAGCTACTAGTCAATAAAGCTGCAAACTGAGGACATGAGGACGTGGAAGCTTGGAACTAGGGGGATTTTGGAGTGGTGGAGGGTGGGGGCGAGTGACTCAGAGAGGAACCATTCTACTATGTTACATCACTATATAGCGCTCCTCAGCTATAGAGGATGATTTGTGCCACAGGACTAAATGCATTGAATATTACACTAATGCATTAGATAAACATAACACTGGCAGCTCTATGTTAAGCTTTACAACACAGTGGCTCCAGTTCAATTTGCAAACTGACATACTATATGGATTTTGTTATGCACTGCATCTCGTAAATTGTCTGAAAAACTCTTTAAAAAGGGGCATGCACTTTCAAATCAACTACTAAAAGGTAAATGGTGAACCATATTTGTACTAATACCAGTAAAGCCAGTCAATAAATCGAAGTCTTGCTGGTTGGGGAAAGAGGCGAGACGTCTTCAATCAAGAGACGCCTTCAGTGCAGTTCTCTTAACGATAAGGCACTTACATATTACTGACTATACTGCAGCAACTGTGTGTCTTTTTTTAGAACATGTTGATATTCATCGCACCTAAAGCCCATGCGTTGAACTGGAAATCTAAACCAAATGCAACCTGCAAATGATTTAATCATTGTGTTTATTAAAAAAGACACATTTCAAATGCTAAACTTTGGATTTTTAAATAATATGCTTGTTTTACTCTAACCACGGCAGAATGTTAGAAAAATGCAACAAAGGTATGAGCCAAAAAATTTGGTGATTCTTAGTCAAGAAAACTCTAATCCAGTAAAACTAATTACATCAGTTACAGTTTTGCAACACTACTTGGTATAAAAAGAGCACCACAAAGAGGCTAGTGCATAATAAAGATGTAGAAGGTTTTCTGCGTTTGAGGAGCAAGGTCAGATAAATAAATTGAGCAGTTATGATCTTTGCCCCGTTGAGCAGCACTACTCCTAAAACAATCAATCAGAGGAGGAAGTCGCTGTTTGGGCTCAGGAATGTCTCAAATGCTGAGTAAAGTTTTACCAGGGTAGCATTTTGTTGACTGATTTAAAGCTTTAGGAATATGAATCCTTTCACAATTTTATTTTAAATGAATCAAACCCTGAAAGCAATACATCTGAACTATTAAAATTAATCAGTAACAGGTTTGGTTTCCATGCTAAGTAGGTAGGAAAATGAAATTAACAATAATATTTTGAAAATATTCTATTGATCATAATTAAGCATTTTTACTGCATTTACTCTACTATGTTTCATTCAAATCATCTCAATTAATTCCTCAGCCTTTAACTTAAGATCATGTTCATATATTCCAACCAATAAAACCAGTATCTCACTGGGCTTTAATAGCTGGTTAACTTCAAAATGTCTCAAAAGGTTCACAGTTTTTTTTTTGTTGTTGTTGTTGTTGTTGTTGTGTAGCATGATTTGGAGAGGCTTGGAATTATGTTGAAGTTTGAACATATTCAAAATATTTTTGAGACAATTTATTTTCTCAAAGGTTTGTCACAAGCATCTCAAACCTGTCTAGAACCCATCTAAATATTGTCGCGGGCATCTCCAAGCCATTGCAAGAGTACTAGAGTTGTATTTTAACATATTTGAGCTCTCCTCTGACAGAAAACATGTCCAATTCTAGAAACCACACAGATAACAATGATTTATTATTGTAAAACTGGTTAAAACCTGCTTATCTTCATTTCAAGTGTTGAATAAATCATTATTGTGTGGGCGACAGTCGAGGGAAAAACACATCTGGCATTGTGTGTGTGTGTGGATGAAAGTGAGCAACAAAATAATGTGCAAAAACTAGAATGTAGTTTGGGAAGGCATGTACACACAAACAGGACGCAGGAGGTAAACACAGAATAGCAATTCATCCAGACTGCAACTATTTTCTAACAATTTTGAGTGACCAACCAGTCTACAACAGCAACTGCACTATAAAACACTACCTTAATTTGATTACCTAACCACAGAATAACGCTAAGTGAAACCAGGTATTCTGATCATTTTCATCCACAGCTGCAAAGAACTGAACAAAATGAATCAATTCAACTAGACTCAGCAGTTCAAGGATTTTGGATTCCTCTTGAATCTTATACGGAAAGGCAGGGCTCCAGGAAATACTATTCCATTAGGAAAAAGACATAGACCAGTGTTACTAACCTAATACGTTGCTCAACATGACAAATTTCTCTGCATATTTTATATTATGGAGAATGGGGCAGAAAATACAAGTGTTCCTGCAGCATCATTACTCAAAAGTAAATACTGCAAAGTCATGAGGACTGGTCAAAAGCCAAGTAATAAGGTCCATCCATCCATCCAAAACTACACAAGTGTTGTTTAGGATCCATAACTATCCAACTATTTCATAACATATATGTATGCTCTAATTTGTTAAGTAAAGTACACAGATATGTTTTAAATGAACTAATATGTAAGCAATTGATTAGATTAGAGCTGAATATAAATGTTCAAAGACTAATCTTAGAAGACTAGCAGAAGATTGCAAAAGATGCATTTCTGAATGCCAAGCTCTCTTTTAACACTCCACCACCCTGCTTGACTTTTGGTATTTATTTACATGTGTCTCTTTTGATTTTCTTTTTTTTTTTGCGAAGTCTCTCATATTTTTACCTCTCAACCTTGGGTTGAGACAAAAGCTGGTTAAAGAATGGGTTGCCATTCCACAGCAGTGAGTGACCAAGCTAGTGAGCAGGGTGAGATGGTGGTGCCAGGCTATTGTGTATGGTTCTTCCACATGCTACTGAGGTCCTGGTTTGCTAAACATATAAAATGCTAAATGTCTTGTTTTATTTAGACTTCAAATCATCCAATCCAAAAATCAACACTAAACAAAAGTTACTAGCAAAAATAAGTTGTTCTGCACTGGCAAAGATGATTTGGGGAGTTCATCATAGGCATAACCCACAATTTAACAGGGAAATTAAACATAAAACTTATTGCCAAGAAATACTGGCAAAAGAAATGATCCTTACTTTTTGTAGTCTACAAAGTTTGTGTGCCTAACCAATCAGTGTTTGGACTCATAAGTCTCATGGGGCATGCCTTTCTGTGGAAAAGTAATTCCAAAATGAGCTAAAATGAAGCTCCAGTGGCACCAATCGCCCCTCATACATGCACACATCCCACCTACCGACCCACAGCGCTGACTATAGCTCGGGTCCTCCTCTGTACCTGCACACATGACCGCAAAAATTACACCTCCACTTTAACCAGGCACAACTACAGTGGGTCAGCCACAAAACTTGGGCCACCACGCGTCACGGCAACACAACTTAAGAAGAAGAAAAAAATGGACCGAGCGTAAAACCCAACAGAGGGACGACCCGGTGTTTAAAAAGTCCTCGACAACCAGTTCCTTGGACGGTCGGACCTTGTTCGTTGGTAGACGGAACAAGAAAAAAAAAAGGTCAAACGAGAAGAAGAAAGCAAAGCCAGTTGAATATTCAGACGTTGACGCAGGGGAAGGGAAAGGAAATGAAAGGAAAAGAGGGGAGGAGGAAAGGGGGTTAGTTTGCGCCACATAGTCCAGCTGCATAATCAATAACATGCACACAAATCACGAAGGATAAACGTGTTATGTCGACTCGGCCCAGCAGCCTTAAGGAATTCAAACAAAAGCGTTCACCTCTGGGGACGGGAAGAAAGAATTTTTGTAAAAATCCCCGTTTTGTCAAACAAATCTGGCTTTTTATTAACTCGTGCAAATGCAAACAGAAACAATAGACAGCGACGGCCGGGTAAATGAATAACGGCGAAGTACTCACCAGGCTGACAGTCTTTGTGTTTGGGCAAGGTTAAAAACATTAGGGGTAAAATCCACCAGTAACTCGGTTCCTGTATCCTCCGCATGTTAGACTACTCATCGAGAGAGCAACAAGAAGGCAACGGGTGATTTGGAGTGAAGTCGTTTCTTCTTCGAGAGGACCGTGACACGCACGCAGAGCGAAGCGGAGACGAAGTTGGCACCGCGGCCACGAAGGCAGAGCATCAAAGTAAATGGTTGACGGTCACAGGATACAGTCACTGGCTTTCAACGAGACAGATCTGCTCGCCCCACGTCCGAGCTGGGGCTGCTCTGAGCTTCGAGGGATGACGAAGCGGCGAGCGCGCTGCACGATTCAGAAGCTGTGGTCGGACTCCTCCGTGTCTGCGGCAGCGGGCTTCCAGATAGCGACATTCCCGAAGTGGAAGCGAGAGGAAGAGAAGGAGGAGGAGGAAGTGGTGGTGGAGAGAGAGAGAGAGAGAGAGAGAGAGAAGGGGGGTGGGGGGGGGGGTCAATCGGCAATCAATTGCTGTCTTTAACTACAGGAGGATAAAAAACGGGGAAAGTGGTCGAATGCTATTGATTATAAGTGCTCGTTATGAAGTGATTATCCGCGGCGTCAGCGGGGTTGCAGGAGGGAGAGTGTGTGAGGGGGGCGGGGGGTGGTGCTGGGAAACGTCCCGTTCTTCTCATCCAGGAAGTAGTCTGTAGCGGTCAGGCGTGCGCGCGGATCGGATGTGTGGCTACTGCTGCTGCTGCTGCTCTGGTCCCATCCTGCCGGACGGGCTGCGCGTCACAGAGAGGGGAGCCCGCCCGGAGCCCGCCCGCCTGTCTAGCTGTCTGTCTGTACGAGGCGGGAGCAGCGGGGGCGGATCCTGGATCAGCTGAATGCAAAACGGCTCACAGACCCAGAGGTGGGTTTCTGTAGGCTAGATGCTATGATAAGAAGGGGAAAAGAAAGAAAGAAATCGGTGGCTCGTGGGAGCTTGCAAGGTCACCGTCTTCTTCCGCGCCTTCTTCTGACGGAGTCAAACGGGGTTTGGGGTTTCAGCTCTAATAGAAAGAAGAGAGAAAATATGCTAAACCCTGTGATTCCAGCCCTCATCCTGTCATTTGTTGCTTCCTCCAAGCTCCCATTATTAAAATGACCCCTCCGTGGCCACACACTATGCCCCTTTGCCTCCTGCTGGCTGAATTGTGAATGGAATACTTCAGAAGTAATCATCACCTGGAATAGGCCATCATCTTGTGCGAGCCTGTGCCGGTTGGAGAATTATGCATCTATTGGTGATACTCCCTTAGGTAAATGTGTAGTCGGTGGTGTTCCTGCAGAACTATCCAGCTGGACATTTAATTTGAGGAATCTGATTAAATTTCTCATTTAATTACCTAGTTCTCTACAGGGCCATTGAGGACAGTCACAAGGGCCCTTTGCTTTTAATGTGGGCCATCTGCTTCCTCTCCAAAATGCCTACCTTTTTCAAAGCCTCGACGCAGCCTCATGGGCATCCCTGGCATGATTCTCCAGCCTGCACTACCTCCACGTGTGCAGTCAAAGAAATAAAGAAGTATAACACACAGTGGTTAACAATCGCCCCCAGACCTGATTGTTTTCTCACTCATCATGTGCAATTAACCCGAACTGAAGTTTAGCAATACTACGCCGTTTAGTTTTGCCATCTTGTTCTGGCAGATGCCACAGAGCGAGGGGCCAGATCTTTGATTTATCAGGCAGACTCCAAAAGTGTTTGTGCAGTGGACCCAGAACACTGACCCCTTGTGTAGCTGTAAATCCTCCCAGACCAATAGATCATCACAGAACACTGCAAGCGGCCCTGCGCTTAAAGCTCCTTTTCTCAGGCATCCAAACCAGGGATGAGATGAGTATTTGGGTTTTTGAAATTTCATAAATCATTTGCAACTTTTATCTTTATTATTTTTTTGTATTTTTTCAAGATGTAAGAAAAATATTCAGTTCGCATGGAAGATGATAATACGACTCAGCCCTAAACTTCATGGTCAAAACATTACCTTCAACATTCATTCACTGTGCATGTTTTTCTTCTTTTTTTTTCTCGGCAAAATTACTTTTCATGTTCCGTGAGTAAAGCTCCAACAAAAAGTTTGCACGGTTCAAATGAAATTAGGAGGCAGTAAAATCAAAGGATCACAAATAGCAGTTATTTAGCCAATCCGTTTTCACATTTTCTTTCACAGCTAATGCTGAAATGTGCATATATGAGGACTTTGCTAAAATTTGTGTTATTATGAAGAGCTAAATGTGTAGACGATGAACCAACCTTCAAAAAAACAGCTTAAGTGGATGTACGATTATGCGAAATAAAGACATTGCTTTTTTTTTTTCATTTTATTTAAAAGTCAAAAGAAAAGAAACAGCTCTTGGGCAAAAGATTGAAACACCTACATTTAATTCAGTTTATTTATATAATGCCAAATCACACAAAAGTCATCTCAGGGTATTTTACAAAACCATTACACTCGGCGACAGCTTAAGAAACTCAACCCTAACTATAGAATTTATAAAAAAAGAAAGACTTAAGCGGACAGAAACTAGAAGTTGGTTCCACAAGAGAGGAGCCTGCTAAAAGCTCTGCTTCCTATTCTACTTTTAAAAGCTTTAGAAACCACAAGTAAACCTGCAGCTTGAGAGCAGTGCTCTGTTTTGAAAATATGGAACAATAAGAGCTTTAACATAAGATGGAATTTGGTTGCTTTTAAAGTTAGAAGTAAGATTTTAAATTTTATTCTGAATTTGACATGGAGCCAATGTAGGGAAGCTGAAATCCTCATTAGAACTCTGGCAGCATAATGTTGAATCAGTTGAAGATGTTTTGGGAGCTTATTGGACATCCAGATAATATAGAATAACCCAGCCAATACACAATGAATGCATGCCAGCTTTTCTGCATCACTTTGGAACAAGATGTGTCTAAACTTGTGATACTGTACAGGTGGAAGACAGAGGGTCCCGGTAACATTTTACCATTTGTCAAAAATGACATAGCCTGATCAAAAATACATTTCTTAACATCCTAAATTCACACAGAGGAAGTGAAAGGCTGCAAAGTTTGTTCAAAAGATGCTCAGTTTCAAAAACCACCACATCTGTCTTGTCTCAAATGAATAAAGTTCTCAAATAACCATGATGTACCAATGAACACAGAGATTTGTCAGACGTTTAAACAAAAGCCTGTAGGGGCATATGCTTGTTCATAAATATACTGGAGCCAGGAAAGACCAGTAATCCCATTTTCAAAGCTTTATCCATAACACTCACAGCAACTGAGCTCTCTGAACACAATAATTGTCAGTATCCTCAAAGAAGATGGTTACAAGAAGAAAGCCCAACATTTTAATGCAAACATTTCTTCACTTGGTGTCTTAAATACATCAGAAAACTGGTTATTGGATTGTTAGAAAGGCAAATCAATCAGTTAAATTCAACTTTTGCACTTCTCTAAGTTGAATTTTTGCCTGGACAAAAAATAAATACCCTCACAGGGGAGTCATTGGAAGAACAGGTTTGTGGTCAGACACATGAACTGGACTAAAAATGAATGGAAAAAGCTGCCAAAGTCCAAATAACAAAAAAAAGAAATTGGAAGCCCTTCAGACAGCGCTTTTCATCAAGACCACTTTAAAAGATTCTGAGAATGTTTGGCTGCTTGGAACCGAAATAACTCTGAAGATGACACCACGATGGCTCCTACAAAAGGACCGTGATCCTAAACTCACAATCTGCAGGAAGTTAGTTTCTTTGTCACAGTCCTTCATTCAAACAAATTGAAATTCCGTGGATAGTCTTCAAACAAGCAGAACACTCAGGATAACACAAGAAATTCAGGAAGCTCTTAAATTTAGGAAAAAGCCATTGTTAGAAATCTCCACAACAAAATCTGAAAGAGTTTTTGGTGGCTACAAAAAGTGTTAGCCTGTGATATTTGTCAAAGGGAGGTATTATTAGGTACAAGGTTTTGCTCTGAGCACTTTCATACTCTTTTTGCAACTTTAGAAAAAGAAAATATTTTTGCCTACGTCATTAAAACTTAATGTTTTTTTTTTATCTGGGGAGAAATTGCGTCATGTATTCTTCCTAAAAAAAATTGTTGGAGCAGACTTTTGCTTCTGTTTTCTTCTTGAAGCTTTCAACTGTTTTGGAAATCAACCACAATATGATCCTGGCTTATAGATTTAATAAAAAGGATATCAGAGTTCTACCAAGTGTGTGTGTGTGTGTGTGTGTGTGTTTAAATTTCAATAACCAGTTTTCAAATGACAGTAAAAGAAAACAAATGGGTGACATGCACCGTGTG
>JAVKLF010000110.1:8989357-9002363 GCA_034783495.1 Millerichthys robustus | reverse complement strand
GTCATTCACAAAACATACTTTTGATTTTGCTGATGCAATCATGTTAAAAAAGTAGATCTTGAGTTGCTGAGTACTAAAAAAAAAAAAAAAAGCTTCTCAGGAGTACCAAACTGCTTTCAGCACTTTTTCGTCTAAGCTGGATTGTGTTTTGCTTGTTTTAATAATGAAACAATCAATCTTTTCTCTCTGTGCTGTTTTCATCCAAGTTTTGTGTCTGGATAATTGACTTAAAACGTAGTTCGTTTGTTTCAGTTTCAACATTTTATAAACCCAACCAAAATACAGAAACAGAGAAGAGAACACCACAAACTTTCTATAAATACATATTCTTGAGAACGATGAAAACTGCTGGAGCCACTTTGCCAGTTTGTGTCACAATCCGTGATGTTCCTGTTCCTCGATCCCCTCGGATTTCACCTTCCACATCTGTTCTGGTTGTTCCCTCTGCTCCTGGTACTTCTCGATCTTCTCGTGCTCCTTCTTCCTTATCTTCCTGTCAGCTGGGATTGTCACGTCTGTCACAACCTTGCATGTCAGCCATCGCAGTGTCTGCTTGGTTGGCCAGCAGCTGCTTGTCAGTCTGGAACCTGAAGTCCCACAGGATCTTCGCTTTGTTGTTCTCAACCACTGTCAGTGGTGTGTCCCATCGAGACTCAGAGACTTCTAACCCAAACTCTGCACAGATGTTCTTCTGCAATACCAGAGACTCTTGGTTATGTCTCCTAATGACTCCTTTTTTTCTTAAAACATTTTTACAAGTCTCACCAGTTTAACTCTTTACATTAAGAATGGAGGTAGAGATTCACATCTTCAATCTGGCAATTTTCCTTTCCAGTTCTTGTTTAGCAGAGATAAATCTCATGGAGATGTTTTTGCACTATAAATCTATTTTTAAGCCATTAACAACAAAATAGAGACAATCTTTGTTGTGCTAATTTTCCAGACTTTAATGGTGTATTTTCTTTTTTCTTTGTTTCTCCTTTTTCTAATTTTGTCAGACATAACGGCATCTTTTCCTTGGAACGAAATCTTCAACTCAGTGCAATTTATCTTAGACGTTCCTGACACCCTGCAGGTATTTGATTCCACCCTGGCAAAGTGTGACACTGTAAAGTCATGTTACCAGCCAGTAAAGTGTGAAATTAGTGTATATTCTGGTATTGTATCGTACGGGAGATATGCTATTATATGAACACGAAAAGAAAAGAAACCAATTTCACCATCACTGCCCCTGTTTAGGCTCTGTGCCTTAAAAGTTCTCGAAATGTTTGGTTACGAGGACGATCTGTGAAATAATTAAAATGATTTATAAAAAGTCTGTATGTGATATGACCTTTGAGTATTATATTATCTGTGCTTTTAGAGTTTTTGAAGTGGTTAAATTAGCAAGAACTACAGCCTTGAATCCATTGTCTCTGAAATATGGTGTGTAGGTGTTCTGCTCAGTATAAACATTATACATGTTATCATGAAGTGGCCTTTTACCGTGCTCTTTTGTCCTGCAGATGTGATGCCTGGAGCGACTGTTCAGACACCTTAATTTGTTTGTTTTTGCAATGAGAGCTTTGCAAACGAGCTCCACTCCGTCTCCCCACCTGAATCATTCCTGGATTGATGCATGCTGAAGATCATTTTCTGAGCTACTCATCTGTGTAGTGGCGCACATCCAAGACATGCTTTGTTTTAGGTCCCACAGAAAAAAAAAAGATTGATCTAAATCCAAGAGCAGATAAATAGAAGCGTTCCCTACCTCGACGCCAAGATTAAACTACATATTGAATGCATAGAGTGGACTGAAAATAAATCAAGCTCTGTTGTGCGGAAGAGACGGAAACGTGTCCCACGGGAGAACCCAAAGCTCAAGACATGCAGAGGAATTTTAAATTTGAGGAAAATGCTCAGGAAGAGCTGTATTTTTGGTGCCAATGAATGAAGCAGTTTTCTCTTAACTATGTTGTCCAGATGTCTTGCAATTCTAGACTTAGTAGTCAGGAAACATCCCAAGTGGAAATATGTTAAGGAAGATAAGGAAAACAGACACGCAGTTATCTACTTTTTGAGTTCTATTCATAGCTAAAATCACTCGCCGAATTTTTTCTGCACTCTGCTGCAGCAACAATAGTGCCTTACTCTGCAGATATACGATACAGGCCTGCATACAGATTATAGATTCAATACAAACACATGATGGCAGGCCTGACAGTTGAGAAAACAATACACTCCTGGTGCTCCCAAAGCCTTTGTTTTATCGACCACCCTCCCTCCGCAGTCATTGTGAAGTCCATAATAAAAATGCATCAGATGCATCTCCCTGTCCTCAGCAAAACGTCACTCAGGGGACGGCATGTAGACCTTTATGAGAGCTAATGACCCACGGCTTTTAGAGTCCCACTACCATCAGCATGATTAGGTTCAATGTCTGCACTCAACCTTTCGTTTACGTGCCCTTGAAAGAAAAAAAAAAAGGCAAACGATATTGACAAATGAACAAGGAATCCGACTCGGATAGCAGGGATTGTGCATTCAAGGTGATGTGGCCGACAACACAGCCTGCACCTTGTCAGAAGGATTTTCACAGAAATTAGATTTTGACCAACACTTCACCCTGACACCTTCGATTAAGCATCTGTTTACAGTATGTACACACTTCATATCAGAACAACTATTTTTGTTCATGAATGTATTTCTCAACACTTTTAGCACTCATAACTGGTAAAAAACAATAAAATACGAATCAGTGAATTGGTCAATAAAATAATGAGTTAATTTATTCTACAAAAACATGCAAAGAGTTTGCACAAAAATGTTTAAATTTGCACTTTAAAGAGATCTGACAAACTGAGAATCTAACATTTTGTGGCTTTGAGCTGGAGCCTATTTGCAAAAAAAATAAAAATAGATGAGTCATAAAGAGATACAAAAGTAAAGGAGCTTAATAAGCAACTAGCTATTTTCAAAAACATTGAAAAGGGATACTGAGACTGTTTCTGCTATCATTTTTATTGAAAGAAAGTGGAAACTATGGCTGCAGGTGAGCTATAGCTTCACTGCCAGCTCTCCTGTCGATTGTTATCTAAAACCAAGATGATCATTGGTATCAGATCAATGCTAGCATGATGATATTGATTGTTCTGTTTACGCTATAGTTGCACTATTGACTTTATTTTTTTTCTCAAGTAAAGTAAAAAAATGAAGTCATTGGTGCAGATCCCCAAATAATTTGGAGTTAGTCATTATCCTAAACTCACCCACTTCCTTGTTATAATAATATTTTTGTTACATTGTTGCTCATTTTTTTGTTGTATTGCACCATTAACTTTTTTATTAAAATAATGCCTGTAGTAGAAATTTGTAGAGGAATATCTTTTTTTATTGTTTGTATACTGTTAGATGGAATTGACAAGCTATTGGATAGTTTGAAGAGGGCCAAGACCAAAGTGGGCTGCTGCCATCTTCAAACCATTACCGGTACTTGTAATGAGATTATAAACTGGTATCTATAAAATAAATGAAAATAAAACATTTGAATGTATCACCACTTGATATTGTAAAAGTATACAGTCCTCTTTACAATACCCCGAAGTCTATTTTTTGTACTTGAGAAGTCAATTTAATTTCACAAAACTCATCTTGCTAATTGTTTATAACACTTCCTTCTTATGATGTCTTGAAAATTTACCCCCAAAAAACTAAAGTCATTAAAAAAGAGAAGGGAATGCTATAATTGAGGTGTTATAGAGTGAGCTCATTAACAAGTTGGTAACAAAACAGAGCGTATTAAAAAAGCAGTGTAGTTCAACAGACTTATCAGAGTGTGTATACTTAGGTCTGCAGGGAAAATATGCTCATTATAATGAGTATTTGCTGGCATGGGTGAAAATGATTATACTCAGATCAATGAAAAAGACTCGCTCCTTTTCATTTACTAACATTGTATTTGCACTTTTTAACTCTCCAGCTGTTTTTAAGTGTATCATAGTGATATAAATTTACTTCAACATGATGAATTATGGATGTGATCCCATGTGACTTAGTATACCTCCCCCAGACAAGATGCATAAGTAACAATTAGCACCTCATACTGATTTGGGAGTAACAAAGTGCTTTGAAATGCTACAAAATGTAATGATTATTGTCTCATTTTCATTTTTCTCACTAGACTTTGTGCTGAAATATATTAATAATAAGCTGAAAGGCTTTTACCTCTGTGATAATGCTTGATTTTCACATCCGTTAGTTTTATTGATTTTAGTCAAGTGCTCATTAGTCCTAATGTCTTGATACTAAGGATTTATCAGCTTTTCTTCGATGCCTTGCAGTTGCTGACCCTTGTTAACAATTAGGTCCAGTGTTTAAATTTAGACATACATTATTAGCCAGTTGCTCATGGACACACGTGCAGCTGCACTGGTTCCACAGCCAAAGGAAGAGAAGACTTCTTACAGCAGCTGGATCATTCGGATCCTCGGAGTGCAAAAACGTCGAGCAGATGGGAGTAATTGGACTGAAGGAACGGTTGGTCACTCGCACCCACCATTTTCACTACTTTACGCTCCAGACAGCTGAGGCTGAGGCTCAAAAGGTAACTGTCAGATTACCAAACCAAGCACATAAAGCAAAGCAGGAAGACGGATTCAATAAATCACAAAAAAACACCTGCACGAACCTGCAGACCACCCCGAAAAAGCTGAGCCCACCAATCAGGTACATGTTTTTAACCAATATCAACAGAGACTTGTGTTTCTTATGAGCACATGTGGACTCCTCTATAACAACAAAGTGAAAAGGCTTGTTGGTATTGACCGAGAATAAAATCCTCTGATTAAAAATAAATAAATAAAAAACTACTTTTGCTAATCTACACAAGAAAGATTTCACACCAACCAGTGAGATTCAGTCACTTAAATGATAGTTTAGACTTTTGAAGTGATACTGCGTGGAGCTGTTATTTAAAATCAATATCTTGCCTGCAGGAGAAATTGCTCAGATCATTGACAGTTTGGACTAAGTTATTATCTGCCATGCTTGTTTTGTTCAGTGTTTACATTTGATTCTGCCACTTCTCATATTCTGATGTGCAGAACTGTTCTTCTGCATTGGCAGCAATGTACTGAAAGTCGAGGAGAGAAACAAACTTAAAAATCAACACCAGCATTGGTGTCATACTGTATGTTGGTGAGATTCTCAATCGTCCAGGACACTGCAAATCTAAAATGTAAAACTAAACAAAACCAAAACAGCTGGTCTTTTGTTCTGTTTCCCATCTGGGAAGATTTATCAATTCAAATCTGGAGAGTTCCAAGCTGTGGTTGGGTCGATCTGCATACACCTGTTTCAATGACAAAAAAAGTCAGATAAAATCTGACCCGATCATTCCGACTGAGGTCACTTTGAAAACTAAATCTGATTTAGTACCATATTTGAAAGTCACCTGGTTCTGGTTTGAAAAAATGGATTCATCATTTTCAGATCCATCAAACCCCTCCCAAAAAAACAGATATGTGTCACATTTGAGAAAAAAAACTTTTGCCACTTTTGCCTGCAGTGTGACTTAGATAACAGCTACAGAATGTGTGAAAGCCTACAAGGGCCACGTGTGGTTTAGCGCAGGTCCCAGTGTGTCACGGTTGTGTCCATGTGCCCCGGAGATGGATACAATCAGAACCAGATCCAATCAAATGCTTGAAAACAAAAAAAAGGAGTAAGCATTTGGGGGTGAAAAGGGGCTTTGAATGAATTGTCATGGTGCATATTGAGGATATAAAACTCCTATTTCACCATTGACTTTGACAAAAATACCACAGTCTACATAAATCAATTTAAAATGGCACAAATCCACGTTGAAGCCGTCCCTCTCGGACTAGCAGTTAGTTTGATTCCCCTGAAGAAGTTCTGCCTGAATTTTAAACCAACATTCTGAGTAATTTCTATACCAGATAAGATGCTGATTAGTGATAACACCACAGAACAACCCATCAAAACAGTCAAACTATTCCTTGAAGATATGCTTTCAAAGCAGCAATAGTTGAAGAAAACAATTTGGAAAAGCTGAAAATGTAGAGTTTTATGCCAAACATCCACGCTGAGACACAGCTGCAAAACAAAATGTAAAAGTAAATATAAATAATTTCAATTTGTTTTGACATTATGTGCCATCCTGAAGGCAAATAGGTTTCCAAAAACGCAGGGTAGTTATTGGAAAAGTAAATAATTGTGTATGTTTTTGTCTGAAACGCTAAATCACTTAATCATATCCATGAAAACACAGTGCACATCAGACCTCCAGTGAAAGGAATCATCATCTCTACAGAGGATGGAAATTGCTGATTGTCTGTACAGTAAATTTCGGTCTATTTTCAAACATCTTCTCATTAGTTTTGAATTGTGTGGATAAGTGTTGTCACCACAGCTGAACCCACACTCAGAACTGTCAAATTAAGCCGGTGAGTTTGTGGGTGCTGATATCATTTCAACACTTTGCAGTTAGTTCAAAGCTGGACTCGAATGCTGACAGAGAGCCATCGTACTTTAGGGGAGCCAAAAGTAGAAAAGGAACTTACCGTCCAAACACTAATGACAATAACTGAAAGAAGAAAAAAAAAATACAAATGCTTTGAATTTGTATCTTTACTGGACATTAAATATGAGTACAGTCACAGTCATTTGCATGTCTAAAATGACCTCTGTTGAGTGGTGTATGTGGTTGTTGAAGAGAAAATCCAAATGTTACGTGTGACTCAGCAACAAATTACATCAATGATGGTCGAACCCAGAAACTCTTAGATGTGGATGTTAATCATGATTCGAATCCTGTCTTCTTTAGCCTTGGAGGAGGTCTGCAGGCAAGGATTCTGTGCCGGACCTCACCTTAAAATCAATTCTCTACTGAGAATCATATTGGCAATCAGACATAATGATATGCATTGTAAAATAACACTAACGCTGTTCTTAGTGATTACCTAAATTACCTCACAATGCAGGTTGGCAAACAGGTGGTTTTTTTAGTTACAGTTTGAATAACAAGCACTGAATAAAGCAGATGATGTAGGAACTTTGTGCTTTGAATTGCTTTAAAATATGGTGGTGCTTTGTCTCTAGTTGGAAATGGAGATGAAGTTACTCTGTCACTGTCATATCTCTAAGCTGCAGAATGAGGTAGTAACAGTGCTGTAACAGCTGACATGTGAAAAAAAGCAAACCAGCTTTGTGCTTAAAGAGATATGATGTAGAGATTCCAGACGGTCTGTTTGATTTGTTGGATGCAGACTTGAGGAAAACTGACAGAACTAACCTAAAAGTGTACAAAAAATAAAATAAAAACCTTTGTTGCTAAGGGTCAGAAAGTCCTACTGTTGTAGTAAATCACAAAGCTTTGACTGCTGAAGACTTTAGTTAACTTAAAATTGCAAGAAACTAAGCAATTTGGCTTCATTTCATCAAGTTTTTTACTTTTTATAAAGACATGAAGAAGCAACTTTATGTCCTTAGCTTTTATTTGTAGAGGTGTTTCTCTGCTTCCAGTCTGGTCTTCAGTAAGTGGAGCGTATCTCAATCACACTGAAATCAGGTGACTGAGCCTGGTCTCCATGTCCACACTCACTAACAAATTGGAACGTTTCCGGATCACATCCAGCTTTATTAACACCACATTAAACATGAATGTAATCTGTCTACAGCCCTTCTTGTCTTTCAGTTAGGCAGTGCAGTTTGCCATTATAGATAAGAACAAGTAGCTATGTTGTCCTCTACTCTGTTTGCTTAGGCTCTTGTGTTCTATCTGAGTAGAAAATTGATTAAGGTGCAAACAGTCGCAGTCTGTACAGTTACATATATTTCAGCTGCACAGACATTGGCAATATTTAAATAGCTCATAGCTTGCAGTTAAACGGACTTGATAACCGTGACTTTCCTTTGACTAAACCAATAGAGGATATTCTACCTCCTCACCCAGAACAGCTCTTTGGTGGCTACGTTTAGGATCGTCGTCCGGCTGGCTGATGGGAAAATGTCCTGTGAGTTTTGATGGATTAGGCTGAATCTGAACACACAGAAAGCTTCCTTATATCTCATCCTGTTGCTTTCCCTCAGCAGCAGAATCACCAGTAAATGTCATCAATAAATCACTTGGTTTGAACAGAGAGGTGCTATGATGTGGATCGTGTTTCTTTTTTTATTTTATCACATCCTGTATCAATTTTTCTAAGATGGATTGATTCATTGTTTCATAAAACTTTGATCTAAACCTTGTCTGCTGAGAATTAGGCATTTTACAAATCTTTTTATTTTTTTCTGATTTGATACTGACCAGGGATTTGTGTCTTTTGGTAATGAAGTCTCCATCTCTTGATCAGTGATGGGGAAACGTGTGTCTAAACCCTGGCAAGCATTATTTACTTGCATAGGAAGATTAGTTATGAAGATTATGCTTTATCATGCAAATGACTGTCTAGTCAGCCATGTTATTTGTGCTTCAACTGTTTTTTCAAAAAGTTTCTTGCATTACTTTTGCATTCTTCCTGATTGGCAGTGGCTAGTTTGGAGCTGAAGTTGGCATCCAGTGGAAGTGCAACGGAGGTGATCTAAAGCTGCTGCACATAAGTATAAGGTCAGCTGGATGAATAAATTGATAAGCTCCATTCCCAGCCAGCCAGCGAGAAAATGAGGAGAGTGAAGACGCGAGCTTGATAATATGAGCTTGCCGCTTAATGTAGCACTCTTCAAGTAATACTGTTTTACAAGGGCTTTACTTTAAAGTGATCTTAGCAGGTAGAAGCACAAACGTACAGCCACGTGGACCCCAATTTAACAGCTACATGAGTTTTCTTACTTATCGGCCAACACTTCTTCTCACATAAGTCATTCCCAGGGTGTCTTTCTGTGGCTCAGAGCAAGAATGATGCAAAGGTTATTGGACTTTCATCGCATCAGACGTGACGCGACTGCACCGAGTCGTTTATCCAAGTGGCAAAGAAGGTCAAATGTTACCTTCATATATTACCTCACCCTCCGTCAGAATCTGTAAGCAACATGCGATTCATTCCCCTCCAACTCTCCCACCACTTGGATGAAGTTGGAAGCAGGACGCTATATTCTGAGGCAGAAGTGACAACTGCTGCTGCCAATGTCTCAGTAATCACATTCCCTCCCCCAAATTTGTCATCCAACCCCACCACTTTCTCTCCCAGCACAAATGAGTGCACATGCAGGACGTGCTGTGATCTAGACATGCATTCCAAGCTTTAGTTTTGCACTGCAAAAAACAAAAAAAGAAAAAAGAAAAAAAAGAAAAATGATGTTTTCGTAAAGTGCTGCAAACTAGTTTGCAAAAAAGAAAAAAAAAGGAAAATGTCCACATGAAATATATTTACATCTTATCATAATCCACGATTACATCAAGGTTAAAGTATAAAATAATTACTAAGTAGTACACAAATGTAATAAAATAGTCTATAATTTGCCATTCATCATGTGCTGGCATGTGTTGATCACAGTGAGGCTCAACTCTCCTTAATGAGCAGAGTTAATGCTTGCCAAAGTCATTGTGGCTGCCATCGCTAAGTGAGGCTATTACCGTGTCTAATGAAGCTGATTTGGTTTTTAATGGAGTTCACATTATTCTATTCTACGCTGTTATTCTTTCTATGTAAAATTAAAAATGCCCTTTTTTATCGTACAGATTTAAAGGGAGTAATGTTTGTTACGGACGGGGATCTAGGGTAGCTGCAGTCTGCCTCTGCTTGTACTGAAGTGTCTGAAAGCTATTCCACTGTTGACTATCCCCCAGTGAGAGCTAGCGCTACTGAAATGCAGGGAATTTGCAATGGAATCCCATTAGATTGATGGTCCCTCCTTTTTGGTGCATGTTTCATTTCCCTGTTGTTTGCCACTCACTGCAAGGCTATATCTCAGTGCAATTTTCCCGTGTACGGGTGAAGTTTTGCAAGTCTAATTTTCTGCCCTTGAAGCGAATTACAAAAAGCGGTTACAGCCCCACATTGTATTTGCATTTGAATCATTTAATATTTCACCGTCAAGGGTCATTAATCATGCTCTTGTTTCATATACAAATTGTGCATCAGTAACGTGGAGGGACAGGAACGCGAAGATGAAAGTCACATGGGTGATATTCTCAATTGTAAACCCCTTTTTCTTTTTTTTTGTTTTGTATTTAACAACCTAATCTAAATATTTACCTACTTTTTTTTGGGTTATGCTACCATTTAAAGTGCGCTGTGCAGTGAAATGCAGCGGTTCAAACAACAGACACAAATGCTTTAATTTGTAAGTCTCGGCTTTAGATAATAACACTGTGTGCAAAGATGACAGTAACATAACAGCAGCCTAACACTGGGAACCTGGAGCCAGCTCATTTAGCACCACGCAACACCCACAGCTTAATTAGCTCTGTCAGTATCATCCGCAATTCGGAATGTTTTCACAGCATCTTTTTGATGCTTGGCTGAAAGACACTTTTTCTCTGTAATTTAGCCGGTTACTAATCTAATCATTACTATATTTTGGGAGTGTTTTCTCAC
The DNA here is from genome assembly GCA_034783495.1 of Millerichthys robustus. Classification (NCBI taxonomy): domain Eukaryota; kingdom Metazoa; phylum Chordata; class Actinopteri; order Cyprinodontiformes; family Rivulidae; genus Millerichthys; species Millerichthys robustus. Next base: position 8,991,828 of record JAVKLF010000110.1, on the reverse strand, counting down.
TTTAGCGGGCAGATAGCGTTGATCTGACGACCAGCAATAAAGCCTGCAACTGCATTGCGCTAACAGCGTGACTCGATTGAGGAATCCATTTTAGTAACGATTAATGCAAAAGAAAGCCACACAATTAATTTCATTGAGCTCAATCTTGTAGACATATTTGTTCAAGTTTGATGTTGTTTTAATCGGTAATTCATTGTTGTCTTTTTTTTTTTTATTCAAGACAAAGTATAAGCCTACTTATTTTTATTCAAGGACATCTAGTTTTTCTACAGCTAGGATCGTATTAGTTCTCTGTTTTAAAAGCGTTGGCATGAATTGCTGTGAAACAAGAGAAGAAGACCAGTCACCATAACCCAACATATATCTAATATCTGTGCTTCCCAGAAAATCATCAACCAGGACTGGTTACATTTGGAAAAACGGCTCTAAAACAGTTCTAGGAACACGATATTGACCCAGCTTCCAAACTCTCTAAATCCCACTCCAATTGAGCACAGACGAATGTACAGAAACCGACTCAATCCACTGAGGTCCTAACCGGCAACCTATAGCCCCCACAGGACCTGCTGCCAACATTAGACACCCCAGGACTCTCTTAGATGTCCAAGACCCAAGAGGCCTGTGTATAGGACATGTGGTTTTAATGTTAGGCCTAATTAGGTCCCTTTCACCTGAAACCTAGAAACTTCCCTTATTTCACTAAGTGGACAGAAACAACCAAACTTTCATTTTATAAAATTAAATGCTCTCCGTTTGGATCAAAGGGAGCCGTGTAGTTAGGTCCATATTTTTTTTGTGTGAAAACATTTGTGTGTGTGTGTGTGTGGTAGGGGAAGGCATGGTCCTCACTTGCAGACCAATTACAGGAAGTTTCTGCAGGCTATAATTTGAACCAGCAAAAAGAAAAAAAAAAAGAGCACACAAGGAGCCAAGAAGAATTTTATAACTGAAATATTTCTGACAATCTGACAACATAAAAAGGGTCAGGAATCTAAAAATGCAGTCACTTTCCATTCCTTTCAGAGGAAAAAAGCCGAAGCGAGGGGAAGCACTATCATCTGAAAGAACTGTGCTCAGTAATCTGTCAGACAAACACATCTGTGTAAATACATCTGGTTTAATCTCCTTATTCTTCCAATGTGATTTGTTATCATGATGAAGTAACAAAAACTAACGGGAGGAGGGGTCTCTAACCTCTGTCAGTTACTGGCAGCTCAACTGTTGCCATGGTTATTGTGCTACATGAACGCTCTTGCTGCAGAGATGGGGATTTGACAGCAGCGCTGAAGCACAGCAGAGAGGAAGGGGGAGGAGCTTACATTTAGTAATTTTCAAGATAGTAGAATGCAATACAAAACAACTTTATTTAAAAATCCCTTTAAAGATAAGCCTTTCAGACAAGCAAAAAAGTCACTTCCTGTTTTTAAATTCTTACTTAAAACACATTTTTATTTCTCTTTGGCTTTAAACTCAGTCTGAGATGTTGGCTTTTATTGTGTTAATGATTTTAACTCTTCATTGTTTTTTGCTGTTTATTTGCAAGCTAACTCCAATTTCTCCTTAGGTTTTACAAAAATATACATTTTTAAGTGTGTAAAAGTTGTTATGTCGCCCAGTTCTTCTCCAATAAAATCATTTAAAAGTATCATCAGTACAATCTTGTAAAATTATACCTTCTGGTACATGTTTAGTTGTATTTACTGGCTCAAGGAATACTCCAAGCATCCAAGCAATCATTTAAACATTATTGCAGCTTTGAATCAAAGCTCTAAATTAATTGTTCAATTTGACAAAAGCAAATTAAAAGTAGAACTGAGAGCACTTGTGATCTGAGATTAGGTTTGAATGACAACATTACTGACATCCATGAGTTAGTTCATCTCACGGTGCCATTTTTTTTTTTTCATTTCTAATATTTTATTGAAATATACATGCATTTATATTTTTAGCAGCAGAGTGCGGGGCTGCTTAAGGACTGGGATCCCATGAGACCCGATGCAAATCTTGTAGGAGTATTTTTAATAGTGATGTGGGAGGGAGCAGGTGATCAAAAATAAAACGCAAGTCCTGGTGTGATGCTGGCACAACGAACATAAAAAGGGGGATTTTGCTCCTACCAAATTACAAAAACATAGGTTTGTAGTGGTTCAAACACTGTGTTGTGGATTTTTACTTTACTTTAACAGGGTGCATAAAATGCAGAGGAATTGTGTGCCATGAGGAGTTGGTGGCCACTAGTTGTTCACTTTGACTGCAACACACACATAAATTTTTTTTAACAAAATAAAAAAGCTACAATACAATAAAATCACCTTCCATTGGAGCCAACATATATGGTATGAAAATGCTCAACATTTGCTCATTTTGATGTTTGTTTCTGCAAGCTGAATTGTTTCAGATGCGAAAAAAATATATATATTCCTGTGTCTATTAGTTGGTATCTTAAGAATAAAAACTAAATGTGTCCAAAT
>JAVKLF010000110.1:8959751-8972611 GCA_034783495.1 Millerichthys robustus | reverse complement strand
CACACACACACACACACACACACACACACACACACACACACACACACACACACACACACACACACACACACTGCAAGAAGATGAGAGACAACAAGGTCAAGTTATTTCACTGCTATTTTGAAAAGTATTTTGTCTTAAATCAAGCAGAGTAAAAGTAAAACTAACTGCGCATTTTCAATCAAGATGCTCACAACATAGTGCAGTACCTCGTTTTACCTCCACAACTGGTTCTCCTTGTTGTTTACCATTAGCGCCGGTAAGTTTTAGCTGCCACATCGGCCCTTTGTTTTATCTTAAATAAAGTTAGGTAATTTTATTGAGCTCCTCCTGTCAGTCAGCATTCCTGATCTAATCTCCAATCATGACGCCATCACTTTTGCGTTAGATGGTTATTTACTTAGAGGACTGAGTCCGTCTCTGGTCTGTTCCAAATAAAGATCAGAGAGAAACATGTTTCGCAAAACAGAAGTGTAACCAGGCAGAGTAACAAGCCGATGCAAAAGTAAGGTTCTACTTTATTGATTTTTCCTCTGCCTTACTTTTCCATCAGATGCCGGGTTTATGCTTAACACATTTTGTCTTGCAACATAAGTTTCACATGGAATGCTCCAGATTACACCGAATGGACTGCTGATTAGATATTGACCCCCTTTTGCTTGGTAAAGACAGACTAAAACATTGTTCTACCCTGTCCTTGAACAGAAGGTTTAAACTAAAAGACTGCACACTTTGTTGAAACTAAACAGTCCTTTACAACCGTGTAGGCAGTACAGTATGTTTACTGGGTAATGTCAGCCAAATGGCAATTCATTATGAAAACACACACGATAAGCATCTATTTTATTATCTTTTGTTTTGAAATGCTAATTGGTAAACATTTGCTCAACATGCATATGCGTGTCTGTGCGGAGGGGAACTGGAAGCTGTATGCATAACATCAGAACGTTATTTGGTTTGTTGAGAAGGTGTCTGAATTAAAATGTAATGCTCATTTGCAAACATAATTCAATGCAAGATGCAGGAAGGGTTTTATAGAGGTTATATAACTCCTCAGCGAATACGCCAACCTGGATCAGCTGGATCGTCTACAATAAATCCTTTATGCAACAAATCATCTTATAAACAGCTTTCCCTGAGACGCCGTGTGACCATTCACTGAAAAGATATCAACGTCCTATCATGGTTTTTATTGTTATTATTATGGTTGTTTTTTTCTCCCTTTTTGTTTACCCTTAGCTACATTATCAATCGTCTTAGCAGGGTGTGAGATTGACTTTTTCGTCACAGTGCATTCACAGGTGCAGCATCAGACACGGTGGCCCCTTCGCTGCGAGCAGATGACAATCAGCGTCTCGTTCAGACGCCGCATCCGTGTCAGACGCAGCCTTTTCAAGATGTTAGCGATTGAGCATGGGCTGGCCTCATTGCTAATGGCATTTCAGAGCCTATACTCTAATGGCAATACTCAATACGGCTTTCATTAGCATTCCACCCACACTGGGCTGGGTCAGAGGTGACAGGCAGGCGAGCAACATGTCTGACAGAATGCCAAAAGCACTACAGCTGTCCACTTTTCTGAGGGCTACAAATGTGCCCTCAGTAGCTGTTGAGTCTTTTGCTGCTGACTCACGATGGCCACGAATGGACCATGGCGAAATAGGAACTAAGATGGCAGATCCCTTTCGTAATTTTTAAAAAAATCTAAGTTATTTCCTCTGCAGATACAGAAGCAGAATACATTATAGAAGTAACGAAGAGACCTATAAGCAAAGTTATATATGACAGAGAGAGGCGGTGGGCAGCTGGAGAGATGAGTATTATGCAGCTCCTAAAAGTGTTTTTTTCTTGCTACTTTTTTCTCTCCTGCCTCAACAGCTCTCTGAGAAACAAAAATGGAACATTTCTTTTGATGTGAAAACACAATGGGAGTAAAGGCAGAGAAAATAGTCGAGGAGTGACACATTTAAAGAACGCTCGTCAGCCCGTTTCTCTTAATCTCCCTGCCATATCATGTCACAAAGTTTCATTAGAATGTTGTCTCGCTTTAGTTTTCTGGACACAACGCCACAACAATAATAATTGCTAGACAGTCACAGTAACAGATGCTGACAGGTAAGTCGACAGATGGCTTTTTAAAGTCCACTAAGCTCAGTAAAAAAAAAAAAAAATGAAATAAAATAATAACGCTTGTATCATGTCAGTGATTAGGTGCTGCTGTTTGTGGCGCCATCATAGCAAGCAGAACCATTAGCATTTATTTTCCCCTCACTAAGATGGAAATTTGTGCTGGCAACATGCCCATCAGAGTGGCATTTAACTCAAAACAGGTGCATGAAATGCTGTGTCTGATGTTGAGCCACGGAGACACTTTAAGACTTAAAAAATGAAAACAGCAAACCTGTCCTTTAAAACTGACCTTCAGTCTGTGGGAGTGTGCATGTGTGTGTGTGTGTGTGTGTGTGGGGCGGGGGTGTTGTGGGTGGATAGTTGAGGGGGGTGCTGATACTCAAAATGGTAATCACATATCTCATTGCATGTATAATGAATCACCGAGAGTGAAAATGGGCAATCAAAACAGCAGGCGTGTTTTTTGCAGCTTGTGTGGATAAAACTGATTGTCTGTTTACATTTGTTCAAGTCGGGTTTAAGGTTTGACTTTTTTTCATCAACGTGACTGTAACAGAATCAACTCAGCTCTCATCAGTTTCGGAACAAAAAGAAAATAAATAAAAAGCTTGCGTGGCGCTCTTTTGATCTGAACGACATCAGTTGCTTCATAGATCACAAACAGCTCCAATCAAAGCTGAATCTGAAAATGAACTTAGAGTAATATATGTTTAATCTTAATTCATCTCAGCATTCTTCTCTTGATCAATGAAAAAAAATTATTGGTTTTATGCACCAGAGCCTAAGATCTCATGATTTGTTGTTTGTTTTTTTGTGTGTGTTTTTTTTTTCTTTATCAGACAAACACTCCAAAGACATAAAGCTTACTACCTTATATGACAAAGAAAAAACCTCACAAACCTCTCCACTGAGAAGCAAATGAGCTTCAGCTCTCTCGTCACCGTGGCAACGTTGGATAATGGAAAATGGAGCATTGTAAAATCTGATGAATGTTGTGAAAGGGTCTATGTGACCCCAAACCATTATGCTTTTTTCTAAATCCAATCAAACTGTAATTTAAAAACTAACGTAAACAATAATTGAAAACATCTTAATTTCCTTACATAATGCAAAAAAAAAAAAAAGAAAAGAAAAAAGAAAACAGCATTTACAAAAATAAAAATAGTACTAGAGGAGGGTAAAAATAAAATGAAACATTTGTCACACAACAAATGTGACACAAACCTGATTCTGGACTGAAACTCCTGTGACTTTTGACACCATTGTTCCTCCAACTACAAGCCCTATTTCACCATCAATTTGTCAGTTTGCTGCAGCACACAGAACACAGTGGTGCACTTTAGTAGCTTGTCCTTGTGCAGGATAAACACTAGTAAGGGCATCAAAGCCAAGCCACAATCCTTTTCTAACCTTTAGTTTTTACTAAACCAAACAAAAAATGCCAGAGAGAATGAAACCGAATGAAAGCAGTCTCACTGAGAAGCTGTTGAGTCTATGTTTCAACTCTCGTCTGTAGTTTGGAGTTTTGGATAGCAACTGGAATGAGAATATGAAGCTAAAATTGGCTTACTAAGAGGTAAAAGCTGATGACACAGTAGAATCAATGTTCCTTCCCAACAACATGGACCAGCTGAGGTGGTTTGGGTGTCAGATGCTTTCTGGGCTGGAAACTATTTTGCACGTCTCACTTGTGCCAGAACCTTGAGTCACATAAAAGTATCTCATGGTTACATTAGAACACCTTGGGTTCTAAAAAGAATTCAACCTTGCAATGCTGCTTTAGGCCTCACTTAGACAAAGACAACACTTTTGTAGTTTACTTCAGTTTGCTGCACTCGAACACCTTTCTTCACCTGCAATCTGACAGCACAAACTGTCTTAGTTGTTACATTTTGAGGCTTTGTGTATATTTAATGAAATATCATTTCATGTAACATATTTTAATAAGCTCATAGCATAAAAAAACACAATTCAAAAAGGATATTTACTGCATAACATCACAGTATACCTTTACTTCATTCTCAAAATAAATCGTACTAAAATTGATAAAAACAACTACAGTTCAAATTATTTCAACCTCTTGTGATGCATTTGGTTAATTGTTGAATTTAACAACTTTTATTCTAAAACTATTTAACTATGCACTATTTCTAAAGCTGCATTCAGGACTAGCATGAAGCACAGCTGGTGAACCACAAAGCTAACATGAAAAGACACCTGGCAGTATTTGACATGCTCAGAATGGAAAAGGACTTTCTCATGTAGTCGGACTTCAAGGGTTTTTCAATAAACAAAGAGACACAAATGAAGCCTAAAGCACAACTGGGAGATGTTTGAGCCAACAAAGCACTTTGGTTACTAACTGGGTTGCGTTTTTGCCAAGCATCAAAACACAGATACACACTGATGAGCTCAGATCTACATGAAATGCTGCACAAACACACTGGTAACCAATACTCTTGGGTCAGAATGTAGTTCAGGTAAATAATTAATTGGACTTCAGATTATGAGAGGTGGGAGGCACAGTGGAGCAGTGGTTAGAACTGTCGCTTCACAGGGAGAAGGTAATAAGTTCCCCTCCTGCTCTTTGTGTGGTGTTTGCATGGTCTCCCTGCGCACCTGTGGGTTTTATTTTGGTACTCTGGTTTTCTCCCACACATAGACATTTATAAAGAGTAGACGCCTAATGGACCACTATTGCCTATTGGCGCTGACGTGCCATGGGTCGCCTGCTCCGGGCAAAGTGCTGTTGTTTGAGTTTAGCCAAGTAAGTAGGACTGCTCCAACATGGCAGCCGTATTTCATGCTCCCCAGCAGCCGATGCGGGGTCTACTCTTTATAAAGGTTTGCTCCCACAGACCAAAAACATGCGTGCCAAAGTAATTAATAACTCTAAATTGTCCCAAAGTGTGGGTGAGAGTTGTTTGTTTCTGTGTGAAGAAAGATACCAATGGGGTAAAGATTCACTTTACATTCCACATTAAAAAAATAAATGCTTTATGAAAGTTTATAATACATCAAAATTCCTGTTACATGAGGAAATATATGACCCTTCATGCTCTCTTCGTGGGTGAACTGAGAAGGTATCATTCTCATTATCACAAAGACTTGAAATGCAGGGAGCCGCCGTGTTCAGATTTAGAAACCTGTCAGCCACTAATATAAGCCTCTGCTTACGATTTAATGTCAATTAGCTAAAGTACATTTAAGGTGTTAATTGATAAGGTTCAGTTTAAAAGTCGAAAAGTTTGTCTGAGTTTAAATGTTGCAGTATTGTTTTCAGCAGGCATCTCATCAAACTTTCATATGTTTTCCAGAACACCAGCTTCTCCCTTTAAAATTTGTATGTAGACAGATCCGCAGCACTTTTTTTTCTTCTCCACACTTGATCAAAACAGCAGCTAAAGGCATGTAGCCACTGTTTATCAGTGGATTTCTGAACCTTGAACCCGACAACAAAGTGCACTGCTGTACAAGCGTTTCTGCCAGACGAACCTATAAGTATGATATCTCCTTAATATGAAGCAAGACGGAGACTGAGGATTGACAGGCTGACCCACCGACCCACTGGCAGAACAACTTGCAGAACACAAGACAGACCGTAAACAGTCCCCACAGAGGGAATATCTTATCGCCGATATCCACACAGGAAAACAATGCTGCACCAAACTCCACTGACAGCATGCTGGATAATTGGCTACTGTGTGCCCCAATGGCCCTTCAGTGCTGTTGTCTTCTTTCACAAAAAAACAACAAAAAAAACAAGTAAATAACAGAAATCTGGAAAAAGAGGATGTATCTTGCTTTAACAAAGCCCATTATAAAGAAGTAAAATATATAATTCCTGTCCTTTAAAAAACTTATTTTATGCAAAAACCTACAAAATAGCAATACTATCTTCATTTATCTTGGGCATTTTTGACATAAATAAACACAATTTTGGTAATGGAATGCATATAAAACCGGGCAAAATGTTTCACCTACAAGGGTTTTTACGTCCAAATGTTTAACGTCACTCCTCACACTGTGACTGCAAGATATGGGCACCAGTGACCCCTGTGACCCTGAAAGAACGAAGCAGGTTAAGATAATGGATGGATGTTTTATGTATTTTGCCGTTAGCTGTATAAACATTCTCCTTTAACTACATAGCTTTTGGATTTTTTTAATCATCACTTGTTGAGATTTTATCACAATTTATTGTATCAAGTAACACCATTTTACCTTTGTATGGGGTCACCAGAGATATACTAAGGGATTTACTATGTATTTTGAGGTCTTAGGGGATGTAACTAATATGACTGAAGCAAATAGCATTTGAAGGATTTCTTAAAGATACTGTATGCAGTTCAAATCTGTTGAAGTGGGGTTATGTGGAAAGAGCATCAACAAATTCATTTGTTCCCACCTTGGCAGCCATTTTCACATTTGCGATTTAATTTGTTGGAGACAACAGGCAGATTTACACCACTAAACATTATTTAGCCTAGTTTTTAAACTGGTACGTTCCCATGTTGGTGTTAAAATACAGCACCAGTGCTCTGGAGATGGAGACAGGTATGACTACTTTGTAACTTTTTAGAGAGAGGAGTTGATGCACAAATTTCTTTGAACATTTTAGAAACTTGAGTGACAGGACTGCGCACCTGTGCAACTCACAAGAGGACATTGAAGTCACAAGACAATATGGAGACATTCAAGAGACTCGCTCATGAATACTGTTGGTAACGAGTTGCAGCTCAGTGAAATACCACCTTAACTGCTCCACTAAACCCCGTGTAAAAAATCCAAACTATTCTTTTAATTAAACAATCTTTCCTTAGGTCATTACCAGAAAATCTAGCAATCAAAACACATACTGAATGTTATCATTGGTTGGACACACAAGTACTATGGTTTCAAGAGCCATAGTACTTTTTTTAATTACGGTATTTTCATCTTGACATGTATAGTAATGAGAAAACATCTCATAGGAAAAAAATAAAGGCCTACGGCCAAAAGATGGCTTTGTGGGGAAAAATGCCTAAATGAAATCATTTCTATTCTTCATAGAATACTGATTACAATATGAATATTAATTTGAGTGTTAAAAAAGAATGTGTTCTTTTTTAATCTTACGGCAGGTTTTGATCTTTACCTGTCCAAAAAATCCTTTAAACAATTATTTTGATTTTATTATCTTCCTCATTTGATATGCAAAGCTGTCTTTGTTTTTAAATGCTCATTAAAACTTCGCCTCGGGTTATCTGGTGCAGGTACACGGTCTGCAGTTGTGGCTCATCATCTGCTGCGTGCATCAAGACACTTTGCGGCTCCAAGTAGAACGGCTGCTTGAGAAAACCTGGAAGAAAATAAATAAATAAGTAAAAGTTTTCCATCACTGAACCCCAAGCGAGCGCTTTGATGCAAGAATCTACAGCTCGGGTACTATCTGGAGGATAAAGTCAATGTGCTACATGAGGTCCATTGAAATTCGTAAACAGAAATATTCAACTTGAGAAATAGTGGCATGATGATAGTGGGGGAAAAAAAAAAACCTTTTACATATTTGGATTTAAGAAATAAGTCTTTTTCTAAACTCCACACGCAGGAAGGGAACGGAGGCTCTATCGCACTTTTTAATCTTGACGCTGCGAAGACTAACAGACGTGTCTGAGCTGCTTTTATGTGATTAAAAATGATAAGTTAGAAGTGTTTGGCAAAACCCAAATGAAGCCCCCCACACTCAGGGAAAAGAGTTTAAAAGATTTATTGTAGCACGGGTTAGAGATGAAAAACATCAGGAGAGCTGAAGGGTGCTAGAGGCTGAGAGGTGAGCAAACCGCTACAGCGGCATAACCCGACGGATAGAAGCAGAGGGTTTTGTTGGTTAAGACGAGGCGAGGCTGTTGATGAGAACGAGCCGCCGACTACTGAGGGGGAACGTGAACTAAGAGGAGAACAGTCAGGCAAGGTAGTGCAGTGAGTGGCAAACTTTAAAAGAATTACCAGCCGACAGAGAGGTGGATTGAACGATCTCGACAGAAAAGGGTGTAAAGTCAGGGTGGATATGCGGCTGATGATGATAAAAGGTTGTGGCAACTGATAAAAAGATTCAGAAACACAGGGAGGGGGGGAAAAATGAGGCAGAGACGATGAAAAGGACAGAAATGATATAAATCATTTCTATGTGACCAAATTGCTTTACTACGCACACAATGCAGTGACGCCAAAGAAATCAAGTTATATTCAAAATTTTCAGTCATACCAGCATTTCTCATCTGAAGGACACAATTAAAATTCAATGCTTTGGGAGATGACAGCCTTTTGTCCAAATCCCTGCTTTAATCACTCTCTCATGCATTTAGCCTGAAAACGTTCTGCGAACAAAAAGGGTCATGAACAAACCTGTTTTAATGAAGCATTCTTCTTTAAAAACCTCTACATTCACCAGAGATTTATTGCAAACAAATGAAACTGTCAAAAGAATATTTTGCAAGAAATAATTAAAAAAAAATCCCACTTTTATATACAACCAGTCTAACAAAGACTTGAGAGACTATATCAGATTTAAAGTGAGTTTTAAACTACTGGTTAACTTTGTTTCAGCTTTGAGAAGAGCAGAAGAGAAAGGATGGTGACAATACCTCTTCCTCTCCTACGTTTGCTTCTTTCTGCAGTCATGTCGCCTACAAATACAGATTAATTGTTTTCCAAATTTGATCTGAGTTTCCTGTTATCGCTGCTTGAATTGCGTTCAGGGGAAACGCTTCTTTTGAATAAAGAAAGCCCTACGTTTATGACCTCCACCGGCGTTAGAGCGGCTGTGGATGTAGAGTGTATTTGTTCCAGCCACCAGAATTTCCCAGCAGACCTGGGGCTTCGCTTCCAAACTCCCATCTGTGAATACACTCAGGTGATAAAAGCGCACGAGTCCAGGCTAATAAAAGATTGGTGCTATGATCAAAGGTGAAGAAACATTTGGATCAAGTCGCACTGGGCTGTTTCTGCATCACAACAGAACCAAAGTTTTAAAGTCTGTTCACGAGGTAACTTTAATATCTTACCTGTTGTAAATAGCTGAATGAACTCAGTTTGAGAAATAGGGATTAATTCTGACCAGTTACGAGTTAACTCCCCAGTCTGAATGGCACCAAGGTCAAAGTGGATAGCTTGCATTTTAAAACAGCTTAAATCTAAAAAATAAAAGGTAGTTGTACCAACATACCAATAAATAGCTGTTAGGTCCTCAAACCAGCTAGCATTTGTTGAAGGAACACATATCACCCACTGCCTTTAATTTTACAGTTATGAACAAAATAATCATATAAAAAATAATGGGAGTTTTAGCCATTTTGGTCAAACCTTAAAAATGATGTTATGATTAATCGAACAACATTGTCAAACCTGGTTGTGCCTAAAGTCTGTGTTGGAGAAGAAACTACGTGAAACTACCATTTCACGTTTAAGATTATCTGTAAAATGGACCAATTTATAGCCGTTTTTGTATTTGCCAAGGCTGATTAGCTGTGGCAAACATCATGAATTGGGCTGTCTCTGAAATGTAATCAGTTGTACATGAACAGTCTATAATTAAATTTTGTTAATTCTGTCCAATGGTTCATATGATATTTTGCTAAAAGACAAACGGGTTTGACTCCAACAGTTAAGACCAAAGTTCGAAGCAAAGATGCCACGTGCATTGTTCAAAATATGTGTTGAAATCTACTGAGTGATTCCAAATTGAAATTGTTCGAAAAGCTTTCTAAAGCAGACGGAATAATTCAGATGATCTAATTGATCAATGCTTCCTTGAGTCACAGAAAATCTTTCCATTAAAAGACATGGTGCATTTTATAATAAATGTACACATATTGTTTTCTTTGGAGACAGGTTTTCTTCCTGGGGAGCAACAATATTTTGGCAGCAGTGTCACAGCATTTTCCAAATGAGCAAATGAGCGGAGCTGGCCAACGACTGACCCCGAGTGAACACCTCAGACCACATACGTTACAAACAATCTAATGAGCACCCTTTATGTGCTGACTGTGCACCAGCTGCTGTGTGTCGCCAGCCAAGCACCACATATATAAAATGGCATTTTATATTTACTGCAGAAAAGATATTGTAGTTAAAATTATCTTCATACGGTACTTTTATACTTACAATACAAAAAGGCAAAAAAAAAAACAAACAAAAAAACGTTTTAATATTGTATTATGGAGTAAAAATTTGTTTTTATGTTTGACTAGTGGGTTGATGATCCTAACACTTCTCAAAGACTTTCCCATTTTAGCTGCAAAAAACACACCGCTGCAATCGTTAATTTTAAATTACACTTAGCAAATAAAAAAAAATCTAATCATCATTAAGCACATATATTTACACTGAATTAATGGTTTGCTGCCACACTCTTTGGGAAACCTTTACCTCAGATCAGTTTGAAAATCAATAGCTACAGTCAAGTAATTTATGCAGGTTGGGTATAGAGTTTTTCTACACAGCTCTTTCAACATTTTTCTGTAAACAAAGCAAACGGCGCATAATGAGGCTGTCACCTTTCGTGCAGTTGAGAGTTGAGAGAAATTCTCCCACATATATGGCCAAGGAGTTTCATTTTCTTCGTATTGAGCCTGGACTGAATGTGAATAAGATTCAGCTGATTCATCTGTATCTAGGTGTGACTGTGTGTCCACTTTTCCATCACTGACATGCTGTCTTTGCATAGGACATTGCATTAGTTTACTCTTTTGCATTTTCACTCCCCAACAGAGGTAAGCAAGCCAAAAGCGAAGCAAAGCAATGCATATTTAAGTACACTTACAGGTATGTTTCTTCATTTCCAATTAACTTCCATAAAACCAGAGCTATTTTTCAACTGTCTAATGTTTAATTGGTGGAAGCCTCATTCTATTTTTATTTTTTTCTTCTGTGGCGTCATCATTCCTAATTTGTTGAACTTACACTTCAGATTCCACACTGTTAAGCATTGATAGTTTAGCGTCTTTTCTGCAAGGATGCAGCAATAACTGGAAAGAGAGCAAATCATAAACCAGAAAACTGTAAACCTGAAGCATTTCAAACATTGTCAAAGTGCCTTGAGTTGCATCAGTCACAGGGAAACAGAAAAGTCGAGACCTTGGCTAAAAACTTTGAACTTATACTTAAGTGGCTGAATCTAGCTCACTTTGTTGATAGAAAACTGACTTTTTTACTTCATGAACGTGAGTTTGCTGACAGGAAGTTACTCAGGCTTCTGGAGGAAAGAACATGCAAAACTAGTTTATTTCTGTTTGCTTATATAGTTACTAAGCATGCGAACACCTGGAGGCTTTATCTTTCAGACAATTGCGTCTTGATTTAAATGAATGATATCCATATTCATGGTGAAGATATCACGTTGGAGGTATTCATATGCCAGTTTTTTGCAGCACTGTTCTGCTCATTGCCACACAGCTCTCATGTACAGCACTGATTATCAACAAGAACAAAGCTGTCATGTTTAAATACTCACTTTTTAATGCAGTGTCTCTAATTGCTGAGCCACCTACTGATGGCAAGATTCTGCAAAGTAAATATATGTTTTGTAGGTGACTTAAAGTCATTTCCAAGATGTGGCAGGTCAGCCAGACTTGTATATGTTTTTTTTCCAAATCTACTTGATATGGAACACAGAAAGTGCCATGACACCTTCCATTTGTATGTCCCAAATTCTCTGAAAATTATGCTAGACTACTTCTTAAAGTCAGAAATCAAACTTTAGAAATCAAAGAGTTCTCCTCAGCAGAGATGTGAATGATCCAAATCTTTTAAACAGCTCATTAAAATGAACTATGGGAACCAAATAACAGACAACTATGTAGCTTTCTTCTTTTATTTTTTTTCCCTTCTTGTGATTTCTTTAGGTTTTCTCCTCAGATGATGACATATACCTTCTTTGCTTTTCTCCTGAGACAAAGAAAAGACAAAGGGGGAGGAGCGTAGCAGTTCAAAAAGTAAATTCATGAAGGAAGACTGCATTGCGAGTACCATGGTACGCCCCTTACAGGCGCTGAGGAAACTGGACATAGCATTTACAATGTATAATGCTCCACTTCACTAATTTATGAAGTGGCTGAGAGGTTAGAAGCGCTGAGGCCAACGAGGAGATGAGAAACAGTTGAGCTAATTGAAACAGTGAGCAGGTGAGAGTGGGCTTTGCACGACAGCAGAAACTGGCTGAGGAGAAGTGGTAGATGGCACAAAAGAAACACTGATAGAATAAAACACAAGGAGCAGAACTGATAAATAAACTAAATTATAAAACACAAGACTACAAACAAACAAACAAGCAAATCCTGACAACCATTTAATCAAACTGACGCATGTTTTTATATTTATATTAACAAAACAACTGGAAAATTTAATATGATGATAATATTTGATATGTTGGTTTCTGACCTCTTCATGTGACGTGTCACTATATGATTTTAGGAAACCACTTACAATTACCAAAAGCTACCAAATACCAACTTGCAACTTGAGCAGTTGGATAGAAAAACAGCAGAAAACAGCTTAAGCTAGATAGGATTTCTTTGCAAAATAACCAAAAATGCTCAAGGTTGTTGGTGTTTATTTAGGTTTTTCATTGATACAGCAAAGTATCATGTCACCAGTAATACAGAGTCAGAGGTTTTGTTCAGTTTAAATTCAGTTTTATTTGTAAAGCATTAAATCATAACATACATATTGTAAGTCCTCTGAGAATATTATAT
>JAVKLF010000110.1:8938660-8954359 GCA_034783495.1 Millerichthys robustus | reverse complement strand
AAAAAAAGACTGAAATGACCAAACAACAAACATTTATTTCTTCAGAACAGCAGCTGGTAAACCAATGGGACATGTCTGGTGGCGACATTCAGCCAGAGATCAAAGTTACCGCTTTACGTTTGTGCAGCTGCAGATTAGTGCTGGTATTTCTGGATAATTGAGATACGCACAGGGTCTCCTTTGCTGTTGTTATATTTAATTTATGAAGCAATAATAACTCTATAACATGTGGGCAACAGGCAAAGTTTGTTAAACAATCAGAAACCTATAGTTGATTATCACAAGAAAAAGATTTGTTGTTGGTCTTATATGAAGTCTTATGAGGCTAATAGCAAGGGACAAAACTGGTGACTTGCTGGTTGAAAAAAAAAATTAAAACCTTCAGCAGATGAAGAACCAGACATGTTTCAGTCCCATAAGGAGGCGGATCCACCAATGTGGTCAAAAATAAGTTAAAGGGTTTCAGAGGAATGTTTTTGGCTGTGTGGCACATAGCGGTGACAGATTTTTCCTTCTGCTCACTGCACATTAGAGAGGCAGCAGGCTCGCTGAATGAGTCCCCAGCATGTTGCTTAGTGGAGTTATGTGGCAGGAGGGTGTCGTTGAAGGCTTCATGAGCGGCTGGAGAGTGAACAGTGACTCAAATGAGTAGAATGCACAGGTTTAAGTTGGCAAGTTAACAGCCAAGTAAACAGTGTTTACATTGACACTTCACTGCCAACTCCTGTATATGGAAATCAGTTGTTTGAGCATTTTTAGTAAGCATGCGCACACACATGCATGTCACAATTATTCATTGTTGTTGTATAATGAGAGTGGTTTTTTTGCAGTACATTCATATGAAAAATATTGTATTGTCTTACCCTCAGGTGAAGCTTCATAAATTAAAGTGAGAATAGCACATTTCTCAAGCCTATCAGGTCATGTTCATTATTCAAACAAACAGACGTTGGCACAGTTTTCTTAGCCTACAGGTTCTATACTTTCCCTGAAATCAGTTTAAAGAAGTTGCATCAAGAAGAAAAAATAGAACATACTGTAATGAGACTGTTCAAAAGTAAACTCTCTTTAGTTAATATACAGCACAGTTGCATAATACACATTTGCATCTGAGCCAGAAGACTGCTGAGATCTAAACTGACTGGTTTATTTTTTTGTTTTCCTTACTTCGTTGGCCTTTTCTCAGTTGAGATAGTTGATAAATAGGCAAGTAATATAACGTTACATAAAATTAATGTAAAACTAGGTTTCCATATCTTGTCTCGACCTCTATCACAGGATCGGCTCCGGCAAGAGCATTACCCACTTTTTCCATTTAATGAGTCTTTGGCAACATTCACCAGTGATGGAGTCTTTCATCACTCAAGTGACTGCACAATGCTTGTACTCGTGTAGCTGAACATATGGAGAGTGCTATCAAAGTCTCTTCAGTGGTTTCAGCTGAGACACATCTCATCTACCAAGCTAACACAAATGGCATCAGCAGCGGAAGAGAACCAAGCCAAGGGAATCTGTATTAAATGCACTTTCCCGTAAACACGACGCACAGATGACTCACTGCCAAGAATCCAGTGGAATACACATTGAATTTTGAGCCTAAAAATTTAGAGAATAGGTTTTGGCAATGTAGTGAAAAGTGTGCCCTTTCAAAACACTCCATCTGCATTATCCTGTTAGGATGAGAAGCCTGATTTTCTGCAAGCAAGCCTGTTATTACTTGTTATTTTTTATTAGTTGGTGTCATCAGGTCAAATCCATAATACATATTTCACCTTGCCACGTCATTAATTTTCATTTTGTACAACTTTGCGTGCTTTTATTCTTGCTTTTTCTATTCTATGGCATAATTAGAACATCTGTAAGGTTTAAATAGTTAATAAACCCTTTAATCTGACCTCATCTGAAACAGTGTTGTTTAGCTGATTTTCTGGTATTTTTTTAATAGGCTTCGGCATTAAAAGAAAAAGACATCTGCACAACATTTGTCTCTGGCTGCTTCACTGACACAGCTTCACAGTAAAAGAGGCTCTTAAAGGGCAGCTATAGCTGTTGAACAGCTATAATTTTATTTGACCTCTCCACTTCTGTTAACAAGGTAAACCATGGCATTCTCTTTTAGGCACTCTTTGAGATGTACTTTTAAGGCATGAAAGAAAATCTGAATTACTCTTCATAAGGTGTTCATTTAAGAAGTCACTTTAAAACTGCAGTCAATCACCAATACAAATAGGTGCGCTGAGGGTTTGAGTTAGGACCCCTTTTTTGTGGTATACCTCACCATCTTGGGCATAGTCATCTGCCTGCTACATGCTGTAGCTAATATCCAACTTGAGGGAAACGAATATGATATCTATTTGTGCCTGATAGTTTCAGAAAAAGATGTCAGATGACTGAATTCGATACTCAGGTGGTCTACAAAAATATGAGGACATCCTGAACAGTGTGGGTACCTACCAACCATCATTTTCAGTGTAATCTGAGCCGTGATGTCTCTGTGGCTCTCACTACAAACAGACCTTTAAACCAGTAAATTGTATTGTCCAACCAAGCAGAAATAGTGAAACCCAATGAAAAGGCTTTTACCTAAAACGCTGCGTGCCTCTCATTGGGAATGAGGTCCATTCGTGTTTTGGTAATTAGATTCTTTTTACAAGAACCAATATTAAAAACAAAAATCAAGTCTTTATTTGATTGTTGATTTGAAACTACAAAAGGACACAAATTTTGACTGTTAAAAGAAAATGCAGCTCATTTTTTCAATTATTTTTTTGTAATATAACAAAATCAAGGAACTCATTGTTTATTTTTCAATACCACATTCTGAAAAGAAAATCCTATTATCAAAACGTGCAAGAAGTGTGAGATGATTTAGAGATTTGATGATGCTCTAAGAATAAAAGGTATGAAACAGAAACATCAGGTAAATTTACTAGAAATGACTAATAAACTTGATACAAAATGACAACATGAATCATTTTTATTCTGTGTTTTAATAAATCTGATTATCTTGTCATGGAGGCATTTTTGATCAAATTTGTTTAAGTTCAAAGTATTTATAAATAGCTATAAATAATGTAGTATTCACATAACAAGTTCTTTCTTATCAGGCCAGCAGAAATCCTGAGACACTGCATTTTCCTCTTAGCAGAGCAAAGATCCGGTCAGTGATTAAACTCCTTTGACCCTTTACTTTGATGGTGATCAAGCCATTCACTTCCTTTGACCTTGCAGTTAACCTTTCTGGTTTGATGTATGAGTGCGAAGTCGAACATTTCATTTCTCCAGTTACATTTTATTGGATGCACACAAACTAAATCAACTGAGGAGAGCTCGGACAATGGAGAAAGTGAACGTGGTCGGGTGTTCAGTGTGAGAGAGCAAAATGAAGTTAGGAACAAGTATTATACTCTCACCTACCAACTCTCTCAGTGCAGTGAAACCTTTATTTGGTCAAATTTGCAGAATGCATGATATTCACAGATCTACTTCAGCATTTTCATTTATTTATTTATTTTGCGCAACACCCTACTGCTCTGTGTTTACTGGGCAACCACCAGAATAGCCCAGGGGATCCTTTAAAATGGTGTACGAGTGCAAGGTGCATTGTGTGTCGACAGCAAGCAAAGCAACAATTTTCCCCTCCCTGGAAGAAAAAAAAAATCTTGAAGTAAAATGTCTGTGATGCTCTGGGTCTCAGCAGAAATTTCCATCCCCAGAAGAGACGTTCGCACAGGCAGCCTTGTTTTTGGAAGAGAAGCGTCACGAGGCCTGCAGGCTGATGAGTCACTTTGAGGCAGATCTGAGAATACCATTATGGTTGCAGGGGCTGGAGAATTGTCTGCCACACGGTCTTAAACCTGAGAAGCTGCTAGGAACATGTCTCCCCCTCACTTCCTTGCTAATATTGAACAGCAGCGAATGAATCATTTTTTGGTGTAGTTCACATCTATTTAGGGTGCAAATTATTGAATTATAGTCATGCTTTGATGCCTACCAAGACGCTGTGGTAAATGTAGCTTTTTTGTTGCAAACACAAGGGCACAGGTGCAGTCAAAAGTTTACATACACCTAGCATGTTTTTTTAGGATTTGTTTCAACTGTTATTTTTTCCCAATAATTCTAAACTTGAATATTTTAAAAAATATTTTAACATGGGGTGCAAAAGGCTCTAATTCAACAAAAGTAAAAAAATAAATAAACTTGTGCACCCAGCTTTTACTTTCAAATATGATTAAAGTTGTATGCTAAACCACCATTCCACACTGGAAAAAAGAACAGTTCAAATAAAT
Organism: Millerichthys robustus; assembly: GCA_034783495.1. Classification (NCBI taxonomy): domain Eukaryota; kingdom Metazoa; phylum Chordata; class Actinopteri; order Cyprinodontiformes; family Rivulidae; genus Millerichthys; species Millerichthys robustus. The sequence goes on along the minus strand of JAVKLF010000110.1, from coordinate 8,950,070 downwards.
CATTAAAAGCCCCCAAATTAATGACATCTATGGATAGCATGAGTCGACAAACAATGGGACCAGAAACAATGTGCTCAGAATGAGACTTTCTAACAATCTTAAGAGTCAGAGATAGTCAAGTAAAGCTTGTGTTTTAAGTTCAGAATGCCAGAGAAGGAAATAGAAAAGTTTCCATAGGGTCTTATCTGCGTGTGTGTTAGAAATTACTTTTTTATCTCCCAAAGACTGTAAAAAGTGATGAACTAAATGCAGGGCATAAGGTCTCCACTAAGCAGCGCAAAAGATTACCTTAATCTATTATACAGTAATTTAAAAGTGAGGTAAAGGTTAATGATGAAAGAGGGACCACTGTCTATTGCCAAAGGTGCAACAGTGGCTTACAGAGGATTACGCTCAAATGTTTTATAGAAATGACTTAACACTTGGGAAAATGTTTCAATGATTAGTTAATGAGATGTCTTTATTTTTTTACGCTTTTTTTCAATATTGGACAGCAGTTCTTACTCTGATTTTGTGGGAGGTGCATTTCTGTGCGGGGCCTGTTTGTGTTATTTCGACAAATTAAATTTAGAATCGCCAGGGACAGAGCTTCTGTTTGACACAATATTTGAGAAAGGTGAGGAAGGAAAACCATTACTTGAGACTGCACAGTGTATCAGAATGAGTTTAAAGCTTAGGGTTGGTTAAAAAAAAGAAAAAGAAAACAAAGAGCTACCTAAAGTGGAAAAAAATATGACACAGCTTAATATAAGAAAAACCTATATAACAAAGGCCTCGGTCGTATGCTTTAAATGAATAAAAAATTCAATTTAGTATACAGAGATCAATAAAAGATAGACAGATGTTCTGCAGTAAATTACGTTTTTCATTTTCAGAAGAGATGGTAACATAGCTGCAATGCTCTGGGAGTACTTTGGAGTACGTGTGCTTCAATTACGTCCTCAATAGAGCAGATATAACCTCAAGCCAGCAGGAGCAACTAACGCTATATAAACAAAATAGGTTTTGATGAATAATTTATGTCATCAAGAAAGAGAACAGTTAAAATCCCCTCATTGTCTACTGAAACTGTTAAAGGTAAAGCAGCCCTTGTTTCAAATCTGACTGTAGGAGTTCAATTTACATAAAAAAAAAAAAAACTTTGGACGTCCAAATTTTATTTATATATTTTTTTATTAACCTAACTGAGTAAAATCTCAGAGGAATTTTTGAACAGAACTAAGATTTTTATTTATTTTTTTTTTCCTCATATTTTACCAAAAGAAACTCTTCACTATTAAAATATCTCATTTGGAACAGTGTCCTGGCCGAAACTGGCAGCAGAATATATAATTTCACTGGCACTGACTAGGGACTAGAAAGTCGCAGATTGGATTCCTAGTCAAATATGGTGGTGTACTTGAGTGACACAACAAATCCCTAACTGCACTGAATGGGTGATTAACATGCTTTTGCAGAACATGAAGAGGCAAGAGAAGATGTAAAACATGCAGAACAGATCAATAAATCCTACCATTCAATGACAGCTCTCGTCAAACTAGTTCAGGATTTAGACGTCTCATCTTAACCCTGGAGGGTGCTGTAATGCCCAGTCTTCGGATTTTAGGCAATTAATTATTTCTTATATTCCTACAAGAAATTATTTCTGCTCACTCAATTTCTCCGTTACCTCAGGTTAACGATTATCAGTTAATGTTAATCATTTAGAGCTTCGTTCAGCCATGGGCCCTTTGAAACGACCACCAAACTGAAGTGATGTTTTAAATGCTGCACAGTGAATGTGCAGAAGTTTCAAGCAGGCATGAAAACATGCTGTAAAAATAGGTTTCAGGAATATTTAATCCTCTTAGTTAATTTTTGCTAAATAAAAATGCATAGTTGCTAAATGTTTAAGAATCACACGCAGCTTTTTGCAGGAACTCAGCAGGTCAGACGTTCCAGATATTTTGGAGAAGAAACCACTGATGAGCTGAGTCAAGTTCTTTTTTTGTTTTGTTTTCATGTAATTCCAGACCCACTTGTTTAGACTGAGATCAGGACTCACCATTGCTCTATTTGTTCTTTATTACTTTGAAGATACTGCAGTTCTTAATGATATTGACAGTATGTTTGGGGTCATTGTCTTGCTGCAGAACAATTTTGGGGCCAATCAAATTCGTCCCTGATAGTGCTGCATGATGAAAAAAGGTATCTCACCAAGTTGAGTCTGCTGGCAGGTTTCTGTCTGGCAATTAACTTGTTTTTAATTTACTACTCAAAGTTTCTTTGGCTGACCACAGCATCGTTGGGTTTTTCTTTCTTTGTGCTTTTTAAAAGAGCTTGAACTGCACATGTTGAACTGTCTGCTTTGAAATTGTTGCCTGGAAGAGACCTTATTGATGTTGTGTAACTACTTCATGTCTTACTGCTGTACCCAGTCTTGCCTGGTGTCTGACCTGTAATATAAAACTTTAGCCGCTCCTTACCAAGCTTAAAGCCTCCTACACAACGGTTTCTGTTAAACTTAATGACTGTGTTTCAACCTACATAGGAAAATAATGATCATCAGCACCTGTTTGATGTAATTGGTTTAATCACACACCTGACTATAATCCTGTAAATTCCCTCATGCTTGTGTACCTATATAATTACTGTTGCTGTTAAGGGACAGGGTGATCTCACAAAAATATTGATTTAATTTAGATTATTACAGTTCCTATACCCACAAGAACAGTGACATTTTTTTCCACTCCGATGCTCCCTATGAATTGAAACATATTTTGTACCTTTTTAAAAGTTACACGGACAACATCAATTTGGGAAAAAAGATAACAATTCAGTCAGTTTTTTTTGTGTATATCTACAGTATATAAAGCTAGTTTCATTTTCTCCTATTTGTCACATTGCACAGCTTTACTTTAAGCTATTCTTCTTACATTTGGCCCGGACTCTGAGTTGAACCTCCAGCTTCCAACAGCAACACGTTCATCCCTTCATTTGTCATTCTGTAATCCCCTCTATCCACTACCCCTTGACATCTGCAGCCTGTCACTCAACCTTCCCGACTACATTAACATTCCACTGCAGAGTCTTGTCTTTTCCTATTTTCCTCTTGTGCTAGCAGCCACTCCCACTAAGACTCTCATGGCCTCCTCCTCCTCTGCCTGCAACCAACTCCACCTCGGCAGCAGTGAATCATGGCTCTTCCTCGTCTCCGTTAATGCCGTTTTCTTCTCTTCCCTCGGCACCCCAACTCCTATTACCCTTTTGTATCAACCCAAGTTTTTCTCCCTCTTTCTTCCTCTTCTTTCGCTTGCTTTTATCAGTTCGTTTGCTTTAACTTTATATCTTTATCTTATAGAACCCAAAATTATCTCCATCTAATTTTAGTCCAATCTAATCTAAGGTGAAATCCCAGTCCAAGGATTTTCTATGGATTTTACATTTATCATTAGTCTTTTAATTGTAAGTTACAAAGAGTAGTGATTAAAATGTTCACCTATGACAAAAGAGCATATAGCTTCCTGCACTTACAGGCATACAAATATAAACTTAGTTAAAAAAGTAAGAAAAGTTGAGGTTGATTGATTATTTCCTTGCTTTAACAGTGACTTTTGGCAACAAATCTTACATTGTTGGAAAGCCTGTTTTATTCCCCTTTCCTATATTACACATCCACATACACATCCTAGAAAACACATTTGTGGGTTGAACAGCTGAGTTGAATTTGTGAGTTTATCTCACAAACGATTTGCCAAATTTTCTCAGTCAATGCCAAGAAGCTTTTTCTGCTAATAACTCTTGTTTGGTGTTGTTTATTGGACTGGATGATTGAAGTTTGGGGAAACAAGACATATCAGCAAAAAAAAAAAAAAGAAAAATCTATTATTTTTTTTAACAAACAGAGGTCCCAGTAGCAAGCCGAAGAACCATACACAGACACAACAACCTGGCACTGCATACAGTGGGCGTCGCATTTTTGTGATAAAAAAGGACCAAAATGTGAGCAAAAAACATCAGGATAAGTTCAAAAACCTAAAAATGAAAACAGAATAAACTAAAACAGAATGAACACTTTATGCCAAAATTCACAAAAGATTGACGAAGTAGCAACTTTAAAAAACAACTTATGTATATATATATATATATATATATATATATATATATACAGTGAAGCTTGAAAACTGATTAATTGCTGGTGTAATGGTTAGAAATCAGGACGAGACATCAAAGGGAAGCAGAAAACGAGCCTGACTGAAACAAGCCCTGAGAGTGAGGGATGACAAGATGATCTGACCCACAAACTCAGACAGGAAAATCATTAAAAACAGACAAAAATACAAGAATCTATAAACTCTAACAGCGTGAGGAATTTTACTGTTGGAAAATCTCTCACACAAAGACCTCAAAGACATAAAAAGGGCACCTAATTCCTGGTGAGAATTTTTTTTCTCTCTCCTGCTTCCCTTTTGAACAGACAGTTGGCAAACCAGCACATTATCTCCACCTATTAGGCTGAAGTGTAAAATTGTAGACACCAGCTGACACCAAAATAGTTTGAATAGGAGCGTGTGTGCGTGTGATAGGTCTCTATGGTTTGCCCACGCCGACGTGTAAAAAGTATGTCGAGACCTCAAGTGATAAGGGCAAGGGGTGACATGGGATTCACCTTAAAATAACAAATTATCTCAGTTCACTCCTACTATTTACCCACAGTGTGACTTTCTTCCCTAACACAACCCTGCTCTTTTCACTAGATGTTTCTGGATGTCAGAGAGCAGATTTTTCTTTTTCTTTTCATTTTCCCTTTTTTTCCATCGTCTCTGGCTATATCTAAAATATTATCAACACAAAAACAGTCATCATCCCAGATTAGTCTGCAGCCCTGCGCATCAACCTCAATCTGCTTTCTTGTGGTGAGAAAACCTTTCACACGCACAATGTGATGTCATGCGGTGTACATTTGAACAACCTGATTTCACTGACATTCTACAGAGCTCGAGTGTGAAAACAGCTAAAAAGAAAAAAAAAAAAATACAAAACTGTCAGTGTTGATTGTGGAAACTGCTGTCTCCTGTGTCTAAATCTTTCTTGTTTGTTTCAGTGTTTCATGAATTGTCTTCCTAACTTTCTCCTTCATGTCTACAATAATTACTAAACTGTCAGTCACCTAGATCTAAATGACATTTTGTATAACGTGCTGGAAAAAAATGATGCTGTCTTTCTTCTCTGGACATCCATTAAGCTGTAAATCCAGTACGTGGGATTGTTTTTTTTCCCCAACTTATTTATTACAATCAAGTCATTTTGATTTTTCTGTCTGTGCTCAGTTTATGACCTGCTCTAATGTGGGGACTGAGGATAGATGAAAAGGAGTTTCAAGTGCCTGAAATGTTTCGACACAACTCCAGTTGGAAACTGGAACTATATTCATCAGTGGGTTTATTTAAGTCCAACAAAATAAAACATTGGCTGCTTCGTTCTTTGTCTTAAGAATAATCTTTTTTTTTTTCTAATTTCTTTCTCTTTGTGCTTCACTGGGATACAAATAAAACGAAGGTTACATTTATAATACAATTGAGCTGACCTCAACCCATCACATGTTTCTAAGTAACCATGGCAACATAGTATCCAGCTCAAAGCAGCTCCTGAGCATTAATATTAGTGGGACAGTTGTTGGTTTTCTTAATCGCTAAACAACACAAATTTTGCAACTTCGGCTTTGTTTTCTGTGGGAAAAAGATAGGATAAAACTGAAGAAGTGGAAGTACACCATTTCAGCCACATTCGGCCTTTTGGACACACCTGTACCCAGCAGTAAATATAGGAGAGAAATCTGCTGTGGCTTAACAAGCTATAACACGAAGTGAAAGTACTATGGAGCAACCTTGTAATGTTTAACCCAAGATGGAACTGAATGAAAACTTGCTTTGTGCTGAAGATTGCCAAGGATTAATACAGCTAAGAAACAAGATCTGCTGAAATGTTCCAATCAATCCATGTAACAACACAAAAAATGGAAAAAAAAATCTGGGGTTTATTGTGTGGGCTTGAAGTAAACAGAATTTGTTCATTTAGTGATGGCAAGAAAAACTCTTTATTGCTCTGTTTGGCGGAACACAAACATTTTGTGTTCAACAACAAATAAAATCTACAACTAAATTGTGTTCACACCTCTCAGTTTAAAGCTGGGTTAAATGCACTCTGCATCACAGGGCTGCAAACAAAAACCAACAATTGCACTTTTTTTCCTGTCATTTTTGCATTATTTAATGTTTGTTATGACAGTCATTTATCAAAGAGTAATTTTATGCCTGTAATAAAACAAACAGCATAAACTGCAGCTTCTCAGCTTTCTAGTGATACTAGATTAACAACGTTGAAAAAGGTTGCTATGAAGTTTTTTCAGAAACATAGTAAAAGAAATTTACATGTCATAAGTACTGACATCCAAATCATGTCCTCCTAGGCATTTTTTGGCCATTGTGAGCTAAGAGTGTTTTTCAAATTTACACTTACCTTTTTCCCTTAGAGCTGGAAAAAAAAGAACAACATTGCAAATCAAAATAAAAAAAACATCAACGGCAACATTCAAAATGCTGAACCCAAGCTGACCAATATCAAATTTGGTAAAGTACCTAATAATTTATTCAACAAGTGATGTCAAATAAGTTGAAGCTGAAAATGTATTGGTTTGTGTGTTTTGGTGTTTAATTTTCTGTTTTCATCTCTTATGTTTAGTTTGTTCCATTGCTTCCCCACGTTTTCAGCCGTTCTCAGTACTTTTCTTCTGACAGCTTCTGCCTCTCGGTCCAGCCACACCCACCGACACCTGTTCAGGGTTGCCAGATCGGAAATATACTGTTGCTCAAAATGTTATTTTCATTCCCTCTATCATGTGTACTGGAGAGGTCATAGAGTCGGGTCTGCATAGCTGAGCACACATACTGTGCTACACACTTTTTTACCCATTTAACTTAATCCACTTAATTTTAATGAAACTTTCAGAAAGTGGGTGAACATCTAAAGCTAATCCTAATTTAAGATGTCCACCCAAGCCAGCTGACCTTGGCAAACACGAAAATGACTCTAACCCAATCAATTTTACAGGCAATGAGCTAAAATTCTTGTTGAGTCATCTTTAGCACAACATTTATAAGGTTTGAGGAAAATGGCTACAACTCCATTCCTTCTTCAAAGATGATCTTAGTTAAAAACTTTAGGCCTTTAATTACGTTATGCAAATCAGTCAAATATGCGCCTTCTTATTGTTTTTGTAGTTTTTTTAAGTGTATCATGGCATATGTTTGTTTCACAACGCAGGTAGAAATAGATTACATCAGACAGTTTGTAGTGAAGCAAGCATATTAGTTGAATAATCCCACCCCCCACCCCCAGTGGACTAGAAATTATTATGTGCAGGCATGTGTTCAACATGCATAGCTTACCTCAGCAAGATCCTCAAAGTCAGCAGCAAATTAACTTAAAATGACTGATAGGGATTATAACGTGGCTCGAGCCAAGTTAAACAATATTCGTTTTGGGCACTAATGAGAATTAAACATGTGTCGTGATTTGATTAAACTGTCGTTTGCATTCGGTGACACAGAGATTGTGAAAATCTAATGGCTTCATGGAAAGGCTGAAACAAAGGTGTGTGGTGTTGTTTGGCAGACTCTAGTTAGAAGTGAGTGAAAGTTGCAGCCACACTCCATTTGGCAGCCACTATTTCCTCCAATTACTCTGTAGGTGCAACTCCTGATCTCCTTCCAGCAGCTATTAGTCATTATTTAGTTCTTCATAAATGTTTTATAGCCTGTAATAGTTTATGCACTTCCCCAGACAGGTGGGGTGTAAGAAAATGTAAATTGACCCTGAGTCCCTTTAAAACAACACACACAAAAAAAAGAAAACTTGAGTTAAACTGCTGCTGATTGACACTTCCTCTTTATATACTTCAGAGTAAAAGTACTGCCCATAAATCACAGCTCAGGATGCAGACGTATGATACAATCAAACGCTAACTGAGCTTCAGCCCTTTAATTCATTCTAATAGTTGCTTTACCGCCATACCTTTGTTCCACACAGGCGTGCAGCTGATATATTTTTAGCTGCGACACACAGATGCAGCCAGATTTAAACATTAATGAACTAAGTCTTTGGTAAATTTGGATCAGTGCCGGAAGAAACACTCAGATGTTTTACAATTATTTATATGGACACCAAATGTAAAAAATCAGTTTGTTGTTGTTTTTTCTGGTGAAATATGGCAACATTTGAACATCTGTTGGTATGAAACCATGGAGAGAGTTTAGTAGAAGAAGAAGAAAAATATCTCTTTGGAGAAATAATAACATATTATATGAGGAATAGCATTTTCTTGAGCATTTTTTAGTACAAATAACCATGTCTCTACATATTAATGACTTTTAAATATCTGTTATGTACAGCTTTTTGCATAGCTATGTGAAGCCAAGTGCATGTGTATAAGATTTGTAAACAAAACTATCTAAACAAACTGAACCCACTATAAAATGTTAAATGAATACAATCTTTCTACAAAAGCCCACTTCAACAGATATAAGCCAACAGAGTAATGTCATATTTTTATTTTATGTGTAACATCTTCATCTTGAAAGTAAGTCCTAATTTATGTGATACCTAAAGCCATCAGCTAAGTGAGTAAAAAAGTACAACACTGAAGCATAAAATTGAATTTTGGACAGAAGAGTAAAATTTCCCAAAAGAAGGTGGTTAAATTAATCTACTGCAGTAAATGTATTTTATTATTTTCCAGCCCAGATTTGGAGCTGCAGATTACAAGACCTCTATTATTTTCTGTTCCTGCTTCATTTCACACAAAGGGCTCGATCGCTGTAGGGGCAGAGACCAGCAAAATAGCTACCACATATATTCCCCTGTGCACACACAGTAAGTGATTCTACATCACTGACCCTCAAGGCTACATGCGCACGTTGTTGGAAGGAGATGCTTTATACAATGACCATGTTTTTTTGTTGTTTTTTTTCCAAATGTGGCACCATGTCACAAACAACGGAGCTGATTTTACAACAACAAAAGCACCCCATTGGCTAAACTGCTTGCAATGCAAATGCATCCAAGTTGTCTTTTTCTCTCTCTCTCTCCCCCCCCCCCCCTCACTTATGTTAGCAAGAGCTATCTCAACCTGCAGGAAGCCACTGACAACAATTCAAGTTGCTCTGCCAGGTTCATCTGCTGTGCTCCAATAGAAAACCCAAGACAGCTTCCACTAAAAGACATGTCTAAAAAAATTACGGCAGTGGAGACAACATAATCACTGCTAAACTACTAAATGACAGAGCAGTGTTCGCTGGCAGGTATGCTGGGCTGCCAGTAATGTGCATCTGTCGGCACCACTGAGCCATATCAGGATTCAACAAAACCACCCCAACGCTTGCAGTCCAGCTATGCCAACTACCTCAGAAAATAGCCAACTCTGTCTGTCTGTCTGTCTTTGTCTACACTTCTCTCACATATCCACCACACACACACACACACACTACTACTACAAAACTGTAAGTTTTTTTCCTTCTACAAAAAAGGGTCGGATGAACCAGTCCTGAATCTATTCACAGCTGTCCAACAACATGAAAAGAACTGAGCTGGTTAGAAAAAAAAAAATACGTTTTTCTTTTTCTGCTCGTGCAGCTTCTTGTTCATCTTGAATCCCCCAGCAGCCGCCTACTTCTCATTAAATGAGTACAAAGAATCTTTACAATTACAGTTTGATAGACTGGTGCTTCAATTAATAAAATATCTATAACATCAGTAGGTTGAACAGTTTCTCATTTTTCCATTTAAAAAAAAAATCATTCCTGCACCACAGACCTGCAGTGTGGCAGTTTTACAATTAATCTAAAGGCCTCCAATCCATTCTTGGTTTTGTTGTAAAGTCAACTTGATATGTATTTGGCAGATTCTTAAGTACAGCAACTGGAAATGGATTTCAAGTGCCGGAAAATTGCAGATGGTACTATGCAGGCAATAGAAAAAAAAAAAAAAGTCAAAAGTCAAATTTGTTTTGTGTACCCAGCTTGCATGCACAGTCCGCCATGGAGTGTATAGCATTTTTAATCAGCTTTTGAAGTACATATTTGCATATCTCATTGCATGATTAATCTTATCCGTTTTTTTTTTTTTACATTTTTATTAAAATGGTGTGCAAAAAGCTGTGAAAACATTATCAGCATTAAAGAGATCGTTAATATGGGTGCACATCTACTGTTAGATGCATTTGCATCAGAGATCTCCCTAAAAGCACAAATAAGCATGCTTCATAATTATATTATCATCAAATCATCCCAACCTGACAGAAGCACAAACAGCAATAAGCAGACAAATTATTGCAAATGGATTCATTAGTCAAATAACAAGTATTATTTAATTATAAACATGTTACCAACATGACGGATTTTCAGCAGAGAAACACGAAAATGATCAAATTCAGCAGCTCCTGTGAAAAACAGAAATCTTGCAATGGCAGGCAGAGTGAAAATTAATGACGCCTGATAATCTTCATTTTCTTTTTTTTTTCCCAACTACCCTTCTTGCTTGCCACTTGTCTGCCTTGCCAAAACATTAACATAACCCGCTGACGGATATTGCCAATGTGCACGCATCGGTGCTGTCAGCTCTCATCACGAGGTGTGAGCTTTTTACATTAGATGCTTTGGAGATTTTTTTTTGCAGGTAAACTCACATTTTTCTTCCAAAAATCTACATGGCACGAAGCCAGATCAGTCACTTCCAGTCAACAGGATTTAATTTTTTTTTTTTCTGACTGTTTTTGGCGTTATGAGCAGTAATCATAGATTAGCCGAGTCAAGGTTGTTTTATTAGCACATTCAAAACCAACCATAACTGACCAAAGTGTTGTACAAGGTGTCCATCAATAATTAATTAAAGGCTGTGCTATCCTTGAAAGGAAGCATATCACCTGCTTCCAATGCCAATCATGCTAACATTTTAGACTGAACTCACATTTTGGTTAAAAATAAATAAAAGCAGAGTTGAAGCTGTTTTTGGTCAAGCCTTGTAATTATGTTTTTCTGTAATCCTGTGTAATACTGTGAGACGTCACACTCAAAATATGTGTTGAGGATCAGTGTCAGCTATGGTCACACCATATTTTAGCACAATATCTGTAAACTGATTGAATAAAAGCCATTTGTGTGTTTTCTAATATCAGCTGGCTGTGGCAGCCATCATGGATTAAACTGGCTGCAAAAGTTAATCAGTTGCAGATGCATGTGCAATAATTAAATTTCTGTAAGTGTCATTAAAATTTATCCAGTGGTTCATGAGGCTTTTTACTAACAGACAGACAAAGTTGACTCAAAATTATTAACAGCAAACCAAGATTTTGAGTGATCTTTTAGCACTCCAAATA